>WEKX01021598.1:74985-100686 GCA_013390025.1 Pitta sordida
TTTGGAAAAAAATGTTGTGCAGTGATGTGCTGTGAAACTACAGGTGGTCTGCTGTCTTCGTTGAAATACGAATAAAATAATGCTGAGATTCATGGATTATTTGATGTGTAATATGTTGTAATCTTTGTTCTAGTAAGCAACAGGTGTCAGATTATGAGTCTGCTATGGAAAACGCATGTTGAGCTCTGCTACTTGGCAAGCACTGCTAAAGCTGCTGGCTTTATGCTGTAGTACTGATGCTTGTAAATTACTTTGTTGAATTCAGTCATTGTAGGCCACTTAACCTATGCAAAGCAGTGACAATATTTCTGCCTTAGTGCATCTTGGACCAAACTTGAATTGTTGGGTGTAGTACCTTACTAATATTTTTCACTTCCTGGGAGACTCTCGACACGTGGCTCATTTGGCCCTTTAAAAATCTGGGCATGCCTTCTACTGACCATTTTATGGTACAGTCATGTTCAAGCTTGAATAGTAAGTGTATAATAATAAACAAAATTGGTACACATATTCTGCTACTAGAACATTGCAATAAACCTGGTGGGCATCAGAGAGCATTTTTAGAATGGTATTAACTATAACTCAGGAGCTGAGGTGACTCCTTTGGAGAACTATGGAAGAAGTTAAGAGTTTTGCAAACTGACACAAGGACCAAGGTAAGTTTTATGCTGACCACTAGCTATCACAATGCTATAACTTCAGACAGGAATAGCCATTAGTGGCTTGCATCTCCCTCTCTGCTGAGGAACAGTGTGTGTTGTGTGTCTAGGGCAGGTATTGCTGCTGCTTTCACTTCAGTCATAAGAGGTAATCCAAGCTGATCTTTCTTAAGGCTTCTGTTAGGCAGCTGACCATGGCCAGTACCATGGAGGGTCTGCTTAAAGACAAGACAGCAACTGACATGTGCACAGTGATTAAAACTGACTGTTCCAGGGAAATGCTGTTTTATTTGCTTCAGACGACTTCGTCATCTCAGTAGTTCTGGAATTGTTGCCCATGACTTCTCCACAGTTGTTTTGTTTCTGTATTTGGGAGTACAGCTTGCTGACATTAATGATATTTGCATGAGTGCAGTAGAATCTCTGAATTCCACGTTTATGTGAGCCTGTTAAATTTTGCAAGAGAGAAAATATATATGGTAAGTCATCTTACAAAACTGTGTGTTTTAGATGTAATAAGCTAGAAAAATTGTATTTCAAGTCCTTTATTCATACCTGAGAAATTGTTTATGTCAGCAGATGTTAAAAACAGGTGTCCTGATACAAATTCCTTCCTTTGGCTAAACTGTTGTATTTTATTTTTCTCCAGGAGGGTATACAAGGAAAGATTAGGACTTCCTCCAAAGATAGTGATTGGTTACCAGTCCCATGCAGACACAGCTACTAAGAGCGGCTCCACCACTAAAAATAGGTTTGTTGTTTAAGGCGACACCACCTGAGTGTTCTTTCATAGGAGACTGCGTCAAGCAATCGAGATTGGGAGCTGAACCAAAGCATCTTCAAAAGCAGAGTGGACTACATTTGAATTTGATTTCCATCTAAATGTTGCTAAGATTTGTGAGAAGTTTCATTCGCCTTTGTCTTGTACTTCTGTGTTCAATTTTTCTATTTTGGCCGAAGTAACCATTACCAATCGGAATTTTAGTACACTTCACCCCCTAAATCCATGTGTGTGTTTCTGGCGCACTCTGTAACAGCTTGGTAGAAACATTACTTTTACAGAAAAATAATTTGTTTATCCACAGTATTCAGAAAAGGAGTTGCATATCTGTACCTGCAGGAAATTACTCTGTTCTACATTTGCATTGTATGCAGTAACATTTTGCTGGTTTGGAAAAGAGTATGGTGCATACAGTTTTCTAGCAATTTTTTTATACAGCATCATCTTTGCTGTATCCTATGCTGATGGCTGCTAGATTAATTTATTTGTTTTCCCTATTTGATAACATTAGTGATATTTTGATTTCAGTTGTTTTTGCTCATGTAACATTTGGTGAAGAATCTGGGAATATGACAAAGGTGGAATAAACATTAATTTTGTGCATTCTTTGGTAATTTTTTGATTTTTTTTTTGTAACATGAAAACTTTGCTATCAACTTACGCATTTCAGTCAAATCAGTGATCTGTTTGTGTGATTTCTTAAACATAAATGTGGATTTTTTTTAATGTAACACCATAATTTACATTCCTTACTAGAAATAGTATGCCTGTTTTTGTATCTTATGCTGTATTTTAACACTTTGTATTACTTAGGTTATTTTGCTTTGGTTGAAATGGCTCAAGTAGAAAAGCGGTCCCATTCATATTAAGACAGTGTACAAAACTGTAAATAAAATGTGTACAGTGAATTGTCTTTTAGACAACTAGATTTGTCCTTTTATTTCTCCATCTATACAGCAAGTATTTGTACCTCTTGTGACAAGGCAGTCTCCACTGTGGCTTCTATTGTAGTAGTGTCTTCCAAGAAAGATAAAGTACGAAGCTATAGTCTGTTGAAACTTTTAATAAATCTATTAGCTAGCACCCTAAATCGAAGTGACATTCTGTCGATGTGGCTACTGTTTTTTCTTAGTGGTTGGTCTAATGGATAATGGTTTGTGTTGTTTCTGTTTTGACTTTGTTTTATGCCAACCAAGAATTTCAAGGGTACATAGATAGCTGTTTAGTTTCAGGTCGGAGCTACACTAAAAGTGCTTTAGTGAGTGATTCTGCTCTAGGGATATGATTATTATATAAAGTACAAGTAAAGCACACTAGAGACATGGCTACAAAAGGCTCCAGATAGTCTATTACATGTCTTAATAACTGAAGTTTCATTTCATCATTTGAAAGTTGCTGTGGGAACTGCAAGTGTGCTTGACTTGCAGGATGGGGGGAAATTTTGAGGGTCATTGAGTCAACTGGTTTTGAGCAAAAGACGAGAGGCTTTTTCTTTCCACTCATTGAAAGCCAAGTATGCAGTAAAATCAGTGCTTTGTTGCTCATTTTTCGTTTTCTTAATGTGTCATGTATTTAAAGATCTTGCCAGGGCTATAAAGTGTTTCTTCGGTTAAATGGTGAGGCAGGTGCTTATTTAGGGTGTGACCTTCGTGATAAGTTCTTAAAACAAGTTTAGTTGCTGTGGCTGTGAAGGTTCAGTTGAATTAAGGCACTGAAGTGCCTCTTGTGTGCTAAAATAGACTTAAACTTTTTTGCACATTTTATCAGAAATGTGTGTCATAAAGAGCATATCAGACTATACCAAAAAGGTCTGGATCATTATTTAGTAATGTCTGGATCATTATTATGGCTGTTTAAGAGAAACACTTAAGAGCAGGCATCTATCTCTAATGATACTATGCTTTCAGTCATTAGCCGGGATAGCTGTTAGATGTGGAGAGAGCTGTTAAGGCTGTTTGTGTGCTGGTTTCTGTGGATTCTGGTGTAACTGGTTGCCTATCCTGATTCTGCAGGTGTGCAAAGCAAGTCAGGTTTGCCTTATAGGACCATTGATAGTAGAATATAGCAGACCCTGCCTGTTTTCAGGCTTCAGCTAATAATCAGGAATGCTTGCATGCATGGAAATGTAGAGATGAATCAGCTTCCTGAGTGGTGACATTAGATTGTCTTTGTGTAATTTGGGAGCACTTTGGCCAGGCTCACTAAAAGGAGTGTCATTCAGAACTGTTGGTAGTGCTGCCCTTCTATAAAGAGTGTTGAGATTAACCTGAGTGCTCTTGTGAGAAGTACATAGTATTGGTTTTGTTTCAGCTTACTATAAGACTGACCAGAGTATTATTTAGGATAGCAGTGTTTTATTCATCTAGGATTGATTTTTTTTTTTTAATGTGGTCTCACGTTTTTGAGCCTGAACCTATTCAGCAGCCAGCAGGTTGAGTTGAGGCTCTTTGCTGCTCACATAACAATTGTGATGTTTCTAGAAGACTTGAGAGAATTAGCTGGCATAGTTGCTTTATCAAATATATGTATAACCTATACCTCTAATTGTTAGAAGAAGCAAATTACCATGAACCTAGTTTTTTCCAGCTGGCAAATCACTTTGTGCTGGATATTAATGTTGTTCTGATTATAATGGTGTAGCTTGTATTTGTGCTATGGGAGAAAGCTCAGAGCTCTCCGCTCTGAGTATTAATAAAACAGCAACAGGCTCACGAGAGGAAAAAAACCAGTAACTGTTTAAGTATCTAATACTGGTGCAAAATATTCAGTGTTGTTAAATTCTAAAGGGGTAGCCATTGTCAGTGTGCAGTTTTTGTAAGCCTGGGAAGACTGAAGAGTCTGAAGCATCTGTTCAGAAGTGGTTTCATGTGATACAAAACCAGCAGAGCAAAGAGGAAAGAAAGCAGAAAATTACTGTTTGAATAGGTATAAGAATGTGCCAAAATACAGGCTGTGAAGATGGGGTAACAGATAAGCAATCTGTGTGAATTGTCACCTTCTGGGTGTACTCTAAGTCTTGCACTGTGCAATGGTTTTCATTGTCACTTCCTGTTTGTCCTGCTTTGCTATTGCTGTCTTGTATTTCAGGCTGTCTCTAGCTCAGGATACTTAATTTTAATGTTACCCAAATTCTGGAAACTTAGAACAGTAGCTTTTAGCCAAGCTTGGACTGAGCTCAAACCTTTCATCCTCACTAAAGGAATATTTTCCTACTGAAATGCATGAAAAAAGTATTTGAACTCTATGGGACCCTTACTAAAAGAAAAAAAAACGAGTTGCATTTCAGTGTATAAAAGTGACATGGATCTTCCCTCTTGCTATGTGACCTCTTAAGTGTTGTTTTTGAGTCTAGATAGTTTTAAGACTAGATTTCAAGAATATCGTGCACTGAAGTGCTGAACTGAATAGTTGAGCTTGATAGTTAAACCCATAAAGCTTTCAGACTGCTGGGCACTTAACTTTTAGATGACTTTCCCTTCTTCAGGAGTCAGTGGTTTCTGCAAAATGTTTTTTAGAGTAGGTTCTAGTTAAGAAATTTTTTAATGCAGAATTTGTGCCTTTTCACATTGGGCAAGAAACAGACAAATGAAAATTACGTGACTGGTAAGGAAATACAGGTATAACTATTTTGCTTTGAGACATTTCCTACCTGTCTATCCAAATTGGATTCGGAGAGCAGAAGTGCAGAGTGAATTAACAAGCAGTGTGGACGCACCTGCTGGACTTCTCCATCCCTTCAAAGCTCCAGAAGCTGTTCGATCTTGAAGGCTTACTGTTTTGATCTGTGGGACACCCACTCACTGTAGCTGCTTCAGCAGACTGTCTGCCTTTTAGCTCTTAAAGTTTTGTATTCTACCAGAATTTGTCTTCAGGCATCTGGCTCTGGCACTGCAGCAAAGCCTTTAATAAACACTTAAATTCCTTCCCCTGTGATAAAAACCATGGTCACTCCTGCTCTTGTCTGGCACTTTTCCCAAAGACTATGGGATTCCCTCCTAGCCTTTCTGTTTTGAAATAAAGCAGGTTCTGATATCCAGACCTAAATGTGAATTGTGGCTGTGCACATGATGATGGCTGTGCTTCCCAGCATTAACTTGCTTTGTGTGATGCCTTAAATGTAAAAGCATCCTAGCTGAAGTCTGTCTGTTGGTGTCAGTTTGCCTGCATAACTCAGAATTTTGTTTTATTATTCCCTGCTAGTACTGAGCATGTGACAAGCTTAGCTGTGAATTTGTGGGGTTTATGACTGCGTGGGGTCTAACTGCCTGTGCTTTTCTCATCTCCGTTTTTCTAAATCCTGATACTTTTCAAGCCTTATTAAAACGTGTTTAATAAAGGGAAAATTACACCAAGTCTAGTTACTTCTTTTTTAGTTGCTGTGATACCATGGAGAATTCCAGGTGTTGCTAAACCCATATAAAGATTGTGTGACTTCTTTGGCATAATAATCTGCTTATGGGATTTCATTGTTTATCTCTAGCCATGTAAGTATGATAATAGTGAAAATGATACTTGAAAGTGTGTGTGAATATATAAAGCAAAAATGACTCATCTATTTTTTCAAAGTAGAAAAACTGTTTTGTTATTTTTAAAAGGTTTCTTTGACTTTCTGTAATGAATTATTGGATTTTGCTTACAATAGGTAGTTTAGATAATATTTTTTCCTATGTTGTGCCTATTAATGTTATGACAGAATTGGAGCCAACCTCACAGGTAAGGTTTGGCATTCTTTGAAGTAAAGCTAGATTTTGAGCCTTATCTTCCTCCGTATATACAGGGTAGTTTGTCCTAGTGCATCTCACCCTGAGCCGTACAAATACACAGAAAATATGACGGGAAAGTGGAAGGTACTACTTTATTTCTGTAGCTTGAATGAAAATAAAGTTTCTGAGGAACTTGTGTCTCAGCTTCTTGACTCTGTCTGGGATGTAGAGAAATGCAGATCAAGGATAAATGAGTATGGATCTACGTACTTGGAAATGTGTGTTCACTCTTCAGTTCAGACCTTGTGTGTAGGTGTGACTCCTGCAGATCAGCCATGGACCAGCCTTGTTCTAGGCAGAACTGGTGTGACATGGTTGCAAAAATACTGCTGGCTGCTCTCCCGTTGTTTGCCATAGTTTCTCCAGTAGGAAGGAGTGTAAATGTGTTGGTGTAGTGGCACCAGCCAGCAGGAAACTGCCTGTGAACTAATAGCTCCTGTGTGCTACCACAGTGGTGTTACATTGCTGGAGATGGCACCTTGAATTGGCAGGAGGGGTTTGGTCTGTCAGTGCTGTCCATTGTGGCGAAAAATAAACTATGTCTTCAGGTGTATCATTGCACAGCTGTGTTTTTGATACAAGAGTAGATGTTTTGACTGTTGTAAACTGATTTAACTTCCTGGCCCCAGGTCATCTGATGTGTTTGAAGTGGGAGTGCTCCTGCCTAGTGATGAAATGGTGGCTGTCTATTTCCAGAGGTGGAGATGCTGCTTCAAGAGTTTCCCTGGAGAATTAATCCATGACTTCATTCCCTAAAAGCGAGGAAGAACTACCTGCAAGCTGCTTTCTGGGGACAGATGCCTTCCAGAATGGTTGGGTAAAAAAAGACTTAAAAAGGCCTCTCAGTGTTTGTTTCATCATCAATAGAGGTGTGTCTTCCCTGTGCACGTGAGCTGGGGGTTGTGTGTAAGGTAGGAATCAAGGACAGAACTGAGGTTTGATTTTTATTAGACCATGAAAGTTTTTCAAAGTAATTTGGGGATACGTAAAAATTGATGACTAGATCCAAGCAGCAACAGTTCTATGAAATTTTAAGGTAAGTTCCCTTTGCAAGGTAAGCCTTTAAGCCTACTGGTAAAGTACCCCCAAATCCTCAGTGTTCACTGAAGTTTGTGTGCAACTAGGCCACATGAATGTGCCTCAATTTTGTCTCATTTTGCCTTTATTAAATTAGTGATTTACCAATGTTTTGAGGAGGTTGTGATAGTGGTGCAGACTAGGCCTGAACTGTAACAGCAGTAACTGTTAAGGCAATGTACTCCAAACAAAAAAAATTAGATGTGGATGGCTTCTTAAGCAATAGATGGTTCTTACCATTTGTGTGAAATGTGAAAATGATGCAAAGGGAGGAACTGGATTTTTTTCTAACAGATTTGAGGCTTTTCCTTGGGCAGTTTCTTGGTAGATGTGGGGCTGATCAGCTGTCCCTCCACACTGCAGGAGCAGTGGGAATTGCTGATGGGTTACCTAGACTGAAAGACAGCTCTTAGCAGTGGGAGCTGCTTCTCTTTTGTGAGATTTTGTTGGAGGTGTTGTTGGTTACCTTCTGGCAAGCCACAGCACTGAGGCATGAGATTTTCACTTCTACCCTCCAACACAATCTCTTCCAACTACACTTGTGTTATACTGTAAAAATATGGTTCTGTGCATTTGCTGTCACTGCACTAACCCTGTCACTTGAATGGTTTTCAGGGTTGTGATGCAATCCAGGGTGAGTGTTCATGTGAAATTCTAGGTGTTCTGCCAGAATAGGATTAATTCTGAATGGAATACAGACCAAACAATCTTTCCTATTTTGTGCTCTTGAGGCTACATCTTATTTGCAGTAGAAGTAGTGCAGTTTAGGAGAGTTTCTAGTTAAGTTACCTTGAGACAACTTGGTCCTACTCCTTGTCCTTAATTGTAAAGGTTTTCTGGGTTTGAACAAGAGACTCAGCTTCTGGGAAATCCTGGAGCATATATACGTTTGTCATAATAAAGGTAAGCTTCAACTGTGGCCTAGATCTGCCTTCCTGCCCCCTAAAGGAATTAGTTACTGGAACTTGCATCAGAATTGATGTGTCAGGGAATAAAACCCCTTGGCAGCGTGAGGTGTTGGCAGTGCGATCATTTTCTGGGTGTCCTGTTGCCAACTGCTGTGCCTTGCAGTGCTGAGCCTGGAGTTTAAGGAGTTTAAGTTTACAGATGCACAGCTATGTTTGAGTATACTTTTCCCTTAAAATCATGGGGTTTTCCCTGTTGTGTCGGTTGTGAGAGGCTTTATTTCTGCTTATTTCATAACAGCTTCTGAGGATCTCCACAGCATTGTTGAGCTGTGCTGAGTGGTAACTCCATTGGCGACATCAAGAGTGCTAGAATTGTTGACCAGCTCTGAAGCACTGTATGGGTTAATGCCCCTGCACGCTGGCTGCAGCTGGGATTGGCTCACTAGGAAAAGAAGAGATTCCTTGCTGCCTGGTGCATCTTTTTAATTTTTTTGGTGTTTTGGTTTGGGGTTTTTTTCCCCAAAAGCTGAGCTGTGATGTTAAAGTGGAGAGTGCACATAGTTATGGAAGCCTTGCAGTTGTGCCCTTTAATATCTTCTTGGAGAGGGGATGGCCAGCAGCAGACAGAGGAGCAGCCTCTGTGTGCCAGAGAACAATGAAGCTGTTACTCAAAAGTGACTGAGCTACTTGGGCCAGTGAAACAACCTCTCCTAGATCTGAAGAGGTCAACCCAAAATACTATTAAAACATTTAGGTTTTGTCCGAAAAGTTACAGTTCCTGCTTTCGATAGGTCTGAGCCTAAATACCTCAGAATGTTAAGCTTTCAAGAAAACACTTTATACTTTGCAGGTTTCAAAGGCTGGTGTAAGCTGTGCTTGTACAATTGGCACAGCTTTGCTGAAGTAGCAAAAGCCGTTTGTGTGAGGGGAGCAGAAGCACAGCACTGTTGTGCACAAGAGGAGCTGCGGAGAGAGCGTGTTTACACCAGCCAGAGTGCCTCAAGCACTGAGGCTTTCCCAGCTGCCTTTGTGCTCTTTCTCTTCAGGTAGTCTTATCCTTAGGTAAAAAAAGAGTGTTGTGCTGTAAGCAATCACACGTCCTTTACTAGACGTGAAGTTTCAGAATAGCTCAGAGGCACAGTGTGTGTGAGCTGTTCTGTGCCTTGTAGTGGGTTTAGGAGATGGATGACTTGGGCTGTAGTTTTTGTGCCAGTGTATTCAGCAAGAAAGTGTCACCTCAACATTAATTCTGGTGAGGGAAAAAAAAGTATTCATTATGGTGAAGACAAATAGAAGGCAGCTGTGCCAAAGCATTTCCCTGGGCTTTGGGCAGGTGCTGAATCTAAAATAAGATATAACAGACATTGAACATGTTTTACAACTCATCCTCAATCAGTATCAAATGCTTTTGATGCAGCAGCTGCTCTGTGAGGTGACTACTGTGCATGTAAGAGTTTTCAGCTGCTTATCTTAATGCAATGTTTTGGGGTTTTCCAGTTTACCCCCCTCTGCTCCCTTATTACAGCAGACAGAAATTGGAGTTTCTGAAATGTTTTTGTTGGATGTAACAGCTCATATTTTCCAGTTAGTAGTCTGTTGTCCCTTGAGCCTTGAGACAATTGACTGCAAAGGTCTTCTAATTGCAAAAGTCTAAGGATTGGTAGAAAATAAGTTGCAGCTCTGTGCAGCAAAGTGCCCGTGGAAACATCAGTACTCAACCAGACAAGAAAAGGCTTTTGCTCTGTGGATGCAGTTTGCCATAGCGTTGGTGCAATGTTCATTTTCAGGTGTTGGCAGATGGCTCTGGGATAGTACAAAAGTAGGAAAGGGAGAGAAAACCTTTTGTAACTTCCTGATATTCTGCCAAAGTTCATCCTAGTCTTGATGTCTGTGGAGAGTGCTGGGGTGGAAAATTAAATCCGTGGGCTTCTTTACATGTTTTGTCTCTGTTCTTGTGATATTTTACAGAGGAAGATTTGGTTTGGTAGTTTAGTGAGACTTAGTGATTTTATATTTTCTTTGGCAAATACAAGTTCTTTTTTTCAGGCCTGTGGTGTTTGGTATGTTCTGTTCTTGCCACATTTTTACCCATAGAAAAAACAATCATTGACCACTTAAACTTAGCTTTGGGGTTTTTTCTCCTTTCAATGAAGTTTTTTTTGTGCTTTGTCATTAAGCAGCATGAAGGCAATCTGTTGCAGTCTAGATTTTGCTGTGGAGGCTATAAAAGGGCAAATATAGGAATGTGTGGAATTAAGAATTTTGCCTAGGAAAAAGGAGCTCCTCAGTGGCACAGAACTGGAAGATAGTAGGAAGATGCAGCAGGATGATGTGCTCCCTTAGGGATGTGGTATGCTGGAGGCACAGGCTAGAACATCTCCAGTCCAGTTGAGCTGCAAACTCCCTCTCTGACTCCAGTGACATCCCTGGCTTTTACGCATCATCCCTTCTCTGCGTTGTGCGTGGTTGTGCTGCTGAGGTAATGTGGCCATGTATTTCCCTGCAGCAGGCTGCAGATCACACACAAAGTAGTGTTTGAGAGCTTCACCAGGTGTATGTATTGTTTCCAGATATGCTTTGGGAAGGTTTAACTGCTGGGCCTGTTCTCACCTCCTTCCTGGCTGAAATGATTGGATGTTAACTCAAATACTTGCAAGCACACGTTTTCCAGGTGCTGGCCTCCAGCTATCACCTGCCTTCAAGCAGTAATAAGATAGTCGCGTAAAAAATTTCAAGCAGTAAACACACGTAGAGGGAGACATTTTGCACTACAGCAGTAGGCAGCATGTCCCAGATGGAACTCCAATAAAAAGTGACACAGAAACCAGCAATGTGTTCCCTTGTCCCACCAGAGTGTTGTGTTTAGGATCACGTAAAACAACTTTCACTGTGTTTTCCTGTCCAACTGTTCATATCTGCCTCAGCAAGGAGGACTTAACACATTTGGAAAAATCAATAGACTTCAGCTGCAGTGGGGTGGGGCATGGGCTGGCTTTTGCACTGACCCCTTTAGAGACCTTATTTATTTTATCTAGAGGCATGAGGTATGTAAGAGGAAAATAACTGTTACAGAAAATGCTCTTGTGCTTTGCCAAAGTCCAAAGCAGGAAATGCCATAATGACAGCAGTTCTCTGTAGCTGCCTGCAGTAGAAAGGTAGCTCCTAAACTGTGGTAGATATTTTTGGAAGTGTTGATAGCAGTTTTCAGCATGCAGTTTGATGTGAATGTTGCTTTCCCTTCAGTGAAGTGGAACAAAAATGTGCCGGTTTTGTTTCATATAGTTAAATGTTATCTATTAAATGAGTAAGTATAACTGAACTGGGCTGACCGGAACTTTTGTTCTATAGGTTAAAATGTCACTAAAAAGGGAAATGCTTTACTTTTCTCAGTGTAGTCCAGGACCTGTTTATTCTTTGGAGGCAGTTTAAAAACAAAACAAAAGTCCTGCAAATGCAGGTGTTTCATTACTGCTAGTAGAGCTTTAAAGTTAATTTATTACTTGGAGCATTCCATGCAGAAAATTAGTTTCCTGCCTCACTTGGGAGCCAGGAGCTCTGCTGTTTGCTGCCAGTCCCAAGTTGAAAATAAGCATGGCCATGAATACAGTATATGTCAAGGGAAGGCAGAGGTATCCTCCTATTTACTGACTTGGTGAAAGTATTGTCTGAATTTTGTTCTGTTTACAACAGTATCTCGTGACATACAATTAGGAAACAGCATAAGAATCACAGAATATTCTGAGTTGGAAGGGACCTACAAGGATCATCGAGTCCAACTCTTAAACGGCACCACTGCCTCCCTGGTGGGGAATCAAACCCCCAGTCTCCCACATGAGAGGCGAGGCCACTAATGCAAGATCTTTAGTGTAATCTTTCATTTGAGATACCTTGACAACTTTTGGCAAAAAACTCTGCACCTAGATCATTATGTTTATTAGCTCCTAATTGGTTTGTCTCCATTAATTTGGCAGTCCCTTTCTGAATGAATTTGTAGTATTGTTCATCACAGTTGTCACAGCAGTGCAATTTCCAGCACAGCAATGGATTGTGAGGAGGCAGTTCCACCTGTGTCATCCTCTGTGGCAGATTCCCACAAAGAAACCTGCCCTTGAACCTCCCTTTTCAATCCAGTCTGGTGTCAGATATGTCAGAACTACCACTTAACAAAAGGAGGTGGAAATACTTGTCTTTGCTTTCGATTTTTTTAAGAACTCCACTCTGTACCAATCCTGTTTACAGTTTAGTTTTCTTATTCTGTTGGGTTTTCAGTTGTTGAATGCTGGAAACCTGGTTAACAACTTAATTTCTTCCACCTAAGGCAAGGCAAACAGTACGGTTACAGTATGTAAATAAAAGTTGCAATTTAGCAGAGCGTGCCTAAAAAAACAATGGAATTACAGGAGCATAAAATCTGTTTTCGGATTTAAACTAAGAGGCAAATCCTGATAATTAGCATGACTTTTCCAAAGTACCTAGTACTGTCTGCACCCCCTCCATGTATGCCTCAGTTTTTATAAAGAGGACCAGGATTGTTTCAAATGCAACCTTAATTTTTAGACTCTAGTAATAGTAAGATCATTAAGTGCAGATATCACTTGGCAGAGGTATCTGTAGGTACTGTGTGCTTCTCATTTTGCTGCTGCCATAAGTCCTCTTTCAGTTAAAAGTGAGCAAATGCAAATGTTGCGTATTTGCAACGGAACCTTCTCTCCCTTACTCTAGCCTTACCTGTTAGCTACTAGTACATATTTTCAAACAGCCTCATGGGTTCCTGATTACTTCAAGAACCTTGTGACCTAATAAATGAAACAGCCATAAACAAAGCCAGCTTAATCTCTTCAGGTCAGGCATTTTGCCGTGGAAAGCCAGTGTTAGCTGGCTCAATTGTCAAATAGAGAGAGAGAGATGACTCATCATGTAGACTCATCTTTGTCATGGTGAGGAAGCTTTGTACATTCCCCTCTGGGCTCTGCAGGCTGGGAACTACACCAGCTTGACCAGCAGGACTCTGAGGGCAGGACAGGCTCACTCTGAAGCAGGAGATGTATTTCCATGGGAGCATCTCCCTGGGTGAGTAGATGCCTGGGTCTTCATGTTGCCTCTTCCAGAGTGCAGGCTCTCTCCTAGACAAAAACACTTCAGAGGCTTTTGAGGTAGCTCCAGTAGTTCTTGTAAAGCCGACCTTCAAAGGAATAAATGCTGTCAGCAGTATCCTGCTTTGTTCATGTGAAGAAAGGCTGAAGTGAGAGAGATGTCTGAGGAGGTCCTGATTACTTTTCCTTTGTTCTCTGCTTGTTCTTTATGTAACTGATTAAGATGTTGTCTGTCCTGGATGACAGAATGGCAGATCCAGAAATGTAGCAGAAGTGTGAATTCACAAGAGTAACACTTGGATCTGCTGGAGGGTAAGGGTCTTTTTTATTTTTCCCCCCCTCTTTGATGATTCTAGATAATTCATGACAAAGCTTGCAAAAAGGAATGAACTACTGTTACTGATAAATACTAATGTATAAAAAGAACCTCATGCTAGTAGATACAAATTTTATTTTTCAGGGTATCTGACCTGTTACTGGAGTCTGAATTTCAGGTGGATAGAGTTTCCCTGTTGAGAGAGTCTGTGTTTGCAAAGCAACGAAAGCCTGACCCTGATGTAATTGCTACAATTCTTTGATATAGAACCATTAATTTTTCTTTGCCAAGGAAGCATCCTACCAGGATTGGTGCATCATGTTGCATCCTGAAAAACGTAACTCTTTTCTAGACAAATTTAGTTGAAATTAAAAATACATACTTCCAAAACCAATTGTGCTTTATTTGTGCACAAGTTTTACCAGCAAGGGAAGTTTAACGAATATCCCTCCTCTCTCCACCATAAAATTAACTTTCACACATCTCTACTGTAACTTAGTAATAAGAAAAATTATTTCTTAAGCTTTCAAAAATACCAGCCATTCCACATAATTACTTCTTCAAGGTCATTTTTTTACATTCTAACGGTATTTCAAGAAATCTTTCAAGAACTGATAGAAGATAAGCTCAAATAACAGGAAATTCCAGCTATAACCTACTTTCCTTTGAGAAAAAAAAAAGTAGAAGGGAAGAATGTAAGATTTTATAAATATGCTTGTTTGCATTTTATTTCAACCCTCAGATTTAATTGGAGTAACTGTATCTGTGTTATGGGCCTATGTGTAATGCACAGGCTTTGTTTTGTGTCTTTATCTCAGATTAAGTTTCTGAAGAGACCTGTAATGCAGTGGTAAACTCTGTGCACAAGATTCAAAAGCTAAATGTGAAAAGTGGGTATGGATGACTGCTGCTGAGTCAAGCTCACCAGGCTGAGCTGTCAGCATTAATGCAGGTACAAAGTGCAACAGGGCATTTTCTCGAGCCATGAGGTAAGAACAAAGGAGTCCAGCAGGCACTACCTGTGCTCAGTCTGCTTCTTGCTGAACCTGCTGTGCCTCTGAGCTGACAGCAAGGGAAAGGATTTGGCTTCTCATTCTCAGGTTTCTGGTACTGTATTTAGGACTTTGGCTTTCTGACCCTGTGCAGAACATCTTAAAGCAATCTGGACAGTTCCTTTGTGGTCAGATATCACTGGAGGTGTAAACAAATTTTCATTGACTTCAAGGATAGTGCCCAAAGTTTTATTTTATAATTTCCCTTAAATGTCATGAGGCACTTTTGCAGTGAAGTCTGGGAACACATATAAAATACTACTATTTGCATGTGAGTTAACTGTGAATGGATGAACTTTGTTTTGATAACCAGTCAGGTTAAAACTCCAGTGGCAAAGGGACATGAAACCACAAGACAAAAATGTTTTCTCCCCCAATCATGTGTAGTGTCTGTCACAGGATGTCCTTTTACAAATATGCTATAGAAAATGGCTCCATGAAAAAGTCGGATAGCAACACATGTCCTTTGTCTTCAGGTGGGTTTACCCAAGGGAGGAAGGATGTGTTTCCTGTTCTAACTTTATGGGCAGACATTAGTTTGAGGAAAGAAGATCTTGTTTGTATGTGATAATTCATACCCTGTCACAAAGAGAGCTGTTTGCCTTTTCAGTATGAGTCACCCTGGACTAAGCACTGCATGATGCCAATGAATAGTTTAATTCTGTTAGTTCTTGTTAAAAATAAAACGGGCTTGCTCTCTTATCTACCTTGCATTAGTAATCTTGCCTTGGATGATATAAACTAAGAACACTCCGTTTCTAACAGCCCAATACAAAGCCCACTTTTAAAGTGCACATAACCTCTGCCAGCTCTGGCCTGCAGCTGCTGTCAGTTATTATTTTGTGGAAGTTCAGGTTTCAAAATCACCCATCTGCCTGACACTACAACGTTTCCCTTTGGATATAGTGTTCATTGAATCTGACTTTAGCTTGATTTACCCCTAGGCTTGTTTTACCTTTCAAAGTAAGGGCTTGTCCCTTCCTAGAGCAGAACACATGGTATTTCTCAGAAAGACACAGCTTTAAGTCTGCCAGATAACCAGACCAGCCTGCTCCTCTGTAAACAATTTTGTGGGCTGTGCTGATAAGGCCAAAGCAACTGCACTGAAAATGATTAGAAGATGCTGATTTCTGTAGGGGAGCAGGCTAGTACTGCCCTGGGATATGACTACCTTTGAAGAAAAGCACTTACAAACTTCTGAATGCACAGCATCTTGTTACTGATGATGGCACCCACCTGCAGTTTTTCTGCTGTCACTATATGCCGTCAAGCCTCACTGTATTTTGTTCTCAGAATCCCTGCATTGGTTTGCAGGCCCACAGGAAACTGTGGCTCTTTGCAAGAAGCCGAATGACAAACAAACGCCTTCCAGACCAGTCTCGGTTATGTGTATCAAAGGGTTAGTCATACAGTTCTTGCCTGAACTAGAAAATCCTTGAAAAAGGCAGCTAGATCCATGGAGCTGCTGGTTCCATTAACTGTGTTCAATCTTTACCTGAAATTGATTTTAAGCCCTGTAGGATTAATACAGGCTTTTTGATTTAGGGATTACATAGACCTATGAGGTCATGCTGGTGCTTGTTAAAAATTTTATTATAGATTAGATTCTAAAGGACTCAAGTATTATAAGAGTCATTCAACCTAGTACACGTGGGCCAAATTTGTCTGGTACTCGTCTATGGAAAACCCTTAGAAGAGTGGAGCTCTGTTTTCTTGTTACAATGACAGCAATAGAGAAGTGATGGCTTTAGGTTAAACCTGTCAAGTTTCACCACTGCAGGGAGGGTAAGGAGAGCAACAGCATCCTTCCAGCAAACCATGCAAACAGAAAAGCAAAGACTACAAAAGCAGAAGAGGATAAGGAGGAGATGGCTCAAACAGAAGCACTGTCTTGCAAATACACGTATTTGCTGTGAGGAAAGATATTGTGAGGAAGGTGTAAGAGCAGTCTGAAAATCTGAGTGTTTGCTACCTGCAGAAAGAGTGAAGGGGAATCAGATATTGCCCTTTTTTCTCCGATTTTGTTGCCAAAGGACCAGGACAGGTAATGGTTGCAGATGAAACTGCTCCCTTCCCCTGTCTCCAGGGCATCCAGACTAGCAGCCTCTTTGCATTGCTTTCATTTCAGCACAGATCTGTTCCTTACACCACAGTCTTTCAGAGGATCTGTGGACTGTTATTGCCTTCCCTTGCCTTTCTCTGTGTAACTTTTGTAGGAGAACTGGATCAATTTTGCTTGATGTCTGCTCTCTTTAAATCAGCTTCAACTTATGAGATTCAAGTTGTGGCAGCTGGGAGACTGCTCAGCTTCAAGCATGGCTGGAGTTGTTCCGTGACCCAAAGAAAGTGAACCCATTTTACTCCCTGGGTGGCAGAATGCCATGCATTAAGGGTAATGGAAAATAGGTATGCAGGAGGAAGCCCTTACTCAAATGGTTAACATGTGAAGAAAGAGGATTTGGTGTCAAAGTACATCTGTTGCTTGAGGTTTGATGAGGTCAGCATGATGTCTGTTGCTAAATCTTTGTTCCAGCTGTCACAGGCACCAAAGATTCCGTGATTTTTCATCGGCTGCTGCTTTTGAAATTTAGTGCTTCTGACATGCAGGAATACTTTTTTCAAAGTGTGAGTGAGCCTGCAGGACAAGTGTGTTGATAGCACACAGCTGACCACACTGTGCTGAGAGCTTTAGTGCAGCACAATTTCAACTCCTGGCTACAGTGGTATAATTAGAAAAAGAATCAAACTGGACAGCTCTCATCAAGTCCTTCCTGAAGAGATTCTTGTCCTAGTCTATTCTTCTTTGCTACAGAAAGGAAAATATATGCACTTTTCCCTTTGTATTTGGAAAGCAGGCATGGATTAGGCTTTCTGAGTGATAATCAGCTTTCACTGGTTTAAAATTAACTAAAACAGTCACTAGTCTTTTTTCTCTCAGCTGGTGGGAGTAGGGGCCAGAAGGTGTCTGGAGGAGGTTGCTCTGGGTTTTGTGGCAGTGTGAAGAGATGTGACTTGCAGCAAGCTCTTTCCAATGCCAGGGCCATGGTGCTATGTCCACCCTGATGAATTTTCCAGGCCTATCTTTCCAGCTGCCTGAATGGCTGTACAAGAGAGGTGAAGTTTGTGATGTGCAGTGAAGGAGAGAGAGGTATTATCCTGGTAGGGATGGGAATGCATGTCCTAGGGCTGGTGGAAGGCCAGGAATAGCAAGTGTCCTATGCTAGTATCAACCATCTTCAACCTGCTCCCCTAAAAAGAGTGTACTCTTGGCACTCTCCTCCCTCCTCCTGTGCTGTGCTGACAACGAGCTATGTATTTTGAGTTATAATTGAAACAGGTATTTTAGGGACTGTAAGCCCCTGCCCCTTGCAGTGGGTAAGGACACCAAGAAGTCTTTGCAACCTTCTCTTCCTTGGCTCCCCTGCTAACATGCTGAGCTCTTCAGTGTTTCTGACAGAGGATGCTGTACTGCAACTAGATTGTTCCTTGGTCCATGGGCAGAGACATCACCCACCAGACCCTGGCCTTCAACAGGGTCTTCCAGGGATGGGACATTCACAGCTTTTCTGGGCAGCCTGTCCCACTGCATCACCACCCTGACCGTAAAGAAATTCTTCCTAATATCCAATTGAAGTGTCTCTTCCTTTAGTTTAAAACCATCCCACTATCTCCTATCACTGTTGACCCCGTTCTTGTTACAGGGGGTCAGTTCCAGAAAGATGCTGTGATAAGCGAAATCCACAAATTAGTGGTAAATAGGGTAAATAGAGTAAATACCATAAAGGTGTGGTAAAGCTGGGGGGAAAAACCTGTGATGTATTGAAGCCATAACTGGTGAACCACAGAGTAGCGAGGGATTACTGATCAGGTGGACCTGATCCTTTGTCAGTGCATCCTTTTAGCTCTGTGTAGCAGTGTTTGCATCACTGCATATGGACTCCATGTGCCAGGAAAAGGGAAATGGAGCCTCTATGTTCCCCAACGTAGCTGCTTTCTGGGGCTGAGGATGTTTGATTTTACTTTATCTCTGTAGTTGCTTTCTTTTGGTTTTCTGTTTGGGTGTGGGTTTTTTTAGCATGCCTTACTATCTGTAGTGTATGTAACTTCAGTGTCTATCGCCAGGCTCACATCATGCTGGGTTTGTTTTTTTGTTGTTTTTGTTTTTGGCAGAGTGTCTGAAGTTTTTTCTCTTTCCCACTGATGAGCAGTTGGGTCAATGACCTCTTCCTGAAATCACAACTATGATCCATTTTCTGTGTTAAAGCAGCAATGATAAAATAGTTCACAGCATGGCTCACACAGAGCTCTTCCTAGCAGGCAACAATCACATTTTCAGTTTCTTCTGTTGGCCAAGTCATGCTGGGAGATGTAACTTAAGGCTAAAATCCTCCATAGGGTGTGGAAGGCCTGCCTGTGTCAAGCATCTTTGTGTCTCCTCTTAGAGAGCACCAAGAGTAGAAGGCTATTTTCGTTTTCTAGCATTAGAGGGAGCACAGCTGTTAAGAGAAAGAGACTTTATGGCAAAAAAACCCCAACAAAAAAATGGAAAAAAAGTTCTGAACTTCATGAGTCCAGTTTAAACCCTGTCATTACACAACGGTCTGTTTATAATCTCTGTGCCACCGGTAACAAAGCTTCTGAAGGCACCTAAGAGTGTAGAACCTTGCTCACAGGGACACCAGGCAAAGAGGACAGCCTGATAATTTTTCACTCCCCTAGGAAGAAGCAAATAAAACTGAGTGGCATTAGCAATTATTGAAACCCTTTTTGCCATTCCAGAAGTTGTGTTGAAAATAATGTTCCAACAACTTGTCAGGAATGTGATTATTACCACCAGGGCTCCCTCTGAGAAGTTACATTTTATAGACTTTAATTTCTTGCTGATTGTACGCAGGGTCTTGGCTGGGAAAATACTCTTCTCTTGTTCTATGCCCTTGGCTCTGCAAATTGGTTTGGTTTTGCACTTTGGTAGGGACATTGTGCAAGAAGTTGTGCAGTAAAACCTCTCTACTTCCAGCCCCAAACCCCAAACTCTTAAAGATTTTCTCAGAGACGGCATTTCAAATCTGAGCTTAATAGGCCTTTGTGTTCATAGGCCTATATAATTCCTCTTTTTCTAACTCTACTGGCTTGTGCTTGCTTCCTCTGCTCATGAAAAGTACTTTATTTGTCAGATCTCTTTAAACCCATAAGGATACTTCCCAGCTACTCAGTGAGCAATGCTAGCAGAATCAGTCCCCATGTGAATAAAAAGTACCAGGTAATGACATTTAGGCCAAATATTGTATCAGGGATATTTTACTTCACACATTTTTCCACAACTCAGCACACACTTTAGCCATTGGAATGGACAGGCTGATTGATTGCTTGGCTGATTTCTCTACATTAAATACCTAAAAATAAATGCTGAAAACTCACATAATTTTTGAGTTCTCTGTATGTTCTTTGGAAGCCAGAAGTCCCAGTTAGGGCTTACTGCTTAGGGAGAGCAGAGAGGATCCTCTGAGAGCTGCAAACAATGTACCAGACTTGGTCTCTAAAGAAAGATCACGAGAGCATGGTAGTTTGGTTCAGCTCTGTCCAGTGATGTAATCAGCTGCTTCTTGTTGGTGTTACTGATTTGGTTGTATCAGGTCACAGACTCATGCATCTCAAGCCAGTCCATTCTGCATTCAATTCACTTCTGTAGGAATATACCAGTGTTACCATCGCCAGGAAAAGTGAAAGACGAAGTATTTAAGAAGAAGGATTCCTTCCGAGGGAAAAGTTAGAGGTGCCCAAAGCAGGCGTGCCTGGGTGCCAAACAATGATACTGCTACATGCAGGAATACTGTGCAAGGAGTATTCCTATATGACCAATTGTCACTGGTATATGGTGGATTCTTCTTTGGCAGTACATTTTACTCAAGAGTAACTTCCTGTGAGATCAGTGGTGTTTGCAGTGCTTCCAAAAGTCAGAGAAGTGGGAGAGAGTTGAAAAAGGGACTAAAGTGGGAAAAATCTGGGGAAAGGCAAGGAAGAAGGCCAGAAAGAAAAAACAAACATCTATAGGCTACTCTGTGAAGGTCACAATGGCAATACATACCCCAGAGCAGTTACAACAGAAATCATCAGTGGGAAATGATACTCTTCTTTCCACCTTTTTTTAAAATAAATTTAGTTCAAAAGTATGGCAGGAACACGATGCACAGTGTTGTTTGTATACTGGGAAAGAGACATATGAGGGCATCTGTTTTAGGGAGCTGCTTCAAAAATAACCACAGGAGAGGAGTATGGTTACAGACCACAGCAGGCAGCCTGCAGAGCAGTGGAAAGTAAGACAGCAGTGGTGCTCTGAGTGCAGACAGCCCCAGATGGCTACAGGATTGTGTACATTTGTACTCTCTGCCAGATCACCTCACTTTGACTCATGCAGGTATTTTACAAATGGAAAGGGGTGCTGTTTCCCTCTTTTCTGCCTGAGAACATTGATCCCTTTGCTGCTTCTCTCCTTCTTGACCCCCTTTAAAGTCAGTAGCTTTGAAATTTCAGTTGCAAGCCTTTAGAAAATAACCCTGTTTCAATGAATATCCAAAATATATGGCAGAAGAATGCAGATTTGGATACTACTCCATCCCAAAGATAAGGCCTTGTTCACCTAGGAAAAAAAGGAAAAGTAGACTGAGAGATTTTAAAGGAGTATGTTCTTATCTAGCATTCTGCCCTGGCCTCTTACTGACTGCTGTGGTCAGGAACAGGCAGCAAACCTGGCCACTGAGATGCTGTAAGGAAGTCCATTACAGCTTTCCTGTTGCTTCAGCTTCCCAGTGGATAAAACAGCAATTTGAAAAGCATGACTTCTGTACTCATTGTCTTTCTAAAGTCTGTGGTTTCAGACAGCACTGACAGTGTTGTGGCACAGGATTCATTGCAAATAGCAGGTGTGATCTATTAGTGGAATGAGAAGGGGTAAAGGCAAATGGTATGAGGCATCCTACTGGAGAACACAATGTTTCAGGCACATGGGAGTTAATTTCTTGTGTTAGTCAGGTAAGAGAGAGTGTTTGATAAAGACCAGATGAAAAATAAGCATAACGGCTTATTGGGAGATTAATCTTCTCCATGGTCAAACATTCCTTAAAACAGAACTTTGACAAAAGGTTACTGATGAATTTCCATTCTTATCTATTTTCTAGTTTTTCATAGGAGAATCAATGGCAAATACTACTTCAAAGTAGTAACCAGATGTTTCCCTCCTGCTTTTTTAGCTTCCCATTGTGGGTAACAGAAACATTTCACAAATAGAAGTGAGACTTTGATAGATAGTAGCTGATACCAATCTAGTAGGAAACAGCTGTATTTCTTTTCTACACTGGTGGCTGTCAGCAGCAAGTAACACTGAGCCCACTTCGTATATCCCCTACCTCAAGGGAAGCATTATCCTTTGAACTCCCTCTGGTACTGTGTTTTCTGATAAAAAACAAATGTGTCTGCTAAAATCGGTTCATGCTGCAGTAGCTACTTGGAGCAAAACTTTGGTTTTGGTTACAAAAATTCACAGCACATAGTTAATGATTTGAGGTTTATCAGAATTATTACATATTTACCTGCCTATGCCCGGTATAACCATTACTGTGCTTTGGCCAATGTTTGGTAGCTGAGTACAACCTGCAATGTGGTTTCTTATGTATGTAAACCAAGATAGGAATGTGCTCTGGACAAAACATGATACTTTGAAGGAGTTGTGTAGCAGTGAAATTTGAGTAAAATGTAGTAACAGAGAATTTAATATCATGCTGTTACTCTATGGGTGAACAAACAGAGATGGAAATCAATTGCCTGCTGTTCTGTGAGGGAGGCTGTGTCTCTACTACTTGCTGTTGTAAGTAAAGCAGTCACACCTACAGTTAGGTAAACAGATGATTTGCTTTATGTTTTTACTGGGGTTCAATTCGCTTTGAAACCAATGGTCACTTAATGTCCAAACTGCTTATGCCATAAGTTCAGTGCCCAAGCAAGTTGCAGACTGGGCCCTGCAAGCACCTGACTGCTTTCAAGGAGACATGGGCTGCTAAGCATTGCAATCACTTTTGGAATGGGAGCTCTGGCATACTGGGCTGGACACAAAGAAGTGTTCAGGCATACAAATTTTTTGGCTTTTAAACTTTCCTTGAAGTATTCAAAAGTTTACTTCTTTGATAGTGTCTTCAGGCTTTTCTGAGGTTAAGCTTTTTCTGTTACTTTGTAACCATGCAGAAGCTACAAAACAGTTCACTCTCAATAAATTGATGTGTATTTTATCCCAACTGGGACTAAACATATGGCTTTCTTTGTTTAGTTGTTTGACTGCATCATTCTTGTTTCAGTTGTGACCATCTGGCTTACACCTTTCATTCCCTTGTGTGAAGTGGGACCTGAGTGCATTGCACCATTCTGTTGTGTGTATCCACTGGACATGCTGGTCTCTGCTATGGGATTATGGAGAAAGGCCAGTTTCTCTGAATGCTGCTGTACAGATGCGGACAGGGTAGCAAGTGTAGTATCATTAGGACAAAGGTTTATTCTGAAAGAAGGACTGAATAAGCAGTATAATCAGGCACCTGTAAGCAGGTGTTGTTCTTGACTGCAGGCTCTTCCTTGTCCACCTAGTCAAAGCTGACCTTGTGTTTGATAAGGTTACTGCTCCTGCCTATCTTCCTCCCAGTTTGGCCTCAGGGTCCTGTGCACCTTAGCCTACTCACTACATGTCTCACTGCTGCTGCTTCCTGCATCTATTGATCTCTCAGTGGAATGGGCTGCCCAAGGAGGTGGTGGAGTCGCCGTCCCTAGAGGTGTTTAAGAAAAGGTTGGATGATGTACTTGGTGGCATGACCTAGATATTAGGGTAGTGTGTGGTCGGTAGGATGGTGTGTTGGTAGAAGGATGGCAACAGGTTAGGTAACAGGTTTGGCTAGGTCAGGTAATAGGTGATAGGTTGGACTTGATGACCTCTATGGTCTTTTCCAACCTTACTGATTCTGTGATTCTGTGATATCAAAATCTGGGCAATGTCCCTGTCTCCTTCCCCAGAGCACATGGAGGCCCTGAGAGCATCCCCAGGGAAGCCAGACACCAGCCCAGTTGGGGTCATTTACCACTAAATGGCTGGACTTCCTCTTTGTCCAGCTCTCGGGTTTATTCCCGGTTCGGAGTGACTGTGCTTAGTACAGAACAATGGACTCGTTGTAAGCTCTCTGTCCACCCACTTTATAGCTTAAGTTTTTTTTAACAGTTGATCCTTTTAGCAGATTTGCCTTCATGATCAATAGTTTAAACTTTTGAATTGTACTGAAAGAGCTCTGGTAATAAGAATTATAGCTACTTTTCAAGACAAAAATGAAAAGCTCTCTAGTCTTGTTTTTTTTTTTGCATTCTGTTACATGTGTAATACATACAACTTCCAGTGAGTCTTTTATCTTGTAGGTGTATGCATATGTGGGACACATTTAACAGTTTGACACTCAGACTGGGCTGTGACATATAATGTCCTGAGTAATTGCAGCCACATACTTCGATGTAGTGAATTTCGTGATGTAAAGTCTGCAAAACTCTTAGACGCTGATATATACATGTCACTGTGACTTGGGGCAGAAATGTCTTTCCTTTAAGAAAAAATATTCTGCTCACAATAAATCTCTTTAAAAAGATTAATACCTCTGGGTGAAAAATGTCGACTTTCCTGATGATAGCAGACTAATACATCATACAGAGCAAGAAGGCCCACTTGAAAAGGAAGATTTCCTTTCAGGAAGGGCCTTGAAAGCAGACAAGGAATAGACAAAGTGTACGTGTGTTTCTTGATGAGATCACTTTGTGTTCCTCTTCACATTTTCAGTTCTCTTACTCAAGTTTATTGGGTTCACATTGTATATCTATAGATGTATTTGTATCCTTGAGTTCAAAACAACAGAGATTAAAATTACTTAAATTGTTTTGCTGTCACAACACTAGCAGTTTGTGCTTGCCACTTGCAGGAACACAGAGGAGTCATAGTCCTTGCCTCCAAGTCTAAAATATCAAACTTG
Source organism: Pitta sordida (assembly GCA_013390025.1). Taxonomy (NCBI): domain Eukaryota; kingdom Metazoa; phylum Chordata; class Aves; order Passeriformes; family Pittidae; genus Pitta; species Pitta sordida. The sequence continues at coordinate 99,678 of WEKX01021598.1, forward strand.
GAAATCTTAGGGCACTTTAACAGCTTTGTGAGAGCATGAAGGTGTGCTTAAAAATGGTGATACACAAAATAGTAAGATGGAGATGAACCTAGGAATAGGTCTGGGATGCGTTTTCTTTTATTTTTCAAGTATCAGTTTCAGTCTCTCACAGTTCAATTTTCTTAAAGCACTATGACAGCAGAAAAAAAAATTAGTGTGGTAGAAAATGAACTCCACCTCTCCAGACTAACAGAGAAACACAGGTCCTGAAGCATACAGCAAGTGTCAAGCAACAGGAAAAAACAGACTTCAAAAGTAATTGTTCAATCCAAAAAAAATATTGGTAGCTACTCTGTTCTCATCTGCAGGAAAATTTCTGGTTTAGTTAATGCAACAGATAAGAGTAAGAAAGGCATGGGAATTTCCACTTACTGGACCTGCAAACAAGTAAACTATATATTTTTCTGAAGTGTTTATTTTTAAAGGTGCCTGAAGAGAGTGTGAATGCTTAAAACCCCCTTTTTTTATCTACCTTATTCCTAAGCAGGTCCACTTATAAAAACTATACTGAATACTGCTGTAAAATACCTGTTTTCTGGTGCTATTACAAGTGCTGTGTTTGCTGTGGCGGCTCTGCGTAACATCTGAGAAATCAAAAGTGTCAATACCAAGGTAAAGTGGTCTCTTTGATCCAACTATGTGGTGTCATTAGATGTTCACAGGTTATTCTGAGTTGGAAGGGAACCTCAGGATCATCTAGTCCAACTCCCAAGCGAACGCCCAGCCAGGGATCAGGCCCACAAGCGTGGAACCACAGGCACCACGCTCCACCCATCCAAGCCTCCCACCATCTAGCTCATCTATGTTGCTGAGCTCCTCATCAAGTCTTCTCTTAAACACCTGCAGGGATGGCGACTCCACCACCTCCCTGGGCAGACCATTCCAATGAGAGATCACTCTCTCTGTGAAAAACCTCTTCCTAACATCCAGCCTAACACCACCCGGCGTTGTTTAAGGCCATGTCCTCTTG
>WEKX01021605.1:6664-32614 GCA_013390025.1 Pitta sordida
CTGGATTACAAGGGTTTTATACTGCATCCCTACCCCTTCCTCCAGTTCAGAAGTCCATTTTTCTTTCCTCCCCATGGGCTCTCACAGCACATGAGAGCAAAGGAAAGTGTTTCTGAGCCCTCTCTGCCTGGGGAGACCCCCAGAGAATCCCTGGTATTCTCTTCTACCATGCTGCTGTTTTCACAGCTGCCACCAGGCTGCTGCCACCGTGCATGCTGCACTGCCTCCATAATGGGGAAACTCCATAGCTGCGGCCGGAAAGGGGGTTGGCAGGTGTCCCCAGGCTTGTGTCAGTGCTCTTGGATCCTGGGAAACCTTAACTTTGCAACACTGAGACAACCAGGGCCCCTTATGGTGGGGGGTGACGTCAGTGTCGGAGTTTCTTTCCCTGTAACCGCAGTGGCTACAATACGTACATCTACTAGTGTGGAAGTAGCAGTGCTGCCATATTGATCCAGCAGAACAGAGTTTCCCCTTGCTACAGCAGCAAGGAGAGCATGTGGAAACAGAAGCCTCCACCTGGGACAGCAGCTGCAGCGGTGGCATTGACACATCCAGCTTCTGCCCCGTCGCAGCACACAGTGCTTGTCCCACAGCCACTGTGGCCAGCCCAGCCCCACTTTCGTTAGACACATTCCCTGAGGCTACGTCATCACCAGGTGCTTCAGGCACGCAGTCCCCAGGCACAGACCACATTGCCTTCCCTACCTGTAGCCATGGAAACAGTAACACAGAGACACATGCACAGAGGCACTGCCCGCTCACCGTTTACAGGTGCTCTGCACACATGTGCAGGCGGAGCAGAGGATGAAAGCGGACATTACACTTCAATTGTAGTCCCTGTAGAGGACAATAAGTGCTGCGCCCATCTGTGGGTGGCTGTGGAAGCTTTTATACAGACTTTCTCAATGGTTTAATGTTATGTATTGAACCACCATTAGTGCCTCTGGAGTGCCCACATTGGCCACACACCTGGCAATAATCAGTCCCTCAGCTGGGCTTAGAGTAACAGGGGACAGCATGACTTGTGGCAGTGCTGTGTTGAGTCTCAGCAGCTGCCCTGGGCATACCACTGATGCTTCCCCACGCCCCACGTGCCCTGAGGCATGCCACGGCATAAACCTTCCGCAGTAGGGACTAGGCATGCAGACAGGGACTAGGCATGCAGACAGGAGTAGGGCAGGGACTGCAGCACAGCATTAGGGGACTATAAATGCCCGGCGAGCAGAAGGCACTGCGTGCCTTCCTGACAGGGCTGGGCCAGTCCAGCCTCACAGGGAGTGCCGGCACCACCGCTTGGCAAAGCACATGCATCAATCGGGAAACTCTGTGAGGGAAAATTTTCGTGATTTGGTGAGGTTACAATGGACAAGTCGTGATGCATTGAGGTATGACTGTATCATTATCACAGTCTGTCAAATATGGTAAGTTCAAATGATTCCTCTCTAACCTGGAGATCTCTTCTGCAGTTCCATTTCTTCAAATTAATTTATCACAGTATCACAATTGTTGATAAGGCTGGAAAAGACCTTGAAGATCATCAAGTCCAACCTATAATCCAACTAACACCTAACAGCTGTAACGTTTATATCGTGGTCCTCAACACCTTATCCAGTATACCCTTAAACACCTCCAGGGATGGTGATTCAACCACCTCCATGTGCAAAACATTCCAATGCCATATTACTCTTTCAGCAAAAAACCTTTCCTAATGTCAAGTCTAAACCTCCCTTGTTGGAGCTTAAGACCATGACCTCTTGTCCTATCTTCAATGGCCAGAGAGAAAAGACCAACCCCTGCCTGTCTACAATCCCCTTTTAGGTAGTTATAGACAGCAATGAGATCACCCCTGAGCCTCGTCTTTTCCAGACTAAACAGACCCAGCTCCCTAAGCCACTTCTCATAGGGGTTATCCTCCAACCCCTTTATCATCTTTGTTGTTTTTCTCTGAACTTGTTCCAACAACTTTAAAATTCATGACAAAGCAGTAATGTGTATTGAGACCTACACTCATATGAAGAGGAAAACTTATTTTTAACTACTACATATTTTTCCTGAGAATATGTTAAAAATCGTTATAAAAAAATAAATGAGCATATAACACAGTGTCATGTTTTAAAGTGCTGAAAAACATTTAATATGCAGCTGTTTTGAATTCTTCCATTTTCTTCAAATGGATTCAGGAATGGGAGGCAGCCAGTTTTTATCAGAGGTTTTTTTGATCATGTGGCATGGCCCCCATCGTCCTCCGCCCAGGCCACTGCTGCGGTGGAAGGGCAAGCAAGTGGCAGGAAGCCCTGTGTGGCAAACATTGGCCGGGTTCTCTGTGCCATTTCCCAGGACAGGCGAGTGGCGCTGCAGTGGGTTCTTGCGTACAAGCAGAGTGCCGCAGCTGCTGCCCTCTCAGCGGAAGCACTTGTGGTGCAACACTGATGCCGCAGGTGGTGGCAGGCTCTGCGGTGAGGTCTGGCTGATTGAGCTGCCCAGCCACATAGTTGTGTGCCATGGTGGCTGCCATGAGCATTAAAGCAGGCCCTCATCTCTTCTGGAGTAGGCAGAAATGATAATGTTGGAGCTGCTTTTATATGTTGGAGCTGCTTTTCCGGAGCTGCTTTTATATGTTGAAGCTTAATATGATGGAGCTGCTTTTCCAGAGAAACAGAATTGGGAAGGGTGAAGAGGGTTTCAAAATCTCCAGCGTGCCAGAAATCTCTCTTTGCTCCAAGACTTTCCAAAGGCAAGGTTCTGTGAGCTGTGCTCTATATCAGTGGACCACGTGAGTTTTCTGTCTGTGGACTGGGTTGGCGTCTGCCTTCCTCTCTCTAGGACATTTTTCCCTTCATGGCTGCATTTTCCCACCAAGGTTTTTTGCTGTTTCATCGCCTCCATGCTTCCTGCTAAGCCTGCCAGTTAGCATTGCCAGTTCCAGCCATTTGTAGAACCCTCTAACTGCCCATTCCAGTTAGTGGTTACCGCTGTATCCCTGCCACTCCTGCATCCCTGCAGTTCATCCTCTCCACCATTCCTGTGTTCCTGTGTTCCTGCTGTCCCAGGGTTCCAGCTGTTCCTGCCTTGCCTGTAAGCCTATAACTGGTCCCATCCCTGCAAAGCAGCTGGCTCTGGACTCTGCCACTGCTGCTGAATCTTTTTGGTTTTAGTTTTATTGGGGGGGGGTTGGTGTGGGTGGCTGGTGTGTGTGGGTCTCTGGCATGTGGGGGGGTTAGGGTTGTGGGGGCATGATATCTTTTGGGCTGGACTACAGGGTGGTTTCTGGGTTTGGATAGAGATTTGGTTTATGTCCTGGTTTGCTTTTCTTTTATCCCCTGTTGCTGGTATTTTATTCATTTAGCATACATACCATATACATACATTTTCATTTATTCTTTTTAATAAATCTTATTACACCTCTAACGATTCTGTTATGCATTGTTGATAAGTAACCCCTCCCACTGTCTCAACCCAAGATACACAGATCTCTAGTAGGAAAGAAGAGAACCATGTGCTTAAGCAACATCGTCTCCAATAAGTTTCAAAAGGACAGACTAAGTGCAGTCCTGAATATCGATGCTTGACTCAATTGATGCCAGTGCATCAGATTCTTGTCAAAATCACAAAAATGAGGGTACACTGTTATCACTTTTCCTGAATGTCATTTAATCTAATTTCAGCATTTAATTTGATGAGAAAGAATCCTTACTACAAAGAGTTGATTGTTCTGTAATATGCATTCCTTCCTAGAAACAGAATAATAAAATCAGAATTTTCTGAGGAACATAAATTGAATTCATTGGGGAAATTGGGATGTTTTCATACTAGATGTCTCTTCTTTTATATGTCATATGAAAGTCTATTTCTGTTAATATAAATATATAAGCTCAAAATATATTTCAATGGGTTTGAATACCAAATGAACTGGAAGAGAATGGCTAATTTGATGGAAGTCTGTAATTAGTGTTTTGATCAGTCATTCGTAAATCCTTATCAAAATATTATTTCTGATCTCATCGCCAAACAAGATTTCATCATATATGATTCCAGAGATTTTTACTTTATTTACTAAGCCTACAGAAATCTAGAAATATAAGAAAATAAGAACAATTTAATATCTATGCAGTAAGGCTTTTGCTACTTCATAAAAAGTATCTTCCTTTGTTTCTGTAGTTCCTTCTAATCTTCCTTTTACAACTTGAAAAAAATATCTTGATTATTATGCTCCATAGTAGACAAGAAAATATTCAGTCTTAGCTGTTTTGATTCTCTCAATAGCAGATGAAAAACTAAATCCTACAGACTGCTTTACAAAGCATTATAATTATTAAAAATGGCTTATAATTAAATCAAGGAAACGTTAGCCCCAACAGGGTTTAAGCTGCTAAGAAAACTTAGAGGGGATCAGTATTTCACATCTTCCCCTTGTGCTCACGGACTCTTGGGTCTGGCCCTCTTCACGCGAGTCATGGAATCCGCAAAGATAGCGACCCCACTCAGTAGTCAAGTATGTCATGCCCATAGCCTTGCCCCCTCCCCTAATAAGGTCTGGAGGATGGTCCTGAGGGCAGGACTTGTCTCGGCCACCTGGGGGCTGCCCAGTATGACTGTGCTCCGGCAAGGGAGGTGGGCAGCTGCTGCATTTGGCAGCAGGGTGAGCGGGGCCGGTGAACACTGGGGCAGGCAGGCAAGCAGCAAACAGCAGGTGCAGCTCCTGGGCTCTGCCAGGTTGCAGCCCCTGGACTCCTCTGGGCCGCGGCCACGGGACCTACCTGACTGTGGGCACAGAGGAGAAGAGGTGTGGAGCCCCGGCTGAGGATCGGAGGCGCAGTCCTGAAAACTGTTTCAGATTGGGGCTATGGCAGTGCTGCAGCGGACAGGGCTGAGTCTGGCCGGGGCGGGGTAGAGTCTGACTGGCACGGGGTGGTGACCTCCCTCCGCCAGCCCCAGGACCTGCCTGACTGTGGGCACACAAAGGGCACCGCGGGGGGAGGGAAGGTGCCCCCCTGCTCTCACGTACAGAAACACACAATGGAAGCCCCGTCACCCCATCTTGTAGCCTGGCAGAGGACAATTCCAGCTGTGCGAAAACATACATTTACACTAAATGCATCCCGGCCGCACCGCAGTGGCTCCCGGCTGGGACCAATTTGCATAATCCTGAGCAGACTGGGTTCGCAGTAAGTTCTGCATACGCGTCAGGTCCCACAACTCACTGGAAAATCAGCAGCGACTCATCGGATCCCACAAATTACAGATCGCGATTATGCAGAGGATCACTGTATTTATTCAGATAGAATCACAGTAGCGCCACCAATTCCTGTAACACATAATAGAAAAAAAAATACTATTCATCTAATGCAGTTGGTTTTCACTAGAGCGTGGTGCTAATAACGCCAAGGTCGCGGGTTCGATCCCCATACGGGCCAATATGAGTTTCCGTTTTGAAAATCCACTTTAGTACAGTGGTAAGTGTCCCCACCTGGCGTGTGGGAGACCCGGGTTCGTTTCCCGCCAGGGAGACAGTGTTAAGAGTTGGACTCGATGATCCTTGTGGGTCCCTTCCAACTCAGAATATTCTGTGATTCTGTGATTCTGCAAATAAATATCCATTTATTGCTGTTTTGATCACAGGCTAATAGTCTGTAAATGTGAGAAATGAACCCTTCTGTTAACTTACCTTCTAACACTATTACAGCTGAGGCCTGGAAGTTCTCTCCGTGATTCAACACTCAAGGTAAGGAAGCAAACTATGTCATCATAAGTCACATAAAGAGCAACATCTGCGCTTGTCTTTCTTGTCCTTTGGTACTTCAGACACTCTGAATAATTGAGCTTTCTGGACTTCTACGAAGTTATCTATCTCTGATGACTTGTGCTATAAATTCATACAGAAAACTATTATATTACATTGAACTGCTGCAGGTTCCTAGATAAAATGGTGAATATTTCACAGATCTTCCCGTCAGCTTCAACCTGAAGGGAGAATTTAGGAAGGTTACATTTCTCAGGAAACAGGGAGTTGGAAGAGGTTTCTCATCACCTCTAGTAGCTGAGTAAACTGAAGTGGTGGGGTGTTTCAGTCCTTAAAGAAAAATAAAAATTGAAAATATTTACTATGGTTACAAGACTCTGCTGTAACAATTCCAGAAATGTTTTCTTGAGGTCATTCTGCATTGTCAGAAGACCTCAAGAGTTGCTTCCCTGCATGGAATGTAATGGCAATTTCAGGTTTCAGCACCCTTCCAGCCTGTAGTGAAAGAATTTGGCAGATACTACCTTTACAGGCTCATTATTTAATGTTTGGTCCTTCTCTTTCTCTTGTTTGCTGCTTTGAGCTGAACTCCATTAAAAAAAATGGACAATAAGTATCAGCCTCTAAAATTGATGGTTCTGAAGACCCAGTCCTTCTGAGGCAAAGTCAGACTATCTGCCACCTTTTTTTTTTCCTAAAAGTTTAATGGGTGAATATGTGCATTCTTTGGGGACTCAAATTGTTTAAAAAAATTGATTTTTTAAATTCCCATTTTTATTTTGCACAAATGTGAGAAGCTCAGTAGATGAGAAATGATACACAAGGTCTGAAAGGTCCAAAGCTTGTGCTGAGTAAGCATCATTCCAGACTTACTTCTACAGCTAAGTGGCCAGGCACGTTATTACAAAGTTCCTGATTCATCTCCTTTCATTAGAAAACTTTCAACAGCAGTAACAAAAAAAAAATATTTTAATAGTTTTTTGTCTATATTTTTTCTTTTCTTTCCTTTCTGTACTAACACCCACACTGGTGCTGCTAGTTCTGAAACTGCTTTTTCCGAGTCTGTTAATGGTTTGCACTGCCCCAAACACAAAGGTATTGACTAGCACTTCAGAAAGCAATGTGAATAAATCACAGCATATTGGTTTTGACAGCATAAAATAAATGATTTGCCCTCCTGCTGTTATTGCCTGAAGGGGTTGTTGTAAAAAATAAATAAAAATATCTTCCTGAGGTAAAACTTTGAGGGGTACAAGTACATCATTTGTGTAAAGAGAAAATCTTTGATGAAAAATTACATGAACTCTGTACTATCAGGGCTCACTGGTTTTTTGGATTGCATGATCACCTGTCACAATTTTATTTAAGATGTCACTGAAAAAGAGGGGACCTTTCCTAAAAGTGGGACGTGTAGGACTTAAATTATTTGGTCACAGGTGATCTTCACATCTGCATCCAGCATTTTTAGACATAAATACTATTAAAAAGTCATCAGCTTTCCTTCCTCACTGTGTCATAAAGCAACCTGATAAATATCCAGTTTACTTTTCAGTAAAACTATGCATGAATACCTTTGCTATTCAATCAGAAATATCATTAAGTGCTACACTTAATGCACTAATAAACTGAATAAAAACAGCAGAATCAGGGTTTACTTTCATACAGTACATATAATCTGGAAGAAACTCTAACTGCACTACAGAGGTTATTCTTTTGTCTAGCACTTGTCATGGAAGTGGATTTCAATACACTTCCTTAGCATGATATAAGGATCATTCAAACAGCATACAATACCCAGGAACGCCTTCATACATTACTGAACTGCAGCTATGAACTTGAGCAGGATATAGTTATTGATTAACAATGTGTAGCAACATAATGCAAGCCTTAAAGAGACTAGTATGAAAATTTAAATGGAAATAATATTTGAGTGGGAGGATCTTGGTTTTCTATTTTGTCTTGAGTACAAACTACAATCTTTTTTATTTACATAATTTCCCAGTAGTTTGGCCATTTATCAAAAAAAGAGACAGCCCCAACTCTAGGCTGTTCTTACCCTGAGAGGTTTTGAGCTCTCTGCTCTTATCTGCTCATAAAAGATACTGAACATGAGGTGAAAGTCACAAATTCAATCAAATGTCCCCTAACATGGCACTCAAATCAGCTCCCAACATGACTGATGTATTCACTAAGGTATCATGCAAAAATGAGCTTCTCTGTCTCCAGATATATTTGTGGAAGTTTTTAGGATGTATTAAGCATATTCTGGTGATGTTTTATGTGCTGGGTAGTCATGTGAAGAGAAGCATAAACCTTGACTTTGGTGTTTTAGGTCTCAACCTTCTCAGCAGAAACAAAGACAACAAAGACAAGAAGAAAAAATACCTAAGTAGCTTATTTTCATTTGCTCTGTTCTTTCTAAGGGCCGGAAAGATGATGCAGGTAATTATAGACCTGTCAGCCTGACCTCAGTCCTGGGCAAAGTCATGGAACAAATATCCTGTGTGCTATTACGCAGCACCTGCACAATGACCATGACATTAGATCTAGTCAGCATGGATTTATGAGAGATAGGTCTTGCCTGACCAACCTGATCTCCTTTTTTGAACTGGTGACTTGCCTGGTTGAGGATAGAAAGGCTGTAGATGTTGTGCACTTGGATCTTAGCAAAGGCTTTGACACGGTTTCCCATGGTAAGCTTCAGAAGAAACTCTCAGAGCATGGGTTGGATAGGAACATTCTGTGTTGGGTTAGGAATTGATTGGATGGATGAACTCAGAGTGTTGGTAAACAGTGCCCCATCCAGCTGATGACCGGTCACTAGTGGAGTCCCACAGGGATCAGTGTTTGGCCCGGCACTGTTCAACATGTTTATTGATGACATGGATGAGGGAATGGAGTCCACCATTAGCAAGCTTGCAGATGATACCAAGCTGGGGTCAAATGTTGAACTTCCCGAAGGCAGAAGGGTCCTTCAGAGGGACCTTGATAGGCTGGGGAAATGAGCAGATTCTAATAATATGAGATTTAACAAGTCCAAATGCTGAGTTCTTCACTTTGGACATAACAACCCCAAGCATCGCTATCGCCGAGGGGACGAGTAGCTGGAGAGTGTTGAAATGGAGAGGAATTTAGGAGTAATGATTGACAGAAAATATATGAGCCATCAGTGTGCCCAGGTGGCTAAGAGGGCCAATTACATCCTGGCCTGTATCAGGAACAGTGTGGTCAGTAGTATTAGGGAGGTTGTTCTTCCCCTATACTCGGCGCTGGTCAGACCACATCTTGAGTACTGTGTGCAGTTCTGGGCTCCCCAGTTTAAGAAGGATATTGAGCTACTCAAGAGGGTTCAGGGAAGGGCAACAAGAATGGTGAAAGGACTGGAGAACAAGCCCTATGGGGAGTGGCTATGGGAACTGGGGTTGTTCAGCCTGCAGAAGAGGAGGCTCAGAGGTGACCTCATTGCTGTTTACAACTACCTGAAGGGAGATTGTAGTTGAGTGGGTGTAAATCTCTTCTTTCAGGCTGCCAGCAGCAGAACAACAGGACATGGCATCAAGCTAAGCCAAGGGAGGTTTAAGCTGGATGTTAGGAAGAGGTTTTTCATAGAGTGATCTCTCAGTGGAATGGTCTGCCCAGGGAGGTGGTGAAGTTACCATCCCTGGAGGTGTTTAAGAGAAGACTCGATGAGGAACTCAGTGACATGGTCTAGACGATGGGAGGCTCGGATGAATGGAGTGTGGTGCCCATGGCTCCAGGGTTGTGGGCTTGATCCCTGGGCAGGCATTCGCTTGGGAGTTGGACTAGTAGATCCTTGTGGGTCCTTTCTAACTCATAATAACCTGTGAAACCTTTCCATCCTCGTTGTTTCCTTCCAGCTATGCTGTTTTACATGTGTAATTATGACATTGAACCTTAAGTGAAAGGGCCATAACCCCTTTTCTTGGATGAAATTCCATCCAGAAATAAATACCTGTCTGTCCCTCTATTTTACATATTGCCACTGAGTAAAGAAAAAGAAAAAAAAATTTGGCAAACTTGTTTTCTATTTCTTGAATGAACTTCTGACAGCACATATGGTGGATATTTGGGGCAGGAGGGTGGCAGGAAGTGAGGGGAATCAAGAAAGGGATGAGGGACACAACCTCACATTATAGCATCCAAAAATTTTAACTGATATGAAACTGTTTGCAGTTCTAACTTATCCTTGGCATTTCAATATGCTGAATCTTGAAAGGTAAAAAGAACAAAGAGAGAAAAAAGGGATGCAAGATGCTAACAACACAGATTAGCTGCCGTCTCCATTTCTTGTCCTATTTTTCTTTGTTTCTTCGGTTTTACAACTTGTTTCCACTTTTCTGGTGTCACTAATAGATTATCATGACTTCTAAATCATTTTTCTTTAATTATCCAGGACTTGATCTCAAATAATTTCCAATGTGGCCTAGTGCCAGTCAGTATCGAAAACCATTTACGTCCAGTATCAGTTTCAGAATGCAGAAGAAGTCAATCTTTTTATACCAAACTGGTAAAACACAAGGAAAATTTTTGTTAGAGGTTGCCTGGTTCAAAAAAGTTCCACAAATGAATTATTTCTTCATTGAAAACAAAATTAAAATAGTTATTTTTTTTCTTTGTGTATTGCCATTGTAAGATAGCTTTTGTTTGTTGCTATATTAATTATATCAGCTTCTTAGATTTATGCATTTGTGTATATGAAATCACTTTCGTTAGTACTTTTATCCCCTTCCTTTTTTCTGAGTATTTTTTCCCTGTGTTGCTTTTCTATCAGTGTTACTTTTATATTGAGACCAAAGGGGCTTTTATTTTTTCTTTGCTTATAACTTTTATTGTGCAGATTTGAAGTTTGAAAATAGTGGAGAAAGATAAAAGGGTTTCCCTAGAGCCTCTGCAAATCTGCATAATGCTTTGGAATTTAAACAAAATTGTTAAGCCCTTCTTCAGATTGCTATCTATTTAGCCAATAAGAATTTGAATTATGATCTTGGTTGTAATGAGCACCATGGGGTAGCAAAGAAATAATATTTATAGATTATACTGGAAAGGTCAATAGTAGAGTTTTAAGATACTTTAAATGACCTTAAGGTAGAATATGAAGCACTTATTGGTGAGGTACTAATCACTCAAATAGACTGATGCAATTATGTTTGAGGTTTGTGTAAATGTTCTTCAACAGGATGAACTCTTCTAAAACCCGGACCATAAATTACTCTCTGTTTTATGTCCAGTAAATCATGCATTATAAGGTCCTAAATATTATCTTGGATACAACACTGAAGAATATCTTATTCTTTAAGTGGGTAGTCATAGTTTGTGATTTATTTACCTAACTTAGGACATTTGAGAGCCTTACTGTCTCTTCAGTCAATTCAAAGAAAGAGATGAACCTTCAGAGTGACATATTATTTTTGATTTAAACAGCATTTGACAGAAAATTACCCTACATGTCACTGAATTAGTCCAATGAGTAATTAACATAGTTTTCTATTTATTTTACAAAAAAGGGTTCTTTATTTCTTGTCATCTTTTGGCTAACTCACTCATTCAGCTGCTGGATACCAATATGTCTTTTGCACGGAATGAAGAACATCTGTTATCAGTAATCTATTTCCAATGTACAAGGTGATAAAACCACCCCTGTAAACTCCTCTTGGACAAACTGAATATCCTGAGTTTGTAGAGCAATTTCTTTTTCACCAATGCTTTTTTCTTAACACTTTCATGTTTTCATGAGAATTTGACTAATATTCCAGAATAACAGTAACGATACTGTCCATCTAATGATCTTTGGCAGAGAGACTATTGAAGACTTACTGGATGACTCTAAGGATGGTGAATCTTACATCAACTTTCTCAGGGTTACAGGAGTTATTACTGTTACAGAGATTCCAAAAAATTAGGGCAGGAATTAGATCAGGCTATATAGGTATAAATGTCATCTGAAAAAAAAAAAAAAACCACAAAAAACCCCAACAATTCCTAAATAATTGAAGATATAAATATTTCAACTTTAGTAATTTCAAATATTAAAAGAGGCAGCCAAAACCCAAAAACTGTAAATTACAGAAAATGTTAATTTTTTAGTACCCAAACACAGAAATGGAACTTTGAATTCATGTGTAGGATAATCAATGGGTGTCACAATTTGATGGTGTTAGGAGAGAATGGAAAGAACAAATGAATGACAAAATTCTACTGGTATCATAGAGGATAAATAAGGAGCACAAGACTGACTTCCTGTCCTCTCCATGAGAGAAATTCAACCTGAAATTATAAAAAGAGATGTATGTAAATATACTTCCATGCATTCATATAGTAAAATCTAATCTATTTATATGTGTGTGCACAAATATGCAAAAATCATACAAAAATCAATGGTACATGATATCACAAAACATATAAATAGTGAGAAGTTCTTGTTTCAATGCATACATTTAACAAATTATTTTATTAATAATAAGGAGTTTACAAGCATAATTTAAAATAAATTTTAATCCATAAGTATTAAAATACAGTATCCAAATAGATTTTTATGTCAGAAATTCCCTTCCCCATCCTCATCTTCTTTTAAAAAGCCACCTTCCTTACATGGGCATAAAATTTACAAAATTTTATAGTTGTAGAATGCCACAATATTTAAAAACACAGGTACAACTGAGAAAGTTCTTTTTTCAAAAAATACACAAATTACTCTGTCTAAATCATCAGTAAAATAAAGCTCTGGATAAACAGATGTGTCTTCTAATCTGTATGGGATACCTTAACAGACTAAGAAAAACATTATTTTTGCCCCCAATATCACCCCATATTTAAGTATCAAAATTGATGCAATCTTGCTTTAGGTAATCTTAGCTGCTGGAAAGGTAAACCACTGTAAATGAAAGCCAGGGCTCATTCAAGGCTCTATAAATCCAATGCATAGATCATAACATTTCTGTTAGAAGCATGTAGAGGTGTTAATTCCAAACAATTCTGCTCTATTTACTGATTCTGAATGCAATTGCATGGCAAGCAGAAAATATGCCATTCTCACAGTAAATTATAGCGGGGCGGGGGGAAGGAGGAGGGGAGTGGGAATGATACAATTTTTAACCACTACAATTTGAAAGTAAAGACATATGGGAGAGTCCAGGAGAAGCCCAAAAGGGGAAGAGCAGCATCTGCACAAAGGAAAGGCTGCAAAAAGAAGTCACCAAAATAAATGTCATAAGTTTGCGACATTTTGAGAGTGTGCAGCAATTCCTGAGGTGCAAAAGAGGAGGAAGAAGTTGCAGGGATTACTTAGTTCTGAAACACAGCAACTCAGGAGTGAGAAAGTTTGGGGAAGGATAAGAGCACATGAAGTTCTGAAACACAGCAACTCAAGAGTGAGAAAGTTTGGGGAAGGATAAGAGCACATCAAGACAAATAAATTTCAATGACAGCAGGAAAAGAAGAGGAACGTTTATGTGCAGCAGAGAAGGAAGCACACGAGAAAAGTGAGAGCAAGTAGCTAGTAGCAGCAGAAAGGAAAAGAAAGGTAAAAGGATGAGAGCAATGGAAGGAAATGAAAGAAGTAATGGAAAAATATGATTAGGAGAAAAAGCAACATGATGAATTTGGAGAAACTTATGCTTAAAATACAGTTTATGATTATGGAAAGCTTTATATATGTAGAGGGATGAAAATAATCAATGGAAATAACAAGAACAGACCAAAAGGCAATGGCACATGATCAAATGTGTTGGATTTATTCAAGAAGTAGAAGCAGTTAGATTGTAAGCAGAAAGCACTTTAGGACTGTTCTTCAAGGGATTAATTACATTAAACCAGATGCAGCAATTGTATTTCCATAGGTGCTGCCAGGCCCTTAAACAAACATCCCCTTGGATGCAAGCATAGCGCTCATAGTAGCAACTAGACTTGTGATAGCTCGTCACCTCACACCCTTGCTGTGTGTCAATTCCCTGAGTCTTACAACAGACAGATCTGACAGACTTGAGATTCTACATCCAAGTCTTCTTGTTTCTCATTGCTCTCCCTGAATGAGCCAGCCATCTTCTCCACAGTGTCAGACCCTTTCTCTCCCTAGGTCCAAGAGCAGACTGGCTGAAGGAAAGACAGCAGTTACACCTGCTCTTATGGTGGCAGAAGTCATACTCATTATGTAGGCCCTTCCCTACCACATTCCCTCCATCATCTGCTGCTTCCAGATCCACAGGACCTGAGGAGGTAGTGATTTAATGAAAATCAGTCAGGACTCAAGGGAGTTGCTTGCAAGTAGAGGAAAAAGTTTATTTTGGCCCAAGAACCAAGGAAAGAGGAACAACAGTGTCCCCTGCCCTGTCAGGTGCCAAAAGCCCCTGCCCAGATTTGACACCAATTTTTATACCCTTGCCTCATACATATGGAAATTACTCCATGAATATGCATCCCTTGAACATGATGTCACAAATCTCAACTTTGCTTTAAGACCTTCGACAAATCAGCTCCGATGTTTCACATTCTTTTCCTTTTGTTTTGGCTAGCACCATCTTTTGTTTACCCTTCAGGACTGGAAGACAAGGTTTTTCACCTTTAGTATTCGGTCTTAATTTTCAGGCCAAGTGAATGATTTTAAAATCTACAAATCCTTCTAGAATTCACTAAAATTTCATTATTTCACTAAAATCCCTAAATATCTAAGCTTTTACCTAACTCACTAAAATCTATAATTTTCTGAATCCTCAAATCAGTAGGGAGAGAAGGAAGAACCACAGAGGAGTCAACACCTACCTTCTAGATATAAAGTGCCTATAAGTCTAGAGCAAAAGGCTCTGAGGATAAACTTCCCATTCATCAATCATGTTGCCACAGTGCAACTCAGTGACATTTTAAATTAATCAGCCAAATGCTATGTGAGTCACATGATGGATTAGGAGCAAGAGCAGGTAAAACACCTTGCAAGAAGAGCATAGAGGAATAGACCAGATCTCTGAGGAGCATCCCAAGATGCAGGAAGAAAAAGCTGCTGGCATTTATGTGCCCTTCATCCAACCTGTGCAGTGACATCACCTCTCCTTGATACACCAACTGCTGACACAGGTGCATCAAGTGGGGCAAGCAGGAAATCAAAATGTCTCAATACAGGAAAAACAAACAAACAACAAAATCCCACCAGAAACCTTAACAATAAGTTATTTAACTCTGTCCGATGATGACTTCACAACCTATTGGAGCACAAGGGAGCCTGCACTGCTGGGGCGCAGCTGCTGCCCAGAGGGCCTCTTTGACTTCCCCAAAGGAATAAATACCAACTCAAAAGAATTAAATACAGCCCTCATCTCATATACATCCCCTAGAGCAAAACAGGCAACAATTTACTTTGAAATTTAGCCGTGACATGTAGTTTCAAGGGCTGGGCCCATAGCTAGATATAAGCAACATCTCCTGTGACAGAAGGGCTGACTGCCTTGCCCAGGACTTTGTCAAGAAGAGGGATAATGAGGTGGCTTAGCAGGAGAGCGTAAGATTTCTGTGAAAGTCGGGGATATTCTTTTTGTCATTGATGAGGATGTAAGTGGGAGAACATGGCTGCAGTGCACAATGACAATTGTCATGAGAAGTTATGGGACAAATAAGATCTTTTACTAAGTTAAAGAAAGGTAGCCTTGCCTGTCTTGTCACATTATCCAACTGGCATAAGATCTAACAACTTGGGTGAAAAGATGAGACATTGATAATGAAGTTTTGCAACTATTTTGGCAAAGACTCTACTCAAAGAGCATAAGAACAGAGTCCTTTATATTCTAAAACTTTAGTTCCAGACAAGAAAATGATTTTGCTTGCAAAAACAAATATCTCAAGATGCTATCAACTGGCATTTTACTGCACAGAAAGTGTGACACTATCCAACAAATGCATGAAGGAAGACTTTTGTTCCAGCAGGATTCTGAATCTTAGATATAGCTGTAGTAATTAAGTTTATAAACTGGAAAGGAGAAATAGATCACTAACTGAGCCACACCAAAGTAAAATTCTAATGAGAATTTGCAGGAAGTTGAAATAGGCTTAGGGCAAAGTACGGTATTGCTTTTTTGCCCTTTTATTTTTTTTTAATTCTCTCTCTGTGATAAATGAGGTGACAAAATAAAGCTAATTTCTTTGTCAGAACAGACTTCTGAATAATGAGAAGAATGTGTGTTTTTGTGTTTACTACATTGCCCATTTTGGTTTATCAAAGAGTTTTATAAATTTGTTTGTTTCTATCATTATCCTTTTGAAAACTTTCCATTGTGTAACTTTTCTTTCAGAATAAATGATTCATAAATGAGATAAAATTAATTGTTTAACATCTGATACAAAATTTCATTAGCCTGACAGTATGTCTTTGAACATAAAAAACATTTGAGCTAGACTGTGTTTTCAGTATCTTTATTAGAGAATTGCATTCAAACTGACAATGATATTTCTTTTTTACAGAAGGCAAGCACAGAATTATCTGTGTACCTCCATACTTTTAAACAATCAATTGCTTATATATCACCAGATTGCATGTGTGCCTATAATATTTTATACATATACATGTGCACCTTAATGTTGAGTGGATGCTAAAACTGTCTGCCTTCTTCATATGCCTCAGGCATGACTCCTTCCTGCCCAGGCCGACACTTTCCTGTTCACAGATTAGTGGAACCTCCAGGTTAGTGCAGCTTATCACATATGCCAGAGACGCATACACACAAGCACACCCCTTGTAGGCACATGTGCACTCGTGGGAAGATACAGATGTTCATCAACAACATTATGTCTGACCACAAAAGCAAGCACAAAATTTCATTTGCACGCATGTGGCTTTCAGTAGTAGCTGGAAGTTACAGTCTTTGCAGCATGCATATGTAAGGCATAAAGAGTGAGATTCCATAGAGATAGAGTTGAGAAAACACCATATAAGAAGGCATAAGAAGAGAGGACAGCTGAATTCATCAGGTGCAGGGCTCAGCTAGACAAGAGTACTAATTGATCCCATTTTACATGACTGGACCCTTTTACACTGCTTTCATTCTACCCTTCTTTGCTCCTTCTGGCTCCTCCCTCCTTTGCATATAACACAAGCATCTGGCATAGTTCCATCAAAGCACTCCAACACCCAAGACTCTCAGGTTTGTGTCCATATCAGTTGTGAAGTCCCAGTTTGCCTGGACTCTATAGCCCATCAGTAACCTTTACTCTAAGTACTGTCTTTGTTAATGCTAGTGCACAGGTTCACAAGTTATTCTGAGTTGGAAGGGACCCACCGGATCATCTAGTCCAACTCCCAAACCTCTACCCAGGGATCAGACCCACAAGCGTGGAACCACGGGCACCATGCTCCGTCCATCCAAGCCTCCCATCATCTAGACCACGTCACTAAGCTCCGCATCAAGTCTTCCCTTAAACACCTCCAGGGATGGCGACTCCACCATCTCCCTGGGCAGACCATTCCACTGAGACATCACTCTCTCTCTATGAAAAACCTCTTCCTAACATCCAGTCTAAACCTCCCCTGGTGTAGTTTGAGGCTATGTCCTCCTGTTCTGGTGTCGTCAGCCTGAGAGAAGAGATTCACAGTCCTTCAATTATTTTGGAGCATGAGTTGGGTGTCAAATGCTCCTTTGAAGTTTTCTATTAACACAGAATCTGTCATAATGATTTTTTATGTTATGTATTTGTTTCTCCGGAATAATTTAAGAAGTTGTCCGTTTCAGGGGAAGCAATAAGACAGAGTCATGTAGATAAAAAGAAATGTTCATTAGTTCCTTTTTGCATGTCAACATTTATAGAAATACCTTTCAGAGAAAAATTATTGGAAAAGTAGTTTCTAGACCTTAATATCCACTAGAAAGTTTCCAACCAATTGTAGAGTCTGCAAATGACCTCTCATGATTTTGATTATGTATACCTAGATACAAGCATTGGAAGATAAGTGGTCTCTTACAGGGAATACAATGAATTTTATGTAATTTTGTATCTTGCAGGGCTCTAATGTTTTCCCTAATGTTTTTGCTCCTGTCTGAGGAGGAGTTGCTGTTTAAAATTGGCACATGACAGAGCTGCAACATGATCAGCCCCAACACTAGTGCAGGCTACGAGGGTGTGACTCCATTGTTGCTCATCTGGTTCATGTGACGACCCCAAGCACCAGAGATCAATTTAACTGACTAAGAAAAACATTTCAGTCTCCAGCCACAGAACAGGACAAAGCCTACAAGGAGGCCACTGGAAAGCAAATGGTGTTTCCTTTGGAAATAAACTAGGAACACGAGCAATACCATAGAAATTTTTTCGTGACATGGTCTAGTTGTTGGGAGGCTTGGATGGATGGAGCGTGGTGCCCACGGTTCCACGCTTGTGGGCCTGATCCCCTGGTGGGNACTTTACTGGAGTCCAAGTGCACCATATCCACAGCCTTCCTCTCATCCACCAGGCAAGTTACTTTATCATAAAAAGAGATCAGGTTGGTCAATTAAGTCAATTTAAAAGGACCTTTTAAAGACACCAGGTGCAAAAAGGATACAAGATATCATTTTTCATCACATTAGTTTTGATACTCTAGAATTCATCAGAATATACCCAAAAAGATTCTATCTATAAAGGGTAAGTTATACAGTGATTCCCCTGAATTTGCTGGGGGTTGGGTCAGGGCAGGTCCTGCAAGTTATGAAATCTGTAAAGATTCAACTACTCCCCACCTGTAGCCACTCACGCTCCACTAATAAGGTCTGGAGGGGTGGTCCTAGGAGTGTGGCTCGCGCTGTAGCACCTCATAAAAGCGAAGGAAGTGCCCTTTGGTCCTTCCCAGCCACAAAATCCGGGGTCCAGGACATTCTGCGCACATGCACGGTCTCACAACTCACTGAAAATCCCACTGCAATTAATTGAATATGCCGATACACGACCTGTGAATATGCACAGGATCACTATATATTAAACAAAAGAATTTGTAAAAGAAAATGCAAAGAGCAACAGATGTAGCGTTCATTGGTCACATAGCTTCCTTCTTCACAGCCGCAAAAACCTGACTCGTGAAAGTTTTGAAAAATGGTTTGAAGAGACGCGGTGTTTCATTATCTTCTTTGACAGAGGAAAGTTATTGTCATGACATTGTAAAAACCTAAATATGGAACACAACTAATTATGTGCATACCAGTATGTGGATGAAATAGTGGAACAGCTGCTTCATGACTCAGGTCATAACTAAAAGAAGGCATAACTAACACCAGCTAACAGATTTTTAGAAAATGGGTGTTGTTAAACTAGTATTTGACTATTAAATTTGAACTCTAGTTAGTAAAGAGAAGAGAATTACTACAATGTTTTCAAGAAGAATTCCATCCTTCCCATTCCCTTCTTCCATGTCAGAAAAGTAACACTGTAAATGTTTAATTGACTAAATCCTTTGGTATACCCTGGACCATGCTTTTGTTCATGCTTTTCTCTTTAATCCTAATTTAGTTTCCTTTTTCATGGAGAAGATATTTTTTTAAAATTTTAAAAATAGAGTAATACTGAACTGTCCATAAACATGACTACATGACAGTGAATGAGAGCTATTTGGACATTTTGTGCTTTCCTTCCATGAAAATAATTTTTTTAAAATACACTTTTTAAAGAGAAAAGGGCTTCACTAATTGAGAAATGCCAGCAGGCTCACTTCTGACATATTTTGGATGTACCCATGGATGTCTCATTCAAAAAGTGTATGTGAGTAATGCTTGTTTTGATTTCTACCATCTTATGTCAATATTTAAGTAGTCATGAAGTTACAGAAGCTACTGTGAACTATGTCAGATTTCTGCCAATCGTAAGGTCTTCTATAGAGAAGAGGAAGGAGATTGAGACACCTCTATTACGGTTCATTTAAAATCCTGCAGTAGCATTTCCCTGAATCAAATGCTTTTCATTATAGGTACTTTTTTTTTTTTTTTTTTTTTAATTTTTCTTTTACTTTTCCTGGCATATATGGGAATCAGAAAGGATTGGAAGAAATGTCTTCCGAAATTTCCATAAAGACACTTCAACCACATCTTTTGTAACTGTGTCCCCTCTGGGCTTTATATTGCTCCAAGAAAACCACACTGTCTCTAGACAGTATATTCGTGTGTGTAGTGTCTTTAGTTACATAAAACCAATCTCAAAATTAAATAGCTCCATTTCATGAAGTCTGATTTCTGTGTTGCAGATATTGATGCTTTTCAATCTGAGCATAACTGCAGAAAGATTTTTTTTTTAAATTTTTATATAGCAGTTTACAGAGAAAGAAGAAAAATCACCTTGAGTAGGAGTATGTCAGCATTTGTCAGTACATGCAGCATCCAATCAGATGGTCCCAAAAATATGTCAAAGGAGTGAGTGCAGCTGTGGCATATTAGGAGAAACAGACTTCAACAAATGGTTGAAGACAATTTATTCTGCGTTACAGTGGGCCTTATATACCTTTAAAGTTTTAGGTCAGTGCACATGTTTCCATGTGCCTGTAGTTATAGTACATAATTATGGCAATTATAGTTCTTTAGCAACACTCCAGAGTTTGGCTTATCTTAGTCCATATCCTGCTGTCCCAGTCCTCCCAGTTCTGTTTATGTTCTGCACAGCTTCTTGCTCAGGAGAACTATGGTCCTGTTCCTCATACATGAGCCGCTCTCTCGACAACATCCCCCATCTACAGCAGAGAATAGACAGGGTAATTCTCACGACCTGTATCTGTGTTTTGCTAAGGAAAAAAAGCATAATACTTTTGATCCTGTTACAAACCTCAAGACAAAGTTCTGGTTATTCTGTATCTGACTTATTATCTTTGAAAGGAGCCTGATGGCAATACTTTTACAAATACTGTTCCTGTCTCCACAGCAGTCCATATATTTGTGCCATGCAATGACTCAGGAATATGCTTACTATTCTGACACAGATTGTCAAGCTGTGTCATGCCATTCACCTTGGCCAGCTGTAAAGTCAAATTCACAAATTGCATGGGAAGCAAAATAAAATTAAAAAACCTGAGTATGCTTAATTAGGTGGCCAAAAGATCATTTAGTGCTCTCTTTGAATGTCAAAATATCCTCCTTGATTTTCTAGGGCTCCAGGCACATTTCCATCTCTAATATAATAATTTGGTTACCATATATAGAACAATATTTTTCTTTCATTAAAAAAAATCAGGGAAATTATTTCTATTACAGAATCACAGAATCACAGAAAATTATGAGTTGGAAGGGACCCACAAGGATCATCTAGTCCAACTCACCGTCTAATACCCGTACAGCGACCAAGAGCACATCCCAGAGTATAATAACAACCTAGATGCCTCACAGTCTAGCAGGCCACTCTGAGCCGGAGGGGGCTATTCTAAATGTGAAAATTATTTCTGTCAAAATATGTGCAGTTAATTACTATAGCCAAGAGCACACATTAAACCTGACTAGCAGCTGTTTATTAGTTTTGAACAGAAATTCTACCAATCCTTCTTTTGTTTTTGTAGCATAAATATTCATTGAACTGCTTACATCTTCGTCTGTCCCCATGCTGAAGCTTCAGTGTCCAGAACACAGAACTGTTTACTGTAACAAACTAGTCATCAAGAACCAAAAAATGAGTAGTTCAAGTGAAGTTTGCTAATTTCTTTCACAAGTATCTTACATATGCACTAAACCACAAATTTACAGCAAAACCAGAATCTTTTTTTTATTTGATCAGTGAAGAATAAATTAACAAATTACAGTAACATTCTGCAAGTCATACATTACAAAGATCAGTCCAATCTTCTTGGTCACTACTGCTTATGCCAACACCAGCACACACTATTGTGTGTTGTACATAATTCAGACTATAGATAACAGGAAAGCTGAGCTGCACCACAGGCTTTGGATCTACATTGAAGACTAGATTTTACCTCAGCAAAACACCAGTTGCATTTCTAGCAGAAAGATTACTTTTTTCACAAAGGCTTTTTATTTAGGCTTTAGCAGTATAAAGTGAGTTTGACTCACTTACTGATAGACTCATGCTATTCTGTGACAACTTCAAATATGACAACTTCAAATATTATCTCTATGAAGTAGATAATAGATGCAACTGAAGAATTCTGTATGTTAGAAAATACTGTCTCACTAGGATGATGAAGTACCATCTTTCTGTTTATTTTTCTGTATATATCTCATGAGATAATTTTATATATTTACAAAAAAGTATGGTTTATTCCATATATAGTGAATTCATGCACTTAGAACTTCCCATGTGTCTTTAGTTTTCTCAGCAATTCAATGATACTTCAGTACTGAACTCCTAATCTTAGATGGGAATTCTACATTCTACCTCTTATATTTACTTATAATTTTTTTTGTTTAAATATAATTCTACTGTCCTTCTGCAGCAGGAGTTGAATAAGTTTTAAGTATGGTTCCAGAAAAGAAACACTTCATTCTCATTTTTGTTTTTCTATTCCTTGTAAATTTTCTCTAGTTAATACTGATATATTCATCCTGAAGTGTCCATCTTTCCTACCTTGCAATGACTCAAGAAATTTTTACATAAGATGACTTCCAAGCATAATTTACTTAATGGGAAAGTTGGTCTGTACTCTGAACACATAACACTAATAGGAGAAGATTCTGGACAAGGTGTTGGCGGAATACAACAGATGTACAAATAAAAATAATTAAACTCACCTTCTCACTGTTATCTGGACATTGCAATACTGCCAAAAACTACTTGCTCAAAAAAAGATTGATTTTTAATGTAGTAAATAGAAAGCAGTGGAGCTTTTAAGTACAAACTAAGCATATTTTCAGTAAAAAAATATATTTTTTAATCTTGCCACAGTCAGAGTACTGTGATATGAGGCTGATCTCTAAAAAGTTTGCAACAAGTAGTGCTTGTTTTACCTTCTCCATTAATATACAGTCATACCTCACATATTCACGCTTCCAGTTTTGCTTTTTCACATCCCTGCAGGCTTTTTTCATGGAAAACGCCTCAATTCCTCATGGGGTTTTCCCATTGGCGCATGCGCACATTGTCCCTGCCATGCCACAGGGTGGGACCGGCCTGTGCTGGTGGGGGGCAGGACAACCACAACTCGCAAGGCAGGACAGGTCACTCTGGGACTGCCTGAAGTCCCCCCCTTATGAGCGTTGTAAAGGTTATATGGTGTCAGTACTTCATGACAGCTACTTGTTGCAGGGCCATGGCAGGTCTCCCTCTGCCAGGCATTGGCCAGTGGGAGCTGCCACTGCCACCCGTCCCAGATCCAGCTCCTGCTGCCCATAGTACTCAAGCTACCATGCTTGGCAGTCTGTGCCATGCTCACCAGTCTCTTCCAGACTCAGGAGTCTCCACCTGAGTCTGGAAGAGTCTGAGCAGTCTCTGCCAAGCTCAGCAGTCTCTGCCATGCTCAGCAGTCTCTGCTGGTCTCAGCAGTCTCTGCAGGTTGTGGGGCTCCCTCTGCCACTTGTGAGGCCAGGCTAGGGTTAGGGTTAGCTGGCTCCATAGTACATGCCTGTCCTATGGCAGCATAAGCACAGCCAGTGGGCAGGGAAAGGGGAGCCCAATGGGCTCGTTCATATCCCCCACCCCATGCCACTCCCTTTCCTGCTGCCTGCAGCCTGTCCTGCTCCTGACGTGTGTGGCGGGGCTCAGGCTCCCTGCACAGGTGGCTTGGCAGCTCTGGTATCTTCCCGTCATCTCCTCCTTCCCCAGGGTGTGGTGGTCCTGCAGCCACTCCGCTGAGCTGCCTGTGCTCCCCCTGCCTCATGTCACTCCCCTCCCTGCTGGACCATCAGCAGTGCCATCTCCTCCCACCACTGGGTAGACTCCGCTCTGACAGCTGACCCCTCAACACCCCACGGCACTGGTTTGGGGGAACATAGCCTCTCTCCGTCCTTGAGATCAGGGCTCGGGGGAACAGAAGTCTCCCCCTGGCAGGGCAGCAGAAGGTGCCAGCACATGACCAGAGGAGAAGTAGGGAACACCTCTGAGTGGGGGCAGGGCGCCATGAGCTCTAGAGGGTGTCAACAACGCGCCACCGCTGCTGCCACTGCTGGGTAGTTCAGCAGGCGGCAGGGAACCCCACAGATTCCCCAGGGGCTTTGCAGCTGGAGAGAGGGCAAAAGAGATTCCCTTCATTTCCCTATGCGGTGACAGGACTTGAGGAGGTGCCAGGAACGCTCTCCAGCACTCTGGGACTTTGGGGGGCAGGCTGATGGGCATGGCTTATTTACATATGTATGATGCTCTTATCTTCAAAGAAAAGGGCATTCGTGGGACAGGAGGAGACCCAACACCCTGCGAATTTCAGGGGTTCACTGTACTCCACATGAATGGGCCAAATATGAGTACTGTGTCTAGTTCTGGTCTCCCCAGTTGAAGAAAGATGTTGAACTACTTGAGAGAGTCCAGAAAAGGGTGACAAGGATGGTGAAAGGACTGGAGAACAAGCCCTATGAGGAGTATCTGCAGTAGCTGGAATTGTTCAGCCTGGAGAAGAGGAGGCTCAGAGGTGACCTCATTGCTCTTTACAACTACCTGAGGGGAGGTTATAGTCAGGTGTGTATAATTCTCTTCTCTCAGGCTGCCAGCACCAGAACAAGAGGACATGGCCTTAAGCTACACCAGGGGAGGTCTAGATTGGATGTTAGGGAGAGGTTTTTGACAGAGAGAGTGATCTCTCATTGGAATGGTCTGCCCAGGGAGGTGGTGGAGTCACCATCCCTGGAGGTGTTTAAGAAAAGACTGGATGAGGAACTCAGTGACATGATCTAGATAATGGTACGATGGGACAGGGAATTAGGTTATGTTCACAGCTCTGGGATTGTGGGTTTGATCCCTGTATGGGCATTAGCCTCGAAGTTGGACTAGATGATCCTTGTGGGTCCCTTCCAACTCAGAATATTCCGTGATTCTGTGATCATTAATGAACTGAGGTTACATGTATGTCACACAATCACAAAATATTGCAAGTTGGAAGGGACCCACAAGGATCATCGAGTCTAACTCCCAAGTGAATGCCCAAACAGGAATCAAGCCCATAACCTTGGTACCATGAGCACTATGTTTATCCATATGAGCCAATCTCAGGGTCATGCCATTTTTTTTTTTAACCAACTCCCCATCTCATCATCCCCTCCTCTTCTCCAGACTGATCAGAAGGGCTTCCTAGTTTCTGAATACAGTCTTTTCCTAGGCTATGCCCTAACTTTATACATATATAAATATACACATTACATCATTCTGGTGCCTTGCTCTTTCTTCCTGAAGGCATATGAATTAAGTATTCATTTATCTGAAACATCAGAAGCGCAGAACATCAAGATGTGCTACATGAGGCATCAAAAACGGTTCATGCAGTTTGAAAAACTACCACTCCTTGTAATGAACATCATATCCAATCCAAAATTTTTACGTCTATTGAAACACATTTTTCATGTGTATTGAAAGGTCAACACTTACCTTTCTTTCTCAGTGGCTATGGGAATGAAGAGTTCACAGGTTATTCTGAGTTGGAAGGGACCCTCAAAATCATCTAGTCCAACTCCCAAATGAATGCCCACCCAGGGATCAGGCCCACAAGCGTGGAGCCACGGGCAACACGCTCCATACATCCACCATCTAGACCACGTCAGTGAGCTCCTCATCGAATCTGCTCTTAAAGATCTCCAGGGATGGCGACTCCATCACCTCCCTGGGCAGACCAGTCCACTAAGAGATCACTCTCTCTGTGAAAAACTGCTTCCTAACATTAAATTGAAACCTCCCCTGGCATAGCTTAAGGCCATGTCTTCTTGTTCTGGTGTCGTCAGCCTGGGAGAAGAGACCCTCACCTACCCTACTGCAACCTCCCCTCAGGTAGTTGTAAACAGTAGTTAGGTCACCTCTGAGCCTCCTCTTCTCCAGTCCAACCTCAGTTCCCATAGCCACTCCCCGTAGGGCTTGTCCTCCAGTCCTTTCACCATCCTTGTTGCTTTTCCCTGGACTCTCTGAAGCAGCTCAACATCCTTCTTAAATTGGGGAGACCAGAACTGGACACAGTACCCAAGATGTGGTCTGACCAGCACCAATTACAGGGGAAGAATCACTTCCCTAGTCCGACTGGCCACACTGCTCCTGATACAAGCCAGGATGCCATTGGCCTTCTTAGCCACCTGGGCACACTGCTGGCTCATATTAAGCTTTCTGTCAACAATTACTCCTAAATC
>WEKX01021608.1:5263-17647 GCA_013390025.1 Pitta sordida
GATCATTGGAATGGTCTGCCCAGGGATGTGGTGGAGTCGCCATCCCTGGAGGTGTTTAAGAGCAGACTCGATATGGAGCTCAGTGACATGGTCTAGTAGGTGGGGAGTTGGACTAGGTGATCCTGTGGATCCCTTCCAACTCGGAATAGCCTGTGAGCCTGTCAGTATTAAGATACTGACAGGCTGACTACAGAAAGCTGAGGACAGTTGCTCTAGAATCGTGAACTTAAAAGGTTCAAGGCTGAACTTAAATAATTTGGTCATAGTGCTACCAACTATATTGAATACAGAAAATGCATTGGAAAAAAGAGGAGAAATGTGTTTTATAAATGTACTCAATTTATAATATTATTTGGCAGGTTTTTTAAAGTAAGCATGAATGAAAGATTCTGTGATAAAGTGAAACTTATGTCTCACAGTGTCATCTGAAACCTCAAACTGCCAGCACCTAAATTATTTGAACCTTTGTCCTGTCTTTTTAGGAGAAGAATCATAACCCAAAGACTGCAATATCAGCTGAAAAACAGACTTTTGTTCTTATTGGAAATTATTCATTGTAGAGACCAGTATTTTTGGTTATCCCACATAATTAGACTACAAAATACATTTGAACACCTGATGATCACCTGCAAGAATTTCCTGCTAACAAATATCCCTTCCAAAACAGAAGATCACTAATTGGTAATAAATCCTCCCATGGGTCCAAGAGATCTTTACAGCATGTACAAGATACAAAGACCAGAATAAACCAAAAAGCAGGAAAAAAACCCAAAGGTTCCTACTTCTGAATTTTAATGTTCATCTGTTTTGGTTCCACTTCAGGATAGCAATCTTATTCAGGAAATAGCTTAAATGTTCACTTACCCTTCACTGAAGGCAAGAGGTTTTATGAGCAGAACAAAACAAAATCAAAACATTCTCTCTTTAGTCAGAGATTCAGCTGGTTTTTACTTACTGAGAGGCATTAAAGGGTAACTTAACTAGGTAGCAGATATTTCAAAATAATCAACATCTTCAACTCAAAATACCTCAGATAAGTCCAAAATAATGGCAACTAACTCCATGCTTCACTCTGAGATGCAGCACATGACTATACATCCTCGGCCAATTTTTCCCCTTCCTCTGGGTATTTGCCATTGTATTAAGAGTCACACACATTCCCTGCAGTGAGTCCCTGTCCTCTCAGGGATGTCCCCCATACACTTTACAGTGCCCTACTCCCTTTCCACTTTTCAACTTCCTGCACATGTTGCTAGGGTTCCAATAGCGAAACAACAAAAAACCTGTGTGCTCTGCCTTGGGTGGATAGTCGCAGATGGTTCTAAACAGTCAGAGCTTGTTTGTTGTTAATACTGAGAGTGGAGATGAGCATGGAAGAACATAATAATTTCTTTTCTTAGCACCTGGGCTTGAGACCTGTGCAGACCATCTCCCACCATTATTTCAAAGATGTAATTAATTAATTAAATAATTACAAGCAACGGAATAAAGAAGTTCAAATAAAGTCTGCCCGCTCTGCTCTCATCTGACCCATGAGAAGAGGGATTCAGTTTGGCTCCCTTAGATTATTCCTGAGTTCTCTGCTGAAGGTTAGCAGATATGACAGGCTGCAAAGATGATCCACACCCTGCTAGGATCGGCAGCAGGAGGTCAGCCAGGGTGCTCAAATCTCACTGAATACTTATATTCAGGCAACCAATACAGCGCAGTAAAGCTACTGATGACGCTTACTGCAAAGTAAAATAAAGCAGGTTAGCATACATGGCAGTGAGCAATACTGCATTATGTAGCTTCTAACATCTGACTACTGAAAAACATTAAAAGGGGGAGTACAGAAAGAAAGTAGGGAGACCATGATTTTACTCATAGATGCTAGCATACACCTTCATGATGATGCACCTCAGCATCATTCAATATAAGGTCTTCTCTATCTGTAACAACCAAGGATCATTGCACAGTACAGCCAGTAGTTGACATTGACCTATCTGCTTTAGTCATATCACTGCAAAAAAAAAGTTGGTCTTTCGCTTCTTTGGTTGGATTTCTTTTTCTTTTTTTGGGGGAGTTTTTGGGGGGGAGTGAGGGGATTGTTGGTGTTGGTTTGGTTTTTTTTTTTAATTTTGTAATTTTCTTTAAAATATTTTGGGCTGAATTTCTCCCACAGTTCACAGTAGCATCATCATGAATGCTAGCACAGTTTTTAAAGACATTAAAGGAATCACCAAATAGGTTTTAAATTATGTAAGTTTAAAAATGTTAGTGGTCTTACACATAATCTATCCACTGATCACCAAGAATTTGCATTGTATTTTAAATTAAAAGCTTATTTGTCTTCTCTGTTGAAATGTAATTTTTTATACTCTGAAATCTACTGCAAGAAAAATAAAGTTATTAATGTTTAAACTAACCTCTTTCACTACGTACATTGCATTATATAATTATGCAAAATTCATTGACATGAGGGATGTTCATGTTTAAAAATGCATGTTTAAAACATGTTTCTATGCTGGAAAAGTAGAAAAAAGTGCTCTGGGATACAGATTATTCCTCTGGTTCTCCCCATTTAATAAAATAATTGTAGGGAGAAGGAAACATATTTAAGAAGATGAGTTAGAATATTCTGCCCTCTACTTCCTGTGCCGTGTGTACAAAACCCGAGGACCAACACTGAACAGAGACTGTCCCATGTCCAGAAACACACTATAAAAATGCACGCTATTCAACCTGCAGCGAGCTGATGATCTTCATACCAAGGTTCATCCTCCCAGCTGTCAAAGTACTCTGCACTCTCATTTTCTCTGGAGGTCAAGTACCCCTCACACTGAATTGCGCAGAATAAAACAGAGAAATCAGAGTTTAGGAGAGGAGGAGATGATGTGACTCTAAAGAGGAGATAAAACAGCTGTGAGTTTGTACTCATCCTCCTCATGTTTGTCCTCCTGTCATTAATCATCTATCCTACAACCAGCAAGTCAGTGGGCAGATTTCACTGGCAGATGGGCTGGGTCCTGCACACACGGTTAGCTGGAATTTTCCACTGCACATATTAGTTTACGAAAATGGAAGTGATCATGTAGTTACAATGCCTTTCCTGGTGCTGCCCTGGGTGACAGCAAGTGCTTGGTGCAGCCTCAAGACTGGACAGGGCAGAAAAGTGTGCTTGGTGCTGCCCCAAGGCTGTGAAGGGTGGCAGAGGGTGCTCAGTGCAGCCAACTCTGGGCAGTCTCCAAACAAGTGAGAAGTACTGCGCCTCTGCCCTATGGGGCATGCCAGTCTTGCCCCTGGTGTGGCAGAGGCAATTTGCACATGCATAGCCATCTTGTGGTCACATGACATGGAAAAACACCATGAAGAATCGAGGGAAGTCTATGGTGTCCTCGCTGGAAAAAACCCAAGATGTGAAGCTGTGAAATTTGAGCCATGAAGAGGCGAAGGATTACTCTGTGTGTGTATATATATACATATATATATAGTAGGGGTTGGTGCAGTCTGCAGTTAGCAGTGGTGTGGTTTCTGGCAGCCATGGCTTTCTATACTGTCTTACCCACTGGGAAGAGACCAAGCCATTGGCTGATTTAGAATGGGATTAACTAAGTTTTAAAGCTCATTTTACAAATTGTGGTCTGCAAACTGGCATTTTTACCTATTCTATAGGCAGACAATGAGATTGACAGATCTTTCACAGATTGGTTATAAATGTATGACAGGTCTAGATGTGCCAGTCAGGCTTTTGGGAAGAAAAAAATGAAGAAGAATGAAGAAATGAAGAAATCTTCTTCAGGAAGAAGATCACAAAACCCCCACATTTTGTTTGGGGATTTAATTCAATATATAAAAAAAAGAAAATCAAAATACTCATTTGGTTTCATTTCCTGACCTGTTCTCTCTATGGAGCAAAAGTCCTTTGTCAGCATATCTGTTAGGTCAACTTCTACCGTTCTTTCATATGCAGTAATGAATCTTCTATGAACTATGTGGAAATGCACAACAAACACTCTTTGAGAAGAGGAGGAGGAGAACGAAATGCTATTTATAGTGAACTTCCAGTCCCTTCCAATACCATATACTTAATCCAGTATATATATATTTCACTGTCTATTGTTCTTTGGCAACACAGGGTCTGACAGTGCTTAGCTTACTTGGTTCTAACGTGCCTGATGTTTTGTCATATAAAAAAATCAAAACAGACTTCAAAAATTATTCTAGGCATGCAAAATTATACTTCATACTGCAGTTCAGTTTTAATACCTTTTTAAAAATGTTTCAGATCAGCTAGTGTTAGTTGTATAATCCAGGTTGCCTTGGATTCCTCTTGTAGATGATGAAAAGAGACAGAAATATTCAGGAACAATTTATATTTGCTACTGCAGATGCCTATTTAATGATAAAATGAATTAGCAGGTGTCCATCTCTCACTGCTTACAGAACAATATCTAACTTTAGAGGTGTAAGCTGAGGTAAGATGAACCCTTTTTTCCCTCTAGGCCTGACACATGCCTGACACAAGAAATGTGCATGAGGCATGGGGATTTTCCCCCCTCCATATAAAATTGCAGTTTTGTCTGTCAAGGACTACCAGGTTTGTGTGAATTTATCACTCAGAGTCGTCTCCACTCATGGAGCTTGAGGAGAAGAAACCTGGCTCAGCTTGTGGGGAAACATAAGCTTTCTTTCATGCTGACGTATGTCTTACCTGCTCCTGGGCAAAATCACTTCAAAGCCTTCCTAGCACTGAATGCTGTGTTATGTATCTCACAACACCAGCCTGCATGTTAAAAATAGAATTTAACTCCAAAGGGCCTTAATACTGCTACAACATATTTCAGCGTCTTCTATAGTGGGCTTCTGTAATACAGCTATAAAAACTGCAACACTTAAACATAGGTTAAAAAATTTTCACATGAAATGGGCAATTAATTTGATTTTCTAAACAGTTTGATCTAGTGGGAGGTTAATAAGGGGTGTAAATTGCTTGTTCAGGTCTCATTTAATGCTTAGGATTGTGCCTCTGAATTAAAGACGTGATAAGCCAAACCATATTTAAAAATACAGCCGTTTTGCTGATAATTTAACAGTGTTTAATTGCCCAATCGCTTTTTGCATTAAGGGGAGGGGGGCGGAAAGCATAACCATGATAGTATCAGTTGAGAAGCCTTATTTGAAATGCAGGGGATTTACCTTTGGATTTGACCCCAATTTTCACTCACATGTGAGACAGTGGCCTATACTAGGGAGTTTTTGTAGGCAAAATTATACCATTATTGACGATCATTAAATCACTTCCCAGTATGGTACTAAGCAGAGTCCCATTCTAGGTCATGTGTGGGCCATACACCTATTTCATCATGCATTATTAAAAAAAAAAAAGTCACAGCTAAGGTGATGATATTATTAACTTGGTAAAAAAGCAATTAAAATCTTCAAAGAGTGAACTTTCAAATAGTGCAGCAATACTTAAATGTCATATTTCTGTTGCAAATGTATTTTTAATGATAACATTTCTTTGTAATGTAAATCAGCCGCCTCTCAATTATAACATGTTAATCAAGTTATTTCTCAATTGCTGCCTACCCATCAGTGCCTACAAGTCCATCACATGTCATTCTGTAAAAGCATACTAATTACTTGATTATATTTTACTCTAGTTTTATAACTATTTTCTTCAAGGCAGTTTGTCTGTTGTGGGGGAGGGGAAAGCAGAAAACACATTTGTACCCTCTAACTTCAGCCTACTTGAAAATCCTTCAAAATGCTCTAATACGCAGGATCTGATGTTAGAAGTTGGAAAAAAGGAAACATGGGTACATCCAAACTGCTTCATAGTATCCTATGCACGTGTCTGAGAGGTGTAAGGAAAAACACAAGGCTGAGCTGAATAAGTACTTCAGAATGGTTCAAAGCACATACCTCAAATGCAGAGCAGGATTTGATTGGGTAGAGGTAAATGTTGGCAACAGTGATGGGCTTGCCACCTTTTCTACATGTTGGCACTGGAGTCTCAGACACAGCTGCCCTTATGCTTTCTGTCTCAGTCTGTGGTGCCGGCCAGTCGACAGTTGTCTTTGTCACAGATGGATTTTTCCTGTGTTCTCCGTCCGAGATTTGCTTTATTGGAGACAATTTATCTCCATTGTTAGAGGAAAGGTGGTCATCTGGAAGAGACTCCGTTGTCAGCTTTGTAACAGA
Organism: Pitta sordida; assembly: GCA_013390025.1. Lineage (NCBI taxonomy): Eukaryota > Metazoa > Chordata > Aves > Passeriformes > Pittidae > Pitta > Pitta sordida. The sequence goes on from WEKX01021608.1 coordinate 11,450, forward strand.
CTGGAAAGGAATCTCAGTGTCTGATTTGGAGAGTCTGGTGGCTATGATGAAATTCAAAAAAGTCTGTGCATCTTCAAAAGAAGACATGTAGCCAAAGGAGATTCTCACAGAACCAGTGGGACGTCCATCAACTAGGTCTATATTATCTCCACAGACATGGCCAGCCTAGTTTGAAATAGGAAGAAACCAGAGAAATGTGATGACACTTTGCTTTATTTCCCTCCAATTTTATCTAGTTATCAGTGAGTCTCTCAATTCTGATCTGAATTTTTTTTTTGTAAAAATACAAAAACCACAAGGTTAACTCATAATTACAAAGCCAAAATGGAGAAAAAAAATCCCAACTATTTTATGATTTACTCAAACTACGAAGAAGATAATTTTCAGCTGCTTGTCCTATTCTAAGGGAAGAGATGCTTCTCAGAAACATATCAAGAATCACAACAAGGTTTTATGTCCCATAAACTCCTGCTAGGTAGGGCAGTGTCCGATGATATTCCAGTCTCACCAGTATAGTTCACTGGGGTTTAAACTGGGATATTATGTTCAGATAGGTGAACAAACCATGAGATGGCTGATTTTTATGGGCCAGTTTTCTTGATTTTCACTGTCAGAACAGTTCCATTTTATACCACCAGTGGCTTATTCATGGCCTGTGTTAAATAGTCCAAACAGCAGAGACCTGGTGCAGGGTATTAGCAAGGCATAGACTTGAATCCAGACTTCAAATATCCAAAGTGGCGTCCCTTGGCATTGGAATATGCAGCAAATCTGTTGCTGATCCAGCCAAAACATTACTTTCAGGACAGAGGGAACTACCCTTTTCCCTAGCACTTCTTCCTTTGAAGAACACAAGTTTTCACTTTAGAAACTTTCGTTGAAAATTCACTATAGTCACCTCCATGTAGGTAGCCTTCTATTTGATACGTCTTTCATACAACACTCCATGGAAAACTCTCCCTTAAGAGCAAAAGTTCTCATTCCATAAGTGGAATCTGCCACCCATCACCAGTGAAGTAAGCATGGTCCTGCTTTGTTCATTCATCTAATGTTAGCTCACCAATGGACATAAGATTTAGTCCTAACTCAGCAACCTATTCACCTAAGTGCAGCAGCTGATGGTTTTTTTCCCTCAGAATTTAATTTATTTACACATTTCTGTTACATTAAAAATGGAAGCGTGAGTTTACATGGGTTTTTTTAAAGCAAGAAATGTCACAATACAATGAACACAGGTGCAATTTATGCAAGGAGAAATAAAACAATCTACATCTATGTTAAAGCATTGAATAGAGTGGTAAATATTTTAATATGTGATGTAGTTTTTACCCTTGACAAAAGTGCAGAAGCAACATTTGTGAAATTAGGTTGCATCTGTTAATATACCCTTCTGTAACCCTTCTGCCAAATACTGGTTGATTGACTGAGGAGAGAGGTTCCTGCTGTGCAAATAAGTAAACAAGTTCCTATGTAACATCCTTAAGAAAACTAACTGTACTTCTCCAGGGACCTTTAAGGACAAAAAGTCCTCCCTCACAGGCATTTTATACATGTAAATCTTCATCAGGGAAGGTAGAATACAGTCTGCACCCTGGGAAAAGATGAAACTGAAGTATATGTGCAAATAATGTGATAAAAGATGCCTTCCTCTACACAGTAATGCTGTCAATAACTCATCCTGATCCTTCCCAAAACACTGATGGAAATGGAAAATCTCAAAATAACGACTGCATGACCGCACCACCACATCATACAACTTTCAGCATATTAAGTGTCTCTCTAGAAATTTTACTTCAGCCTATCCATTTAAATGATAGAGACCTATAAAAGGCCACTCACTCCTTAGCAAAATCCTTCTTGTATAAGGAGATCTAAAAGCATTGCAGCTGGTTATTTGGCACTTTTCACTTTAGCAGAAGGGTAGACCCATTTTTCCTTTCTCAGAGGAGAGAGTTTCCATGGTAAATAAAAGCAACATTTTGCCAAGGAATCCATTAAAGACCTCTCTGCCGTCAAGAACATATATTATCAGTCTTGCATGTAAATGTGTTTACAAAAAGTTATCTCAATGTCTTGGTGAAATTATAAGGGAGTGATAATATCAGTACAGCCATTAGATTTTTTTTAACCTTTTGAAGAACACCATTAATAAAATTTTTGATTGTTCTGAATTAATTTGATGTAATTTCAAACTCTAAGAAGTATGCAGACAGACTGGCCCCCCCCACTTCTTTGCAATACATGCTGCTATAATTCTTTTAATCAGAATTTATGGAAAATATTAGTAATCTTGAAAACATTCTTTACACTCATGTTCTAACAATCTAACACACCAATAATCTAAGTAGATTTCATCTAAATTTACTTCACTCTCTGAGATTCACTGTGTGTGTTCCCATTAATTGTTTCTTGCCTGATTAGCATATGTATTTAAAGTGTAACACCCAACAGCAATAGGTCCACAATACTTGAACAGTATTTAGTACAATTAAGGATACCTAAGGAACAACATGAGGTTAATTGTCCAGGAATATCTGTTCTGCAGGAAGTTGGAATTTCACGTAATACCAAATCAGAATAATCACAGAATCACAGAATATTCTGAGTTGGAAGGGACCCACAAGGATCATCGAGTCCAACTCTTAACACTGTCTCCCTGGCGGGAATTGAACCCAGGTCTCCCACACACCAGATGGGGACACTTACCACTGTACTAAGAAGCCACAATTTCCTATTTTCCAAAATAAAAACAAGTAACGAATACATACTTCTTTGGGTCCATCAAAAGGTTTGTTTCAACACCTCATTTCAATGAATTTAATTTAGTTCTTTAGCGAGGCAAGTGAGTTGAAAGGTCAGAGAAAGCAAATCAAATTTACCTTCATTCTGAAAGACTCCAAAACATGGGACATGATATACTTGGTTTAGGTTTTTACAACCTTTTTGTTTGTTTGTTTTTTCATAGAGGCAGATTTTCTGCTCCCTTTCAAACCTCCCACCTTCAGGAAATTCAGAAATTATAGCCAGAAGATGGCTTCTGGGTCACTCATTTTTGGTATTTTCTATGGGCAATATATCTATTATATAATTCTAATATATCTATTATATAATTCAGAAACTAACCTGTAGGTTCCTTTGGATGTCCTCATTGCTCATATCCAAATACATCTGGCAGGCTCCTGTGTTACAGAAGCAACCTGTGCGGACATGTATGTTGTGAAGACTGGCCATCTTGTCCACCTTCCCGATTCAGTGGTAGATACAGGAGCAGAATGAAAAATACACATTTTAAAGTTCTGGTCAACAATATACAATGTTTCAAAGGTAGAAATTAATTAAGATAAATGATCTCTCCAGATTATTAACAAGTTACTGTAGCTTTTGCTATTCCCATAGAGATTTAGGATTTTTTCAGCTTTGTTATTTTTGCTAGAAGAAAACAGTGGGAGAAGCAGAGATCCTTACCTTGGCATTGGGAGACTACTACACACAAAACACACACAAACAGGGCATATAGGTTCAGGTCCTGATTCTGGAAATGCTGTTACATCTGCTTAATATTAAACCTGTAAACAGGTTTATTCATATCAGTAGTGCTAATTACAGACCTGCAGCAAGATGTCACTTGGTGTCTTGACAGAATCACTACCTACAACTGCTTCTGCAGAGACTGAAGAAAGGCCTTGGGTACCTTTCAGTTAGCTGAAGAAAACTTTAGTCTTTGAGGATCGGAAGCTGCAAGTCCTCATTACAGAAAGTGACAGTATCTGTAGGATTTTGGCACATATAAGTGCTTGAAAGATCAGCCCCTCAGTAGGCAATAACATCAGATAGGGCAGGGAGTGAACTGGAATGCCTCCTCAACTCTTGCACATGCAACCACCCAGTCTACCAAGTCCCTGGTTCACTTTTCCCTCATGCTGGGGTGTTTGGTGTTACACCTTTTCTTTATTGTCCACTGAACAATGAATAGCCAGAAATACAATACTTGATGACAAACTAGCATGAAAAAATTATGGGAAGGAATGAAAATGATGTGCAAAGAGAACAGAAGCACATGTCCACGTGTGCCTCAGAAGGGGCCACATATATTCATGCACTAGAAGGATGGCACTGGAGAGGATACAGATTAGAGAATAGCTCTGCTGCACACTGAGGGGACCCTTCCATACCAGTGACAGAATCCTCCCTGCAGGACGCTTGGGCTCAGCTGCAAGCAGAATGACAGTTCAGCCTAAAGGTGCAGGAACGGAAGTGTCAACCATCTTATACTAACCACTTCCCTAACTGTGAATTCATGCTTTATCTGTCTGAGGTATCAATGTAAACATTCAACCTAGCTTTTCCAGCCAGCTTAACCTCTACTGGCTTTTATCATTTTTAGCACAAATTCCCTCTGTACAGGACAATGGCCCAATATATACAGCAAATATTTTCTGGTGTATGTAATTCAGTCCATCTTCTGTCTCAAGATCATCAATCTTTTGATGGCAGTCTATCCTCCGACATCTTTGAGTTTAACAGTCTTGGACACCAAACACCTTTAAATTCACTATTTTGGCACCTGGAAAAACCAAGCCTTCTGCTAGAACTTACTCTGTTGCGAAATGATTTGACCTAAACAGCGTATTAGCTCTGCTAAAAGCAGTTCAAAAAGACCTCCTGGTTTGGGTTTGGGTTCTGGTTTATTTTTTCATGTGTGAGGCACAAGGTTCTCTGCACAAAAATGTGCTATATTCACCATAGAAATCATACATTGCTAAAGCACATAAGTTCTCAAATTCACACTTTAGTAGAGAATAGAATCAGTACCTAGATCCCTATTCATGACATGCCCTGGAGAATATCCTGTGTTCAAAGTATCTTTCTCAAATTGAAGTTATAGTTAAAGACGTCTGTTGAAAAAGACCGTTGTGGTGTCGCTAACTTTGTTTTGTCAGAAGATTTCAATCTGGGAACAGTGACATTTTCTTGATGCCTTTTTTCATTTAGACACGAAAATTGTCATCCTGCCATAACATGGTTTGTCATGGTGCTAGCGACTCGTGGGTGGATCTATCATTCTGTTAATGATGACAAGCAAGGCAAAAATCATGACAGATACTTCACTACTGAAATTTTAGTGTTTTGGTTTATTTACTCAGTATACAAAAAGCTCTAAAATATATATTGTTATTATTGGTACTTTTTAAAAGAAACATTGCTGGGGCAGCCTTACTTAGCAAAGTGTATGTAGTGCAATGAAGTTTCCATGACACAACTTCAAGGAATTGCAAATGAGATTTTAAAAAATATTTTAAATTTTGTCAAATAAATCATTACTGTTCTTCAGTGAGCAGTAGTTTCACTCTAGCCATGCAACCCAATACACTTCTACAATAACAAGTTGTGATACAGTCATACCTCCCTATTTCCTGATTGTGGGTCTCCGCCGAGTCCTGCAAAACCTTTAATCCGTGGATACTGGCGCACCATTACTATGCATATAGGCTACGCCCATCGCTCTGCCTGCTGCCAATCTGGAGTGCTGGGGAGCACATTCAGAACCTCCTCACAGCCTCTCACAGCACAGGGGAGCAAAGGGAACCATTTCTGAGCCCTCTCTGACAGGGGAGACCTCTCGGGAATCCCTGGTCTTCTCTTCATCCATGTTGCTATTTTCACCGCCGCTGAGATGCTTCCACTGCCCATGCTTGTAGTGGCGCCATGGTGGGGACGCTTGCCTCAGGGTTGCAGCAGGGAAGGGGGTCAGCACATGCTTGGACTCTGTCCCCAGAGAAGGCTGCAGTCCACTGTGGATGACCCCTGTGTCCACTGGCACGAGTCGCCAGGGGTCTGTGCCACCATTGCTCTTGGAGCTTGGGAAACCTTAACTTTGCAATACTGCAACACATCGGGGTCCCTTAGGGCGGTGTGGGGCATTGGTGCTGGAGNGGAAACCTTAACTTTGCAATACTGCAACACATCGGGGTCCCTTAGGGCGGTGTGGGGCATTGGTGCTGGAGGTTTTTTCCCTTTACTACTGCGGTGGCTGCCATACATCCACCGGTCCCAAGTGTGGGAGCGACAGTGGTGGCCGTATGGACCCAGTGGAGCTCTACCTCCCCCCTGCCATGGCTGGGGAGGGCATGGGGAAACAGAAGCCTCCCCTGCCTCTAGCCATGGAAAGCATAACACAGACACACACAGACACAGATC
>WEKX01021609.1:4668-16644 GCA_013390025.1 Pitta sordida
GGAAAAGGGAATATTACATCTATTGTAAGAGAAGGAGGGGTGGGGGGAGAAAGGTTGCCTTCTAAATGATGCTTCCCTTGCAGTTCTGAGCTTGTTAGAAAATAAACCCTTTATGTTCTTTACTTATAGTTTTGCCTTGTTTTTGCCTGTAACCAGGTTTATTCTTCAGTTTCTCTCCTTCAGGAGAAGTTGGAGTGGAGCTCTGGCATCCAGCCAGGGTCTAAACCACGACACTGATACACAAAGGGAGAGGAGGAAAAACAGAAGCACTGTTCCTGAATTTCACCAGCTTTTTCATGCATAGGCATGTGTCTTTCCGTGGGTCTAACACCACGTGTCTGTAGGGAATAGCTAACCATGATCTTTACTAGGGAATACATTTTTCTGACTAATTTTAGATTGGTTTATGACACTGAAAGCTCTGGAGAAGAGCTGCTACATGAGTCTTATTATCAGTTTCTACTTCCTTCTACATGGGGTTCCCTAGCCAGGAACTGAAGGGCACTCTACCTGGGATGTGGGTAGGAACTGCCCAGTGTCAGTCAATGGTTCCAGATGTCTGTGAGACAACTGTCAAAACCCCATTGCCTGCTAAAAAACCACCACATCCAGGCAAGGGAGACCCTGATCACAACCACCTCACACTTATTTAATAAAAAGGTGGAGTTGCAGAGGAAAAAGTAGGTGAGGAGGCAGATGAAAAGAGACATTGCTGGGGCCAGAACTGGAGATTCTTTTGAAAGGAGCCACTCCTGGACAGGAGCATTACTCAGTGACATTTCTGAAGGTTTGCAGGCCAGAGCAGACTGTGCCAGGGGCATGGACACCCACAAAGGAACTGCAGCCCATGGAAGACACTTTCTGGAGGAGGGGAAAATGAGTAGGAAGCAAGGAATGTCATACACATCCATACACATACAACCCCAGCTCCCCAGGCAGCTCATTGCTGAACCAAAAGGATCGGGATGAATGAATGTAACTGGCAGTTAAAAAATGGGGGAAGGTGATACTAAGAAGAGAAGAGTGGATTTGTGACTGAAGATGAATCTCAGAGAGATAAAAACTGTCTCCCTAAGAGTCTTTTTAATGTCTGATTTTTTTTTATTTGCTTGTGGGTTGTTTTTTTTTTTAAACCTGAATCAGTGATTAGAAGATTACATGGATAAACTGCAATACATTGCATTGAGTTAAAATCTCAGCTAGGACTAGTTTGTTTCCCATGGCCTGATCTCCATGAAATACCACAGGAGTTTCATAAAGGATTCATAAAGATTCATAAAGGAAGTTGCCACCAGGTGGGTGGGGATTGCTTCTCTCAGGCTGACGACACCACAACANTATTTATAGACTCTCACACAAGCCTAATTGAGTTCTAAACCTATCAGCATGCAGCTGGGTAGTCCCTGCTGGAAGTCTAAATGGAAGGATATCCCCTCTGCACCTTGACAATGTGGTGTCACTGCCCCCCTGCAAAAGTGAAAGTTACAACTGCAGGCTAAGACAGCACATATTAGAGACTGCACAAGAAAACAGAGCAAGATTTGTTCGTATGCTAGCTTCCAGCTCCTAGTAAATATGAAACCCATAGGTAATATGGCTACTGAATCCTTAAAAGCAGCCTTGTCTTCTCAATGAGATTTTATTTAAATGTCTATTGGTTACCAGGACATTCTTAAGAACTACTTCCTGCACTCTAAGAAGTAATTTTCTCACCATCAGATCAATTAAACCCTTTACCCCAAGGAAAGCAAAGAGAGTTTTGTCACTTGAACCTTTTCCAATTAGATGTAAGGCAGCAGTCAAGATCAGGAGCACTCTAGAGTGTATTGGCAGGAGGCAACTAAATTGCTTTTCTGTTGCTGATTTTTGTGATTTTATAAAGATGGAAGATTTCCTAATCCAAGTTAGAAAGATTTCTAACTCTCTGATCTGCTGAACCAGTATTTTATACCTATTGACTGAACAAATGTTTCTTTTCTAAGCTCTCTTTAAAACTAGCTTTAATTTCCAGTTCCTCACAATATTTTTAGGCAATTTCTAAGGAACTTCAAGGTTTATGAATTCTAGAAATGGCTTTCCTACTCGTGTACCTCTTCTTCTATCAAGAAGACATTTTTTCCCAAAAGAAGTCCCAAATAAACCCTTTGGTTTTTTATTCACCACTGAAAACTACCCCTCTTGCTGTACTATATGCACAGTTTCTTATCCCTTGTTAAGTGCCCAAGTTGTGCTTATAGGACTGCATTACTTTGTCATTACATAGTCAGAGTAATTCTCTCTATGTCTACTAGGAAAATAGCTACAAGAATTCCCAAGAGAAGTTGGTTTTGCACTAGATCTTGTAAGAAAGCCCATTTCTGAGAGCTGCTCTTCAGGCACAGGTGATATACAAATAAATTTAGGACACAAAGGCTTACACTTACTGGAGCAAAAGGAAAGCAAGTGTTGAGTGGTTGGTCAACATCCAGGGATAGCCTGTTTAACAAAAAGGGACAAAATCAAAGGATAGAAGAAACATGACAAAGGTAAGAGGTGCCTGCACTGATACCTGCTGAATATTATGTCTTCTGAGCTAGGACAGCTGAACAGAATTGGTCAGGCTCAGGAACATCAGAATGAATTTTTCCAGAGAGAAATTGAAGGGAAGTCCATGATATAGACCTGATAATGGGAGGGAGTCTGAGTGAGAAAACAAAGTCAGATTACTGGGACTACGGGGTCTCAAGTTTAAAATACAATCAGTAGTGGAATCAAAAATTGTACTAAACATGTAGTAACTTCAGATTTCCTCATTACTGATGAAAATCATAGAATCATGGAGTCACGGATCCATTTAGATTGGAAAGGATCTTTAAGATCACCAACTCCAACTGTTAACCCAGAAGTGCAAAGACCAACACTAAACTATGTCCCTCAGTGACGCATCCACATGTCTTTTAAATATAAAGGAAAGAAACTTACTGAAAAGCACATTCATGCTGCAGTTTCTCAAGTGGTGCAGCTCCATGAAATATCACACACACATGCAAAAAAAAGTATAAATAAAATCACAGTAAAGAAATATTAGGTTGTTTAGAACTTGGAAGTCTTTTTTCCTTCTTCATGTCCAGCTGAACCATATGATTTCCTATTATTAAAAATAAACACTTAAGCACAGCAGTACTGCTAGTCCACAAAGAGATTTAATAATCCCAAATGGCCTAACGTTCTTTCAGACTCTCTTCTGCAAGTATTTAAGACAGTTATTTCTTTCACCCTGTAATTTTCTCTACAGCGTCTACATTTAGGAGCATTTCTAATGGAACACTGAATATTAAGGATCAATTTTCTTTCAATCAACAGGAAAACAAAATGGAGGTTCTAGGTAATCTTTCGTCCCTCTCATTTTATGTGTTATCATTTGTCAAGGGAAGAGGGAAACAGTTATAGGAATTAACACTGTCCTGCACAGCTAAGCTTTGGAGCCTTATCTTTTGCTTTTTATCCTAGAGCATCTTCTGGAAAATATTTTTTAAGATCCATATTAAAACACAACACAATGTGGTACAGACCTCTAGTTTCAAAAGGGACAAGAATACAAACCCATAAAAAAGCAATAGTTTAAAATTCAAAAGATTATCTCATAGATCTGAACTTATTTAAACAAAATTCCTTGTAGTAGACAGTAGTGTTTGGGAAATAAAACTTAATATATGCTTCAGAATTAATTACTTTGGGAAAGACGTATTTTTTTCCAATGTCTTCTAAAACTACTAAATATTTGAACACTGTTAACATGGCATATTATAGTCATTCATATAGTTCATAGCATATTCATATAATTAATACTATATCCCACCACCTGAAATGTCCAGTCAGGCAAAGATTACAGCAATGAGAGGTGGTGTAGAAAAAGAGACAGAAAATTTTCATTTGCCTCAGCCTAGTGCACAAAGCTAATTAACATTAAAATATTCTACATTCTCCAATGTTTTCTCAAGGTCTTTTGAGAGAACAGACAGAAAATTGATCTCTGTACTTCTACAGCAATCTGCAAGGGCAAAGCTGTAATCTTTCTTATTTGCCACTTTTTTCTATTGTGACAAAATAAGTTTAAGCCTGTTAGTCCATGTATCTCCCCAGGAGACCAGAAAAAGGAATTTTAGGTGTGTAAGGTCCATGAGCCCAGGATTATAAAAGGTAGAGATAGTTGTTTTCAGAATTATAGCCCAATTTACCCCACCAACATCACTGTGCTTTTAAATGTGAATTTTCTTATGCATATTGCAACTGCAAAATATAGGAGCTGTAACTTTGATCATTATTTGGGAAGGATGTCTACATATGGTGTTAAGATTGCCTCTCACTGTGGCTCTCTACCTGCTTTGAATTAACATCAATTAGGCACCCAACACTTGATTCAGATCTTTTGTGCCATACTCAGATATTTTCTGGCATACTCTTTTTGTGGCATACTCATACAGGCATTGCCTCATATGCAACACAAGAGAAATTTCAAACTTCTGCTGCGGGCAACGTCAAAGTGTAGACAGCAGTTATGAGGCAGAATATTTTCATGGTTTTGCATGAGTCATCTGACTGAAGCATGGGAAAGAGAATATTGAGACTTTACATCCCAAGGGACATATTGCTAGTACATTATTTTCTAGGCAATAATCACAATATTTTTTTCAACATATGGCTGCACAACACAATACACATTACTGTCTTTTGAATTGAGATGTCATATTTATTCAAATATTGAAAATCCTGGAGTTAACTGTACCTCCAGGCCATCTCCTAGAAAGAACCCTTGTCAAACATAAATGTATGCCCTAATTTTTATAAGACCTTTGTGTCTGAGTGTTTATTGAGTGTTTCTGAACAAGTACATTCATGGATACTGCCGAAAAAAGAGACTGCGTCCTTTCAGAATGGATTGCACGGTACAGACACATATTTGACAGTTCCAGCAGGTACTTCCAGGCAGGCCACAGGCAATAAAACACCTTTATTATGTGTTTTAGATTACAATGTATATCTACTTGTGTATACTCCCTGGCACCCCATTTCACCTGTAAAAAAAATGTGATGGGCATAGTATTTGCTTGTTTTGAACATCAGTCCAAGACTGGAAGGTAACCAGGCACATTCCAGAAATCAGGAACTTCCTGAATTTTGGGTTCATGTTGGATGACTGAAAAACCAAAGAAGAGTCCCAAAAGATCAAATTAGGTACAATACTAAACCAAGTAGTCAACTTGATGGGAAAGAGAACTTTGCTGGAACCACATTAATGTGTGGGGGAAATCCACATATTCTCCAGTCTTAATTTACCCATTATAGTGAACTCAAGGTTCCTCACAAGGACAAGAATATCACAGGTTCACAGATTATTCTGAGTTAGAAGAGACCCACAGGATCATCAAGTCCAAATCCCAAGTGAACGCCCACACAAGGATCAGGCCCACAAGCATGGAACCACGGGCACCATGCTCCACCCATCCACACCTCCCACCATCTAGACCATGTTGCTGAGCTCATCATTGAGTCTTCTCTTAAACACCTCCAGGAATGGCGACNTATATTTCACAGTATCCCAGTATTAGCAATGTTGGAAGACACCTTGGAGATCATCAAGTCCAACTGTAAGCCCTCCCTAATTCTTCCCACAGAAGACCCAAATGACTTCAACAGCGGTTGCCATAGATAGGATACAATCCTTCCCTAACTGTTCTCATGTGGCTTCTTCCCATGGGCTGCAGTTATCCAAGATCTGCTCCAACATAGACCATCTTCACGGGGCATAATCCATCAGGAACAGACTGCTCAAGTGGAGCAGAACATGCTTTTCCTGTGTAGGCATGTCTACACAAACCATGGGTCTTACCAGGATCCTACTTCTCCATGGACTCTTCATGGGCTGAAGTATCTTTCAGGGCCTCAGTCCCCGTCCTCAGAAAACGGATACATGCATTTAACCAAATTTTTGATTCATCCCCCCTCCATGGAGAGATATTAGCTTTGATATGCACGCTTACTTTAGAGCAAAGTGAAAAAAATGCCTTATCAAGAGAATATATTTATCATGTCAAAACCAATAATGTTATTTACTGAAACAGAAGCAGCAAGTTTAGGAAACTGCTAAAACATAAAGTAAAAGTCACCACAAGTGAGGTAACAATCCAGTGGCCAAAGTTCTCACTTTCAATAATGGCATAAGAAAGCAGTTTCCTGCTCTGAATTAGACAGAACGAAAATTTAACTATATTTAACTGAACTATTGTTTCTTTTGTAACATCCATTACTCTTTAGTTTGACTAAAAATTCTGAGTATTTCCATTGAAAGTTTTTTAAAACCAGGACAAAAGAAAAGAAATATGTGTTTTAATGGATTGGATTTTTCCAAGGCATCAATTTCTTGACTGATGGTAAAACTACTTGACTGTTGCCATCACTACTAGAAACAGAAGTCAAGTTCTGTACTGCAGCTAGCTTTTCTGCTAGACAAGTGCAGAAAGCTTCTGAATCTGGGTCATTTAAATGCCCAATTAAATCTCTGACTCTCCCTAAATCATGGCAAAATTTTTTCCATTCCTTCTCAGAATGCAATTCAGCATTTTGTACTGAGAATGGTTAAACTGCAGTGTGTTATCTCCTGATTTGTCCAAGTTCTGTAAAAGATGTTACAGTGGTTTTCCCACATTAACAGTCATGATGTAAACACCATGATTATCCCACATTTACCCAACATGACCCACATGACGGTCATGATGATGGTGCTATGAATAAGCCACAGAAGCATTTGTCCTACTAGGCACCTCCAACTGAGGAACAATCTCAGAAGAGCACAAATTCAGTATCTATGTAATGCAAAGCTACAGAAATATTAGGAGCGAACTGAAGTATCTATATATCTTTTTTACATCACCTGAAGAAGACTTCCATGAATTTTAAAATTAATTTTAAAATTAAAGGCATGCTTTACACACCATTTCTTTAGTTAAATAGAAGACAACAGTACCTGCTTGCTGCCTTCAAAAGATCTTAATCAAATGTCACTGTAAGTCATGCTGACTCACATTAAAAAAGTTTCACTATTTTTCTGTGCATCTTTCCCATATTTGTCATGTTTATTTTCTTAAAAAGAATTTCTATCTGTATGGGTTTGGAAATATATTCACAAAAAAAAAAAAAAGAAGAAGAAGATAACTGCACTGTCCATAACCAAGACTAAAAAGAACAAAAGAAGAAAAATCATCAGCTGTCCCAAGAAGTCAAATAGAAAATTTAAAAAAAACCATGTCCAGTAGCTTTAGGATAGTAAGAACTAGCATACATTATAACGGTTAATTGTAGTTTTCAAGCGAAGCTAACTACAGCATCCTTCTGCCTGTAGGAGTATCACACAGAGGAGTGTTCAGTACTGGAACTGAAATTGAAAGAGCACCTCTACTTGCTTGAGTAAAAGTTCTCCCTAAGACTCTTTGAGATTCTATTTCATGATATATAATTCCTCTCTTGCAGCTACTCAAGGTTATATATCAACAATGAAGTGTGAGTCCCAATTTCAGGCCAGTTAAGTTGTAAGTTAACAATGGAGACACTGATCAGTGAAAAAATGGGTGTAAAGTGGAAGATTAAATTGCTCTAACCAAATGGGACATTTTCACAGATTCCTTAAATCATCAAATAACATGTAATCTCAGTGAGAGGCAAAATGTCTACAACAAACAATTTCGTGTCCATATAAGTATTCAAACTTGTCTTGCAGGAGACACCTTTTATAAATTTGCATGATAGTCTACTTTACTGTTAATTAATTAATATAATAATTTATAATTCATTAAATAATTATAATATTAAATGGCTCTATCAAAGATTGTTTCATTATATGCAACTGAAAAAAAAAGCTTTTGTTTGCCTCTCTCACTCTGTCAAAGCTTTCTGTGCTCACTTAACTGAATTCTGATTTCTGTTATAAGATTTTAATACTTTATTTCACAGAACCACAAAATATTCTGAGTTGGAAGGGACCCACAAGGATCATCGAGTCCAACTCTTAAACAGCACCACTGCCTCCTTGGCAGGAATTGAATCCCCAGTCTCCCGCATGAGAGGTGGGGACACTCACCACTGTACTAAAGTGGATTTCAATACAGTGAATCCCAGGTGCATTGTGACCTCTGCATTAAGACCCCACCCATTTGCGAAGCAAATTTCTTGCAGTTTTGATTCAGCCGTATGCGACGTCCCTGGCCCGACGCATGCGCAGTGACTCTACTCTGATGAGGGGCGGTACCATGGTGCCTGTGGGGCAGGACTCACCCTGCCCTGCGGGGAGGGGGCTTGCAATGGCACCACCGTGCCCCTGATCCGGGAAACTGCCCCACGAAAGTGAGGCAAGCGAGGGGGGGCAAGCGCTGTGTGCTGGAAGGGGGCTTCTGTTCCCCCGCCCTTTGGGACCGTATGGGCAGTGCTCCCAGGACCGGTGGATGTTAAAGGGAAAGAAACTTTGATACCAACCTGCGCCCTCCACCTCCCCCACCCCATGGGCTTCTCTGGGCTGCAGTGACCACGCTCCCATAGCCGAAACCCCGTGCCGCTTCCCCCCTCTCCCTCCCCAACCCTGGTGATCAGGCCCGCGCCTGGCGGCCCCTGCATCAGGCCAGGCAGACGCCACACAGGGGTCAGGGTGGGGAGTGCGTGTGCTGTGGGGGTGTGTGTTTCTGCAGCTCGCAATGGTGTTTAGAGCCCTGCGGCACCATGCCCCGGTCCCTGACCTGGTCCTGTGTGTCTCCTGTGTGCTCCACTGAGACCCAGCTCAGCACCACCACAAGACATGCCATTCCTTGTTACTCAAAGCCCAGTCAAAGCCCGGGGAGCACTGTCTCCACTGAGACTCGTGGATGTTAAAGGGAAAGAAATTCCAATACCAACATCCGCCCCCACCATAAGCTGCACAGGGTGTTGCAATGTTGCAAAGTTAAGGTTTTTCCAGGCTCCAAGAATGCTGACCAGAGCTCAGGGACACCCCTTCCCTGCCACGGAGGCAGGGCGAGTGCGCGCAGGCCGGCGCGCGGCCCCTGGGGCCAGTGCAAGCACTGGGTCCTGGCCGGGCCGAGCAGGGGGGCTGGAGGGGGGGAGCAGCAGCGCGGGCTTTGGGCTGCGAGCACACAAGGTAACAGCAACCACTCAGAAACGGTTCCCTTTGCTTGCCCGTGCCGAGACAGATCACGGGAAGGAGCAGAAAATTGTCCGCAGTGCTCCAGAGTGCCGGGGGGTGGAGCAATGGGCGTGGCCTGCATGCATATTAACAACCTGCACTTCTTTGTGAGTTTAGCTTTTTGCGAGGCCTGTGGCCTGTCCCATTCCTCGTGAACGATGGGGTATAACTCTATATGTTATTGCATGATGGCATTAGGGTCTCTATCATATATTCTTAAGGATTAAAGTTCTTGGTGGCTACTCTATTTCAGTGAACTGATAATATACAGACAGGGATTAAGAGTAGTGTGAAATAAGAGGGGCATGGAATGACCAAGATACATGAGAAAAAATAGTAAATCTGAGGACACAGGTTAGAATATTAACCCAATGGTAGCTTTCACATTGTATGGTTTTTCTTTAGTGTCAACCTAAATCTGATAGGAACAAAGACTTTTTGAAACAGGACAGGAAGGATCTCTAAGTGAAATTTACTGTTTTCTTCAGCAAAAGATCGGCCTTGATTTATGTTTTCAAAAAGATATAGCTCTATCATTTCCGAGGGGTTGCTGGATTTTCCCTCTGAAATCACTCAGAGAATCCTACTCATATGCACTATGTTCCTGTCACATATTAATTTTTGTGCAATAGACATCCTGCACAGCGTATTTCATATAAATGTATTAAGACTGTGCCCTGACATTCTAAAATTGAGTGCCGGGACAGAAATATGCTCACTGCTTACAGACGGAAGTACAAGCAGAGTGTTTACAGAAAAGGAAAATGGAAATTAACATAAGCAAGCTAAAGCAATTGTTAAAAACAGATGGCTGAACCAGTTGAATTTTCAGTCATTCATATGCAGTTTTGAAGGGTGGAAAGAACTTTTTTTTAATCACAGTCTAGACTCAGAAAAGAAAACTATTAACTTGATAAAGTGTCAGATATGTCAGCTCAATCAGCCAGGCACAAACATGCAGCTTCTTATCATTAGAGTAAAAGCTGGAGTAGTGCCTACCAAAACTAGAGAAGCTTTAAGGATGTAACTGCTCTAGATGAACATCTCTGGGATCTGTTTTGACACACTTGCTGTAATGTGTCTTCACATTCTGAAGTCTGAGAATACTTAACATGCAGAGCTGCTCTGAGCTTGCTATGAAGTACCTAAATCTGTACCCATGATCCTGAACACTGCAGCTCAAACTGATGGCATTATTTGACAATTTTACCTTCCAGAGAAGCATTCCTTTTTCTCCCTATGGCATCACCTATGGCTTTCATCTCTGTGCATAAACAGAGTCCCTGGAACTGGTCAGGTCTCTTCTCCTACTTTACCATGAGGCCCAAAGCCAACCTAGAAACATAGACAGATAGTGAGGTGGTCATGCCTCACAGACCTGGGCTCCCTGAGTTCCATAAACATGTAGATATTTGCCATCATTCATCCTGTGCTTTCTACTCACTCAGCTGTAGGCATTTACAGGCTGGAAGTGTGGGTGAGGTTCTCTTGGCATAACTTCCATTTTTCAGAGAACGAACAATCAGCTGTACAGAATAAAGTAGTCTAGATTATTGTGCTCCTGTATTTGCACGTATATAAATCACACAGCTACAAAGAAAATTAATGCCATTAAAGATATCATGTTGAACATAGAACTTAGGTAGAAACTTGATGCCATGAACACCAGTGGTTAATTTCTCTTTTGCATTTAATAAGGCTGTTTCACTGGCAGGTTCGGAAGCATTGTAACCCAGGTACATATGTACACCTGACTTCTGTGTTTTGTGAGCAGTAGTGTTGGTATAGAGTTCACATGCGTTGCAAATTACAGCCTTAATGTTAAACTTGTTACGATATTTTATTACAATACAAATCTGCACTTCATGGTTAAATCCATTCCCACCAGTGCATGAGCGAAGTATCTCACATTTCAATGTGTGAATCTATGCACTTCTGTAGATCAGCCACATGTCCACATAAAAGAAGGACTGGGCCCAAAGGTACATAATTTGCATAATATTCAAAGGAAAGGAAACAGATGAAGTTAAAACAGAACTTTAGGTCTTGGTAATAAGACTAACACCGCCCTCTTCTGGTTTAAACATCCAAATAATTAAATTAACACAGCTATTGATAATACAAATATGTATCATTAGTGATCAAGTTATCTACAAATTCTGTTATTAAAAACCAATACTAAAACCATAATATAGGCCAAAGAAAATAAAAATCCACCTTGCTTTTAATCAATGGAAAATAAGTCTTTATTTTAGCTATAATACATAAAAAATTATTTTATCAAAATGAATATGAGGCAGAAGGGGTTTTTTTACAATGTGGGTGACTGTGCACTTGAACAGAATTCCCAGAGAGGTTATGATGTCTGATTTTTAGTTCTGACAGTTTCTGTGAAATTATAAAAAAAATAGATATTTTTAGGATTTTAAATGCCATCCAATATTGAAAATGGAAAAATGCACTTCTCTTATACAAAACTTTCCAAGTTACAATTAGTGCAGACAGTCTGGGGAGAGTGCAGGGAGTTCAAGTGATTAAACAAAGTTTTTCTTGAAGACGATGACTAGGATCAAGTTGGTGAACAGCAGAACATTGCCAAACAGTTACACAGGCTACCAAATACTAGCGCTGGTAAAGATACAAAAAGGAATGACAATTGGTTGGATGGACGAGCTCAGAGAGTGTTGGTAAATGGTGCCACATCCAGCTGGAGGCCAGTCACTAGTGGAGTCCCACAGCAATCAGTGTTTGGCTTGGCACTGTTTAATATC
>WEKX01021613.1:0-18286 GCA_013390025.1 Pitta sordida
TTCCAACTCAGAATAACCTGTGGAGCTGTGGACCTGTGAACTTCCTACCTCAAGTTATTTATGGCACACTTTGTTTTAATTTGAAGGGAAGTTTAAAATAATTTTTGTTTACCTGAATCATTTCTTGCATCACAGTATATGGTCAGAACCCAGACAATCTCAAACAAAGATTTGCTTCCAAAACACTCAAAAACATAATAAAGAACTTAGAGAGAATATAAGGAACAGAAACAGTGACAGAAAAGACAATGATTTCTGGCAAGTTCCCAGATCAATTATGTCCCTGCTTTAGCCCTAGGATCAGAAGGTAAATTTAAAATTCTGTTCGAAACACCTTAGAATCCATACTCAGAAGAAATCCTCTGAGTCCGTGTATTTTCATATTGTTTCAATCTGGCAGCACAGAACAAGAGAAGAGATGTCCAACCCGGCAGGTCGAACAGCTGTTAGTCAAAGTCTTTTTCAAAATATGTCTCTGTGTGTTTTCAGAAGGAAAGAACAGCTCTGAAGAAAAAAAGCAGTAGACAAGATTCAGAAAAAGATAGCACCCATAAATCTAGTAAACAGGTGTTATGGTTTGGGGGGNAGAGAGAGAGAGAGAGAGAGAACTTTATGGAAGGGCAGAGAGATGGTTCCTACCCTGGATCTGGTCAGAAATACCAATTTGCCTGGTTTACCCCTACCCTATGTTCCCCCTTTTTCTCCTGGTGGAAAAGGGAATATTACATCTATTGTAAGAGAAGGAGGGGTGGGGGGAGAAAGGTTGCCTTCTAAATGATGCTTCCCTTGCAGTTCTGATCTTGTAAGTTAGAAAATAAATCTTTTATGTTCTTTACTTATAGTTTTGCCTTGTTTTTTGCCTGTAACCAGGTTTATTCTCCAGTTTCTCTCCTTCAGGAGAAGTTGGGGTGGGTCTCTGGCATCCAGCCAGGGTCAAACCACAACAACAGGTTAAGTTTGTATATACTATACTGACTATTAATAGACTTCAGTGAGAGAACTGGATAATGTGAGTATTAACAAATTATCTGTTCTTATAAAAGCAGAGAAAGTGATGGCTAATTTTGAAGGGCAATGTGATATCTACAGACACTTGTTCTAGGTAGTTGTTGCAGCAGAGGATGCTGCTGTATTATACGAATTCACCTTTCTAGTGCAAAAGCAGTAAATTTAAAGTAGCACCTACAGGTAATTAATCACATAGTTCATTAATATGAGTCCAAATGCTCTCCTCTGTGAAGATGAAGGAGAGTGCCACCATGGGTTCAGGCCAGCAAGCATGTAGAGAAGTGACTAGGAGCCTAGCAAAGCACCTTTTTTTCTTCTTGGATGGAAGGAAGATTTACAAACCCGGAAGAAGCAGGACTTTCCATGATCTCCTGTCATGGAGACCAGGGACAGGCAGAGTGCTTTCCTGAGGCCGGGATTGCTCAAAGAGCTCAACATGCTTGGGCACATCACAGTGCAGGCAAGCCACCAAAGATTCAGCTCCAGATTTAAAAAAAAAAAACAAAACAAAACAAAAAAAACCAACAAAAACAAACTACCAAACACACACACAACTAAATTTAGGAATATAGATGTGTACAGGCACACCAGACAAAATTAAGTTGCCCAAACATACGTGTCTGGCTACGTCAGCTGTCCTAGAGTATCTGACACTTCTGTACAGGGCTCTTAGAGATGATACAGGGCTTACAGAGGTCCTACATGTTTCTCAAGCACAATATCCCACAAAACCTAAAATTACCTTTGACTCTCTCTGCAGGAACTGTATCTCGTCAGCAGTGCCTTGGCTTCCATCTTGTTGATGGAAAAGCCAGTCAAGACATCCAACTGGACACCTAGCATGCATGTAAACCCTTGCACAAGGTGTCTCAGGCAGCAGGTTGGTCTCCTACACCCTGCCCTCATTAGTGACACCCAGTTCCTCGCACTCCACCATCATCTGCCTCGTTGTGCCTGCAGAAACACAGACACATTCAGACCGGTGTGCATGTGGCACACCTGCAGCAAGCCTTACTAGTTGGTGTCCACAACTGGAGAAAGTCAGACATTTTCCTGGGTGCAAATACACTATAACTAATTAAGTGAGTTTGAGATGTATTTCAAAACCTATAAAGCAGAAAGTTATGCTACTAAAAAATTTAAAGGGCTGACTTAATTCCCCTAAGGCAACGCTTTCAGCTTTGAAAGAATATAGCTTTTTAGTCAATAGATTCTGAAATTCATCTCAAAGACACTTAGTTAGTCAGTTATAGCTGAATTTAGCTTAAAAAGGGGCATATGGGGTCAGTCATTGGACAAGTATGAGAGGCATGACTATGCAAATGTGGTGCTATAATGTTGATTCAGGAGGACCTCCAGCTAGTTTGTGTGTTAATCCTCTGAGCCTGTTTGTAAAGAGCTAGATATTTTCAGACACCTAAGAAGAGCTCAGGTTATATTTGCACCTGAGTACTTAAATAAAAGCCTTAAATTGTATCTCCTGAAAATCTAAATTCCAAAAACTTGTCAAATGCTGTGTGCCAGATTCTCTTGTGACACAACCCAAGGCTGCTCCTTAGTTTGCCAAGAATTTTTCCAATTTACACCACTAGAAAGACCTGGCCAAATGCCAAGATATTTAGAAAAGAAGTTTCTTTTCTTCTTCAGTTTAATTTTCATATAAGTCTGCATTTCCTTTGCTCAGTCACAGACTAGAAACAGAAACAAAAAAGTGCTTAGAATTAAAATGTGCACTTGTCCTATTTTCCTTAGCAAAGCAGCAGAAATTTTGTGAGATAGCCAGTCCTCTGAGATTTCCAGCCCTGTTTGGCAAATTCTTGAGGTTTGGATAATAAAATTATGAGACAATTCCCACAGGCATATTTTCCACCTTTTTAATATCTTTTATATGCTGCATTACTTTCATGTGATGTTTCCCACAGTTCTGCTCTGTTGAAACATAGAAAATTCATTGAGTAACAGTCTCCTTATAAAAACCAGCACCAGCAGTGTACATGTGATTAGGAAGAATCTGAGATTTCATCAAAGTAAAGCACAGTACAGAAACACAAGGTGTCATTTTTTGACTCTATGACCTAGGATTTGAAATTCTATACTTTACCTGCTGGAAACTACTCTACTGTGGTTTGTCTTGCAAACAAGCCTTGAAAATCCCCAGACCCCCTTCACCAGGTATTTACATCAGCATGTGCTAAGAAAGCCTCAGTTACGTTCCCCAACTCTGACACGTGGGCTCAGCTGAAAGCCGTATTTGAAAAGCCTGATGTTTACAAAAGAGCAAAGATTCAATGACTGATACAAATTTTTCTACCTTTGTCAGAGGTATGTGATAGACTAGCAGAAAGAAAGAAGACACAAACATTTCTCGAAACACCCACACATTCTTGCAGCCCACACTCTGCAAGATGCCCCATCCTGGACGCAGACTGCTGGGTTGACATTGATGTAAGCGCTACACAAGAACATGGGCAACATACACAAGAAAATAAAACACCCTGGATTCTGTTGTTGCAAAACTAGACAGACATGTGAGTGAAGATGCAGCTGGCCAGCTGAAAGTGAAAAAACATAGCTCTTTCTATCCCTGGCCCTTCAGTCTTCTTCAGACAGTTTTCTAGGCAAATCATCTTTTGGAAAAGAAAGAAAAAAAAAAAAAAAAAAGAGTGCCACAAAGCTTACTATTACACTTTACAGAGAGTTTAGAGACCCCCCCGCAATCTTCCTCTTATTTTGTCCTCTTCCTGCACAAGCAAACTCAAGTACATCAATCTATATAGCCATCAGAGGAACAAAGACAAGACAACATAGGTCACTTGTACAGATCTTGCAGTGGGGTTGCCCAGTGGGGTTTCCCAGTGAGGCACTAGCACAGCAAAAACAGTCTTACAGAGTTGCTGTAATTCAGCACCAGCCAGTCACCAAGCCCCATGCAATCACTCACTCATTCCCACACCAACAGAATTAGGGAGACAATCAGAAGGGTAGAAGCTAGAAAGCTCGTGGGTTGAGATAAAGGCAGTTTGATAGAGAAAGCAAAAGCCATGCCCACAAAACAAAGCAAAGCAAGGAATTATTTCACTGCTTCCCATGGGCAAGCAGGCGTTGAGCCATCTTCAGGGCAGCAGGCCCCATCATGTGTAATGGTTACTTGGGAAGACAAACACCATTGCTCCAAAAATTCCGCCATTGTGGCTGTGTGGTGCTTGGTTGATGTCTGGGGTTGAACCATGACAGAATTACTTAAGGAGAGGACATGCTTCTGAGAAGCGGGAGGGTGAAGAAAATCAGAGAAAACTAGTGGACTGATAAATGAGCGAAAACCAAGGAACTTTAATCCAAATTCTGTGGATTTTCTACATCTGCCCCTAAATGGCATGTCCAAATATGTGTAATGCCACATTATAATTCAACTGACCAATCCATATTCTTCATTTTTTGTTCTGCACAAGGAATTTCACTTGTTTCTTCCTTCTTAAGGTGCCTTAAAGAGTTAAGCAAAATGAAAAACATTTTCCAACCTCCTGTGTATAAGTAACTTTTTGCATTAAATTATACTGCCATCATTTATTAAGATTGTCATTAAATATTAGAATGAAGAATATTATCAATATTGCATCTGTCACAGATGAAGAAACTACATATATGGATGGATATAATCTGTTCTTTGTTTTATGAACTCAGAGTTCCCTAGACAGTGTCACTAATGATACAATATCCCCAAATGCTGGATTTTATGTGTGATATATCTGAAAGATGTGCAAAAACAGATGTAACCAGACAGTTCCTTTTGGTAACATACATGAGGAAGCTTCATAGAGCAAGTTATTTTAGCTAAGGCTGGCAATAATTTATTCTGAATAAATTGCCTCTATATCTGTTTCAGGCAGCAATGACATAGAAAGAATGTGAACTTTTTTGTTATATCAACTCATTTTGAGCCAAATTATGTTTCTTTTTGAGTATTCGCCATTGCAAACATAGAAGGCATGTGGATCTAGATATTAGCACCTTCTAAAAGTTGGCTCAATAAAAGCTGTTTAGCGCTTAAACATGGAAGCTGTTGTCAGCTTCACAGATGAGTAACTCATTCCAAATTTTGGAAATGGAAATTCTGATCTGATGTATATTTCAGGCTTATTAAGCAACTGTATTTTCTAGGCCACAATTCAGTTAAAATTAACTCCAACTCCCACACTGTGACAATCCACACATGATTATGGAAGTCATAAAAAATGAACTTGTGGGTTCTTCCACTGTAAGTGGAGGAAAATGTCCCCTGGAGCCCAGACACTTCATTCTAGGGATCCAGAGGACAAAAAGAATATCTAATCCCACTGCCTTAGCTTGGAAATATGATTAAAAAGAAGAATGTGTTAGGCTTTATCGTAAGGAACACTTTTCCTTTTTTTCCTGTAATTCCATCAAACACTGGAACAGAGACCAATAAAAAGACATAGCTGTATGATTATTGATTCTGCATTTTCCTCTGTCCTCTAGACTTAAAAAGGGAAATTGTAAGAAGGAAAAAGTAAGCATCCCAGTGGACAAAGCTTAAATTAGATTTGAGATGCTTATTTCTGCAATACTAAACTCGAGAGTCTTTCCAATATATCTTCTTTTCAATTTTTTTCTTGCCTCCTGAAAATAAGATCTGCTGAAGATCTTTGGTTGCTTCAAAAATGTGAGAATTACCTGTGCTATTCCTCCCTCCATGTCTTCTATACCTCACTTTGTATTGCCATGTGGTCTTATCACTATTAACATAAGGTCTTTTTCCTAGTCACGCCAACTGGAATAACTTTGGTCAATTTCTCTGCCATCAAACCCACCACTTTGAAATCCCATCTACAGAAATTACTCTCCTTTTATTTTTCCTTAGCTCAGCTCTAGCTATGCTTCTGATTTTTATCTTGAGCCTAATACAATCCTAATGAAGTCAACAAGAAGTCTTCCATTTAATTTGAGCTGGACCACATGATCTTGTACCAAAAAGTTTAGAGAAGATTACTCAAGTCTTCTAGAACATGGTCTTAATAAGTTAAAGTCAGTAACTTCACCACTGAGATGACAAGCAAGAGGTTTCTTGTCCTCAGCAAATCATAGTCCCAGGGTCCCTGTCTCTGTTAAATAGGGCATTTGTTTGTCACAGTTCCAAAAAGATGAGGTGAGGACATTTATTTCAGAATACAGTTGGGTGTCCTATATCGCAGACCCGCAATCTTAAACGGGCTCCGTGAAGCTCTACTTCCGCGTTGAATGGCGGTTGCACCCGTGGTACCACCGCTGCCACTGCCACCACCACTGCTGCCGCTGCTGCTACCATGGCAAAAAAAATGGGCCTCCTTCATCACTAAAAAATCATGCCGCTAAGATCTGAAGCCGCAATATCGGGGGTGTGAAGTGCAAGAGGGCTGACTGTATACCTAAGCAACAATCTGAAAACCTAGGGTGCTTTAGTGACTGAGTGTTAATAGAAACATTTTTCATGCTATCAATAATTTATTGACAGTTGGCTACCAATCCCACACTTGTTCTGCTAATTTGCTGCAGATCCTTTTGGTGGACCAGGGCCAGGACAGAAAACAGAAAAAGAACAAAACAAACCCTATCTCTCTTGAACCCTCTGCCCTTTCCACTCTGAACATGATCATTCTCCTCTCTTTGCTGGGAACCGATCTTCACAGTGTGACTAAGAAAATGATTCAGTCCTGAAAGCTGCCACGTGACTTAGCAAAACAAAGACCTGACCTCCCCAGCATCGGCAGCAGCAGCAACAGCCGCTCTTGAAATATCCAAAAGGCAAATGCATTAGTATGTTCAGTCACCATGCTGGCTAATGACTAGACATTTTTGAACATATGGGGATCATTATTCCAGCATATCATCGGTGAACTTTCCAGAAAAGCTAATTAAGGGGCCCTTTAAATGCTTACCACAAAGTTAGGTTGTATCACAGCTCCTCACTTGCATTTAAAGAATTAGCAGTTTTCATCTCCCCTGCTCTCATCACCTTTCCATTTGTGGTGATCACTAAAGATGAGTAAAGCTAATTAAACAGATCTTTAATTTTTTAATCATAACTTACCTTTACTTTATTTCCTATGCAGAAAGATTTCATTTCCCACTGATACAAAAAGGATTTAGAATGCACTGTGGTGAAGGTCTATTGATGGTTTGTCTTCTGAGACACCTTTTTTCATATACACCTCCCCTGTAACTTCTTCTGTTCTTTAATGGTTATTGCAAATGACATTAAAAAGTAAGTTATAGATTGCAGGAAAGAAAGGTCATTTTCCTGGTCAATAGCTCCGAACAAGGGATAAAATCTCTGGGAACTCTTCTTGCTGATCAGAATAATTTGCTATGAAATGTGTGGATGACCAAAACCTCCTGCAAGACTGAACGTAGAAACAAGACTTTTCACTTTCTTGGAAGGCAACTTTGCCTTTAGGGATGTATTCTCTCAAGACAAAAACAACCTGCAAATCTGAGGCGGGTGAAAAGACTATTATCTACTTTGTGACTCCACATCTGCAGGATCTTTGAGGAGAAAAACCCCTCAGGAATTCAAACTGTGAATGTAGCATTGCCAGCATTGTGACATCTAAGTCCATAGAACATGCTAATAATGGAAATGTGAGATATCTAAAATAAGCAAACCCATTGTTAGATATACCACTGCCTGTAGCCTCAGCAAAAGTATACATGCAGTTATTGACTTTGTTGGATGCACTGGAAGACTGTGCAATGAGCTACAAAATAATGGTAAGTGGGCCTTCATCTGGCTGGTCTCAGGGAAAGGGCTGTAAGAATGACTGATAGAAAAAGACATTTTCCTATCTGTCATTAATTTATTAAAATTCACCTTTAGAGGTTTAAATCAAAAGCAATTCCATTTCTACTGGGGTGCTCACATTGCAAAAATGTTTCTGATGCTAATGGTCAGGATGACATGCAGTCAGCCCTGTGTCCATGTGGAACAAGCTTGTGCTGCGGTATGCCACCGACTGGGTTGCACATGGTGGGGGAGTCCTGTCAGCAGAGCAACATGCAGCTCCAACAGTGCTGCCACGCAACCTCGAACCACAACTGGCATCGCCTCTGGAACTGTGCTAATGAATGAGCAACGCTTTCCCAAGTTTCTTCTCCAGTAACAGAAAAAGAGATAACAGCAGAGCACCAAGAAGTATATATGATGCTTGCACTCATCCTTCATCTATTGGCAGAGAAGGATTTAAAATATCTTGCATCTGGGTTTCTCTCATCAAGTTTTTAAGTGGTAATAACTTTTAATGGATCTCTTGGAATAATAAACACCCATTAAAATATGTAAATCTAAATGGTTGAACAAATAATCAAATAGTCTAACAAAATATCTGACAAAATATCTCTGATGTCAATTTTTTTTAATAAAAGTAATAGTTTATAACCTCTGATCCTCCAAAGTAATACAGTTAAACCCCCTCGTTCTCAAGGAAGGGGACAGCACAGGGGTCTCGCAGAAAGCCAAACTCGCAAAGAAGTGTAGGTCGTTAATATGCATGCAGGCCATGCCCATTGCCCCACCCCACCCCCCCCGCACTCCAGAGCGCTGTGGACCATTTTCTGTCTCTCCCCTCTGACTGTCAACACAGAGGGGCAAAGGGAACCATTTCTGAGCCCCCTCTGACTCAGGAGACCCTTCCCCCCCCAAGAATCTGTTGGCTTTTCCAGGCTGCTGTGGCCGTGTTCCCACAGCCCAAATCCCGTGCCGCGGCTCCCCCACCCCAACCCCGATGTGCATGGTCACGGCGTCCCAGCATGGCATCTCGGGCCACCGGGGCTGCTGCGCGGCTGGGGCTGCCGGCTCGCCGGGGCTGCTGCAGGGCTCTAAACACCAGGCTTAGCCAGAGAAACTGCGTCCCACCTCACAGGGAGAGCCAGCACCGCCCCTCAGCAAAGCAGAGGCACAGCGCATGCGTGCTCTGGGGGACCTCGCGGACACCGGAAGCCGGACCGAGAAAAAATTGCTTCGCAAATGGGCGGGGTCGTAAAGGAGAAGTCACGATGCAGTGGGGATTCACTGTATATACTTAGGGTCAGGAAAAAATCATTTGCTTCTGTAGTAGTGCAATTTATATGAGGAGACTCATGCACAGATTGAAGCATTCATGGGACTAGGAACTAAATCACAGTTAAAAAGAAGTCAGAATCTGAAATGATGGTACACATGCACCAGAAGAGTGCATTGAATCATATGCATTGCATCCTGTGGAACAAACATCCTTGTGTTGAGCTGCATTGCAGAGAGCTCTGCCAGGCAGATGGCAAGTGGACTGGAACATAATTCCCCCTGCCATCACCCACACACTCTGCCTGGTACAACAACAATGCCAGGGTCCTGCGTACTTCCACTTCTGATAAATGTGATCACCCAGTAGAAATGTCAGCAACTTTGCTGCTCAAAAGATTCAGGTGCAGATCGGAAGTCAAAGTAGATTTAGTTCACATCAGAAAGTAAACACTAGAAAACAAAATCTCTTCTTCCTTGTGTTGTTGCTTTGTCTGATTCATTTCTCTCCCATTCTCAGCCCTGTCTGCTGTGGCTTGATCTGTTTCGTCCTCCCAGAACAGGAAGAATCCATGTGGTTTTCTCCTCTGGAGCAGGTAAGATTGCCCTGATGTGCATGCTCACCTAATGCCCCTCACATCACCACAACGTCCGTCACGTCTGCATGTATGTCACTAAAGATGTATAGAAGGTCAAAATGTTTTGCAGCTTGTAAGTACAAAAGTATTTCCCACTCATAGCAGGTCATCTAACAAATAAATGAGCCAGTGCAACACTATGCAATACCAATATAGATCACATGACAAAAAAGAATAGGAAAATACAAAATTCATCAAATCTGTACCTGAATATAGATAAACAGTATAAACTCACAGACTCAGCAGCCAGAAAAGACGTAATCAAGGGAAATTATTTTCCTTGTGGATTGTCAGACATTTTTCTGACCTGTCAAATATCAAATACCTGCTGTTTTCTGATAAGTAGTGAGCACACATCCTGATAGGAAGTGATGTTAAAATCTCTATTTCTTTGCAATGATCTGTGTATAATATGACTTTGCCTCCCAGACCAGAAGATTTGCTCCCATGTGGAAATGGAAACGTGGTGATTCATAACCACTTAGCCCAATTTTGACATGTCAGTATGCTATGCTATGGTATTGGTAGATCAGAATTTTTGTGGTTTTCAGAGCACACTTAATACAAGCTAAAATAAAAAAAAAGCATTTTCTACTTCCCTTGCCAATAACAAGGATCTAAAACACAAATAAACATAAATGTGACTAGAAATATATGAATACTGGCAAAAAATCTGATAGGTCAGCTCAGAGGTCAGACTGGTCCCAGTGTGCCATCCCAGCCTCTCCTCTCATGGACCTAGCCCTGCATACCATTCATTCAAAGCTTCCCATGTCTGTCTTAGTACTCAGTAGCCAATTAAATATTCATTTGCAAATTAAATGATGCCTTAAAATATTGGAGCTAATCTAATTCACACCACCTGAGTACTGTGTTCATTGACTGCCTAGAAAACAAGAGAGGAACAAAAATAACAGGAAACCCAGGTCAGAGACCATGAACATGTGTGGGAGTGCATGGGAGAACATGGTGTCTGCAACCACACAGAGACCTGGATGTCTTTCCTTTCTTGCTTATCTGAGAGCTCGAGATTAAGACACCTATACTCCAGTGTTTATATAAACAGTGCTACCGGCATGCTATGGGCTCAACTGAGTTAACCAAGCATAGGCATTTAATGTCATTTGGGATGACTTTCAATATGAAAGTTGGAGTCTAGAGGCACAGAGGTCTCCTATAGGTGATTCTGTGACAACTCTTTGTCAAGGGCTCAGGTACCCAGAGCATCTCAGGCCACTTTGAGCTCCAGTCTGTAAGGAGAAGAGATACCTCCTAGCCTGAAACCTCAATACACCTACTTGTTTGTGTGCCTTAAAAACCAGATGCACAATCTTGCAGCCTACATAACCCTTGGTGAGAGGAGCACTAAAACATTCAGAGTAGGACTAAGGAAAAATTAAAGCCCTATTGCTGTGTGTGTTTGGCAAAAATATTGCCTAGTTATGAGAACCAGTAAAGCTGAGTGCCCTCCTTTCAATTTGGGATTGCATTTGAGAAAGAAATAGAGAAGGTGGAAGAAAGTTTGAGGTTTTCTACCTTTTGGGAGATAGTGGTTTGTAACCAGGATACCATTTCTTAAAATATATCTATTTAACTGAGAGAACATGAATAGATGAACTTGCAGGGAAAAAAACCCAACCTAGTTTGACTCATGCCCTATTTATTTGAAGGATATTAAGGACACGGTCCTTTGTCTCTAGAATCCAGATATAATCAATAATTTCTTTTGCTTAGAAATGTTTATATTGTTCCAGAACAAAAAGGAGATACAGACCCTCACTAGGATTTATATGCTGCTCAAAGTCTTAGATACGTATCTGAGACATCCGCACAGACATGGCAGATATGACACACACCCTCTGAGAGACTGGGAAATGAGGATGACATTGGTGGTTAAATCCTGGTTGTACAGATTTCAGTGCCAACTCTCACTGACTGCTGGTCATAATTTCACCCAAAGAGCTTTAAATGAACACAGCATGGTTAAGGAGCTCCCTTGTTTACTTGACTAGTTGTAACTTCTGCCATCCTTTTTCCCTTTAGGAGTAAAGTAAAGATCTTTTGCCTAATTTTTCCTGAGTCCTTCAGCAAGAATTCCAAGCACCTACAGGCAGAAACTACAAAGGATAAAATGTTACTGTCACTATCCATTGATCCCCTGGAAACTCTGCAGAGGAGGGAACGTCACCTGAGACAAAGGGTCTTGGGTGCCCAGCACTTCCCAAGAACTGTCAAATTACTCTGTGCATGTATATATACAAGCTCACCTATTGGTTTGAAAAATACGTAGTCCATCAAGCATTTTGAGCAGGATGCTTTGTTAAGCAGAGATTTCAACATGCAATTAAGTCTGCAACATGAGAAAAAGTAGACAATCAGTAGGGAAATTTTTCAATCAAATACTTTTCTCTATCTAAGAACTTCTATGGACAAATAAAGCTCCATCTTTAGATATGGGAGTGTGAGAGGCAGGAAACTGCATGTTAGATACTGTATGGAGGCCCTCATAAGCTGGCAGGAACAGAGCTACTCCATGAGTCACCTGGTGGGGGCTTTTGTTCAGTTTTCATTAGGATTTCTAAAGAGTTTGTTCAAAGGGGAAAAAGAGGAACAATGATACTCACAATTAAGCACACAAAGAACATAAATGTATTTTTAAAAGCACAGAAGAAGCACTGAGGAAGGGGCTGTGCAGCTTAGATGGACCATGGTACCCCAACTGAATTCTTCCTCACTACCATGAGGATTTCAGGGAAAAATTATGCTCATAAACACATCCAAAACAACACAATTTCTTTCATTCTTCTGCCAATCTCCTTCTAGTCTATACCTCCAGGTTCCAATTAGGCTCTTTCTTTCTGATTTTTTCTATAGCAGCCAACAATAAAATCAGAGGGAGAAGAAACTTATTGTTAATGATGTGGAGGCCAAATTATTATTTAACTTTTAAATATGAACAATACTTGGCTACAAATCTCATTTAATCTTCATGGACATCAATTATATTTTGTAATTTCTAAACCTGCAGAAATTTAATTTCTCCAAATGAGCTCAATAACTAACTCCCAACTTTCCAAACGCTAAAATATTTGTTCTCTGAATAAGTTACCATATGTGTGAAAAGATGAGACATGGGTGCACCTTTTATATAGAGACTATTACATATTATATGTTATATATTACAATATTTATACTATCATTATTTTTCTCACAGTATACATTTCATTGCCATGGATGACACTTCAACAGAAAGAGACCCCTAGGAAAAGAATGCAAACATTTCTAAATCTTGTATGTTCACTGCCAAACATTTAGGAATGGGAACAGTGGAGAACAGTGAGCAAACTGAAGTCTTTGTGAGAGAGCTTACCTCCTGAAGGAGGTGCTCCATAGGAAGCTCCTTATCAGCCAGGCTCTGTTTTCAAGGTGTATGGAGGAAAAGGCTGGTTTAGTCACCTGTTTTCCTGCTTTAAGACTGACACATAATGTCACAGATGGTGGTAGGCAAGAGGATCTACAGTGTAAGGATTATGCTGGTACAGTCTCTGACCCCAACAGAAGTAACAAAAGACCTACAGCCCTAACAAACCCAGGACAGGTATTAGTTCACACCAATCCACCCTACTTTGCTCTGAGCAGTAAAAGAAATAGCCATCAAATGCCACGCAAGAGCACTAGCCTCTGCAGTCTCAGTCCTTGCTGGTTCCTGGCCCTGGGTTTGCCTCCCAATGTTTGGCTGGGATCTACTTCCCAGCGCATCTGTAGAGCTGAATTCCCAGCCTTGAGTTCTGACATACACAGCCTGCTTTTTGGACTTTGCAGTGGCCCCAGCTGGTGTAGAGGGATGATGACTGGTTTTTTCCATCCATGAGCTGGATGAGCACTTCTGAATGAATAGCCTATGCAGCAGCTGTGCAGCTTGGGCCATCTCATGAGATGCGTCTTAATTTCTCCAGTCCCTCTTCATTCCACCCTCTTGGGTTTTGTGTGGGTAGAGTTTTATTCCAGCCTAACGGTCTAAATCTGTTGCCTGAGAAATAGGTGAAATCTAAGCGCCTTCCTGTATTACATGTTCAAATTTCTGACCGCAAACACAATAGGCTTCTTGGTGTTAAGGGTCACCTGTTGAAAGTGTTCAAAGGCACCCCCGTCCATTTGCATTCCACACTACCTGTTTTCCTATCTGCGACTCAAGTGTCTTTCTCTGAGCCAATCGCCCAGTGTGTTGGGCTGCAATCATCACAGCGCTGAACCAATTCAACATCTTGAAAAGCTAATTAACTTCATAAAAAATTCATACAGGCTGCAAATACTGTGGCCTGGATAAATAATTAACTGAACTCTTCCACACCAGCACCAGCATGCTCCAAGGCTGCCCTCTCTTGCCAGACCTGCTCAACAATTATTCAAGACATGCATTTGATGATTTTCTTCAAGGTGTAAACCTACACAGCAGCTTAATAAACAACATACATTGCACAGTCAACATTGATTTACACATCTTCTGAAGAGATGATGCATGAAATGATCAGAAAAGTCAATAATGTAAGCAAAATGTATGGGCTTGAGATAAGTAACAGAAAACAAAATCAATGCCTTCCAGCTATTATCATCATGAAGTAGAGTTCATAATAGATAGCATTAAGTTTGAACAAGTTACCTCATTCCAATACCTGCAATCAGCTGTCACTTCTGACAATAATTGCCAGAATGGTATTCATATACGTATATGCTAACTCTACCTCTGGTTCTAAAAGCATTTAGCTGAACAAGCAGGACAAACAATCTGACAAGCCAGATATTTTATTATTCTGACATTAAAAAAAAAAAAAGGAGACTGCAGAGCCCATTAATCATGACCTGTATTGCCATGTACATACAAATATTGCACTGAAGAAAAGCAAAAATCTTGCTACAGGTCTTCCGGAATAAGCACCAGAGGAAGATGAGACAGTGGATGGGATCACTCTGTCACTAGGTCTGAGGGCTAAAATTCGGCAGAAAGAGTCAGATGACCTTATCAGAGTACCTGAGCTCAATCACACAGCACAGGGAGTGATACACCTCAGCTTCACAACCAGAGCTTTACATGGGACTTATCATATGGCTCCGTATCAAGGACTTCTGATAGCCTCAGGATGCAATCAATATAAAAGCTACATAAGAGAAAACTGACCACTGAGGGCTTGTCAACACAGGAAGATATTGTGAAACATGGGAAGAAGGTGTGAATGCAGAGTACAATGGCTGTTTTGGAAGTTAATGGTCTGACATGAAGTAAACTCACACAAGACATTTTTGTATGGAGAAATTTACCCATCTCTATCACAATAGAGATGGGTAAAGATCTCTCATGGTTTTTCAGTAACAGTGGGTGTAACCTATGCCATTAAGTAAAACCAGGAGGAGTTGCTGTTAGTGCACAACAGAGGCTGCCAAATATGGCTTGAGCTATTTGTGGAAGCAATCACCCTGTCTGCTGCATAGAGGGTTGGTAATGACAGAGTTGCTTCCCTCCAGCCAGGAGCATCTATTTGGTTTCAAGTATTCACGATTAAGCTTCGACCAATTGATAATTATTCAAAGGCAATAAAAAATACATTGGTTGTCTCAATCCAGCTCCTAGGAGAGCTGTAAAACGTCCACAAAATACAACAGACAGAGATTGTGCCCTTTTGTGAGCAGCAAAGACACAAAGAGGGAGACAGGTTCCTCCTTTTTCTTTCAAGTCTAAAGCAAAGGTAGAGCATCACCAGGAGGTGGTGGTATGGGGAGTCTGTATCAGTATAAAACTAACTATATGTCTTTCCCTAACACTAGGGAGGGAAAAAAGGAGAGTAAGGATGATGAGGTGAAGGGAGCTTTGGAGAAGCTGTTGCAGTGTCACAGCTGAATGACTATTCCAACAAATTAATTTTATAATACTTTTGATTTGACCCACAGATGAGAGGAGCGTTTCAGCTGAGTTCTGTTTTCAGGGATCCATTCATCTCCTGAAACTAAAAGCCAAGCTCATAAAGCATAAACCCACACAAGCTAAAACCAATCAGTAACTTTCCTGAATCCCTGCAAAGCCAAACCATTCAGTGCCATGCTGCTCTGCCAATAATAGTAACAAGTAACACTACACTCTGGATGTAATTTTTCATATCCAATGTGCTGTTGTCATATGATTTACTGTGCTAGCACTGAGAGCCATTGCCCAAGCCCTGTCTTTGCACTCCTCCTGATTTACTTAAATCTTTTTACTTTTATCAGCCACAGGGAATGGGGACACTTACATGTAACAACTGACAATTTGAACAGAAAATACAGAGAAAAGCTGTGTAAAGCAAGTGGCTGAGATTATAGCTGTTGACTTCTAATATTATTTGACAGATGAGACTGCTGCAATTATCCTCTGCTCATGGGTTCCATTACTGGAACAAGAAGAGCACAAAATAAGGGCAATTTCCCAACAATATATAGGTCCACTTAACTTTGTCAAGAGTCATTTCTGCAAGTGAAGTCCTCCCTGGTTAAAGATACAAGAATAATGTGCTGGCAACTTCATATGAGCATTTAGTGCATTCCATGTTAACTGCATTTTCAGTTGTTCTTTTCCTACTCTGTTTGAACAAAATAGGATATTATTTCTAAAGATATTTGTTTATAGAATGACATTGTGCTTACTGCTGCTTACTCTCTCAGGAGCTCTTCTCTCTTTACTGTTTTTCAAAGAAGGAATTTCAAAAAGTTTGCAGCTCACAGGATCACCCTGAATTTTTGCAGAGCCCTGTATCCCCCTCTCACATCCTGTCTCTGTGCCCCACCATCTCCATGTACTGGGCAGGAAAGCAACAACCACTCACAAAACTTCCTGCTTGTCTCCTTCACCTTCCCTATTTCTTTGAATAATGTGCTCCAGAGAGTCTTCCTGAGTCCCAGATTCACCCTGTCTTGCCCCAGCCCACTGCCACCTTCCCTCTCTCCTCTACAGGGTCCCACTCCCAGCTGGCACAGCAGGTGATGGGGAATGCCAGTGTGGAGGAAGCAACAAACATGGCAAATCAGTTCCTCAACAGCAAAATATTATCATAGTGGGGAAAAGGAATCTCTCATACAAACCACTCTCCATGTCCAAAAGTGAGCAAATAGTACCCAACACAGACATGTCAGTGTGCAAGCAGATCTCAGAGGAAGGGTGCAAGTTCAAGGTTTCCCCAAAGTAATACACAGCAGAGGCATTGATCCTCTGAAGTATTCCTACGCCAAATTCAACCACTGTATCTAATCTGGAGTGCATAAGAAGGGACATTAGTCCAGTTTTAAGTCCAAACCTCAACATAACCTTAGCAACAGAGTCACTGCTCACAGAATAGCAGAATCATGGAATATTCTGAGTTGGAAGGAACCCACAAGAATCATCGAATCCAGCTCTTAAATGGCACCACTGCTGCCTCGGTGGGGAATCGAACCCCAGTCTCCCACGTGAGTGGCAACACTCACCACTATACTGACATATCCATAATATATTTTTAAGGTTGGCCCATCACTTTGACTTGTGGAGTTATGTATAGATGAAAAGGAGCTTCTTTTTCTAGGAGGGGGAAAAAAAACCCAATGAATTTTCTGAAAGGAAAGGTTAAAAAAAAGAGAATTAATAAAGAGGGAATAACCTGTGGCCTAGGCAGTAGTTATTAATTCTTCCCTCCAATACGATCTGTGCTGAACCATAGGGGAAGCAAATATTTTTCAGCAGACTTCCCCCACCTCTCACACATACTTCAATATCTTCTCTCAGATATGCCTAGGACCTAGTGCTGCAGAAACCCCACTAGGAATCACTGCAAAACCACTTCAGACTAAGCTCAAGTTCCTGATCCAGCTCAGCTGGTGCTGATTCCCTTCCTCGGAAGTTGAAGGTGTTCATCAATGTCCTATTCAATAACATTCAGAAACCTGCCATCCAGGAAATAGGTCTTGCTTTTCCTGAAGCATTACCAAACACATGATTTCCACATGTCCTTGTGGCAGTGAGTTTCATGGCTTAGCCAAGAGCAGAACCAGAGATCACAGAATCACNCTGATTCCCTTCCTCGGAAGTTGAAGGTGTTCATCAATGTCCTATTCAATAACATTCAGAAACCTGCCATCCAGGAAATAGGTCTTGCTTTTCCTGAAGCATTACCAAACACATGATTTCCACATGTCCTTGTGGCAGTGAGTTTCATGGCTTAGCCAAGAGCAGAACCAGAGATCACAGAATCACAGAATCACAGAATACTATGAGTTGGAAGGGACCCACATGGATCATCTAGTCCAACTCACCATCTAACGCCTGTACAGAGACCGAACGCACACCCCAGAGTGGTGAACACAAACCTAGTTCCATCAAAGGCACACAGGCCACTCCGAGCCAGGAATCGGGCCCACAGGACCATCCAGCCCTACACCCCCCAGCTAGACCATGTCACTAAGCTCCTCATCCAGTCTTCTCTTAAAAACCTCCATGGACGGCAACTCCACCACCACCCTGGGCAGTCCATTCCAATGAGCGATCACTCTCTCTGTGAAAAACCTCTTCCTAACTTTCAGTCTAAACCTCCCC
>WEKX01021613.1:18883-62203 GCA_013390025.1 Pitta sordida
GTTGCAGCCTTTCTTTTTACTGTTGATGTACTTATAGAAACATTTCTTATTGTCCTTGACAGAAACAGCTAGGTTGAGTTCCATCTGAGCTTTTGCCTCTCTAGTTTTTCTCCTGCACAACTTCGCAACTTCCTTAAACACACCCTGACTCACCTCCCCCTTTTTCCAAAGGCTGTACATCTTCATTTTCTCCCCTAGTTCTTTCAGGAGCTCTTGGCTCATCCAGACCGGCCTTCTGCCCCTCCGACTCATTTTTCGGCACATTGGGACCGCCTGCTCCTGTGCCTTCATGAGCTCATTCTTAAAGTATGTCCAGCCCTCCTGGACCCCTCTGCCATTAAGGGCTTTTTCCCATGGTACCCTCTCAATCAATTTCCTAAACAGTCCAAAGTCTGCCCTCCGGAAATCCAGCATGGAGGTTTGGTTCATGCCCTTTCTTGTCACACTGCCAATTGAGAATTCTATGATCTCATGGTCACTACCTCCCAAACACATCTTGACCACAGACAGTAGGATACAGTTTCTTTCTGTGTCCAACAGCATGACCACTCAAGAAGGAGATCTGGTAAGCGGGAAAACAAGCCCTTCTGAGCTCACCTTGGAGGAAGGCCCTCAGACTGACCTCTTACCCCTAAATGTATCCCCGGGCCTAAACTACGTCCACCTGAAAGCATCCTTCAGGTTGTACAGGTAAAATGGCCACAGATGTCTGTGAATAAAGATACAGTAACTTCTTCCGCATTTCTATGAGGTGAATAAGATTTATGTCAATATTACAGAAGAGAAAATTAATCTCAGAAGTCAATGGGAAAGACAAGACAAGCTAAGAGCATTCAAATGTCAAATTCACATACCCAAATATCCTCCAGATTATACAATTCTCCTGTTGTTAGAATTAGTACCTCATGACATCCAGAATGCAAGGAACAAAATATGTGTTACTTATGAGATTTTTTGACCTTTTGCTTTCCTCTCTTCACCACACCATTAGGTTTTTCCATGGACTGGCTCTTTCCTGGAGAGTGACCTTTGCTGGAGGGCAGGCAGATGGCAGCAGCCACAGACAAGCCCAGTTCTCCTCCTTGACCATGTGTCACTCAAAAACCTTGAAGATCTCTGTGCTGGAGACCCCAAGTCTCCGCCTGAATCTGGGTCACAGGCAGCACAAAGCCTTGCTGAAGGCATCCGTGTGTGATGCATACCCGCCAAGGACCATTCCTCATCCCAGGGACACAGCAATGTCCATATATGTACTGTGCAATTGCAACAATTTGAGCCTCAGGGACTTTTTTGTTATTATTTCTTGTTCAGCCTTTGCAGTCTTGGTCTCTTTAGCACAGGTTTCCTCACAAAGGCAATCCTTGTACCAGAAAGCTTCAGATTTGCCCTCAGTTCTTCCACAGGCATTGATTAGGTGCCTTTTTTCTTTTTCCCTTAAAAAAAAATCAAAAAAGAAAAGGGACATGATTTAAAACTAAAATAGAATGAAGTGCATTGTACAAAGGATTATTTCAAGTAATTCTCCTTGAAACTGTAACAAAGGAATGTTTCCTGGGGATTAAATGGACTGTCAGGTAATCAGAAAAGTTGTTTTAGGTTTTCTTCAGGAAGAAAAGAAGTATTTTGGAAGGATTTTGTTTCTGACACTTTGTGACACTTTACAGCTTATTCCCTCATGTCATACCAGTTTACTTCATTATTCATAAACATGTAGAATGCCGAAATTATCTCAGAAGTTCTGGGGCTCTTACACTCTCAGACACTAAGGCCTCTTCTCCCCGTCCCATTGCAAATGCAAGGACCTAGTCTTCTTGATGTCTTTCCTCAGGGATTTTCTTTTAACCACTGGTCATCCTCTATCTTTCTTGTTATGGAGGTGGGATTCCTGGTCTTTTACACACTGTGATCTGGAAGGAGAAATCTCATTCAAGAGAGAATGAATTTGCCCCCGCAGTTGAAGAGAGAAGAGAGGGTTGAGGTTGAAGAGAGCCAGCACTCAAGGAACCTTGCATATAGACTAGGTGCAGTCTTTACTCTTCTGTGAAGCACTTGGGGTGCTAACACCAAAGTCCACTGCCACCACCAGTCCCAGAGCACCTCCCAGACCCAGACTGGGCTCTCTCACCACACTTCCAACTTGCCTGGCACTGCAGGGGACAGGCTGCCTCTTCTCAGGGTCAAGGCACAAGCATTCATTTCCAGCAGTGAGTCTCCCCACCAATAGCTGCACCTAACCTGTTACCTAATGCAGAGGGATGCCTTAATATGCCACAGGTCTTTCCTCCAGGCCTGGAATGAAAACTCCCTACAAGTTGCTACTTCTCAGCTGTTCCAGCCCACATCTATACCCATGAGCTCAGCCCTCTTCCCTCACCTGTCCCAAAGCCCTCAAGGAAGCATCCAAGACAACTGGAGCACAGACATCCCCGACACCACATCCGGCTTCACACCCATTATATGCCAAGTGAAAGGAGTCCCCCTGCCTCTACTTGGACAGAAGCATTCAGCAGCCAAGGCAAGCATGTGCTGCAAAGCAAGGCAGCCTGGACCAAGGGGAGAAGGTGTTGGAAATGCTTGCCCCCGCTGTGGGGAGGGATCCACACCAGCTGGGGCATTTGGCCCCAGTAGTGAGGCTGGCCCACAGCACCAATGTCCTTTTGGACTACACAATGCTACTGAGTGCCCAAGCAGAAAAAGACTCCCACATCTATCTGTGTCTAATCAATCAGCTTCTGTTCTAGCAGTCACTTTGCTCTCAAAAAGGGTGAGGGAAATGGGGGTGTAAAACCCACTACAGCTGTGTCTGGAATGGGGGCATGGATGATGGCTAGTCCTGCACTGGCTTTACATATGGCAGCATTGTCATCTGTGACAGAGCACACACAGCCTTGTTCAGTGGTGCCAACTCAGGAGTCAAGCACTGATCCCTGCTCCATGAACAGCCCTCACTTTCCATAGGCTCACAGGGTGTGGCTCCCCTCATCACGTGCTGTGCTGAACCTGCTCCAATCTGGAACAATTGCTGCTTCATCTATGACTTAATTTTTTCCCTAAATAGGAGAAAAGAAGATCTGAAACAGCTAATAGCTCTGGAAAATTATGATTTTTTTTTTATTCTAAGAACAAGGTTTTCTTTTCTATGAGCCGCTTCTTTCTAAAAGAATTTTTATTCCAATTATTCAGACACCTGCTGGTGTCCCAGCAGCCCCCTGACAGTAGGGAACCCTCTTGGGCTGAGCAGCTGAAGGAAACAAAACCCAGAACAATGTTGTGCAGGGAAACAGTACACACACAAGCAAGCCAGAGAGCACAGCAGCAAATGTGTTATTAGTCTGACATCACAAGGGTCTGCTTGTTTGTTTGCTTTATGCTTTTAAATCCCGATGCTCTCTCTTCCCGTGCCACATGTTGAATTTTTCTTGATTAAGTTGAGACTTTTATTTTGCAGTGTCCCCAGTAGAATTACAGAGGGGAAGGAGAAAACCCAACTGCATATGGCAAAGGCAGTGAGATAGATACTGATTCTTCCAGCTTGAAATGACAGGCAGTACAAATAAAGCTCTTTTGCATCTGCTTTAAGACGTAGCATGTACCAGCCCATCTCAGGAAATATACCTTGGGAAAAGCCAAAAGCAGGATCAGAGATGCACAGTGAGGGAAATTTTAAAGCTGCCAGTGCAAGTTTCTTCAGATGTAATATGTTTGTACAGTACCAAGAACCATGAGATGTCAATTTTGACTGCATATTAATAAGAATAAGAAAAATAATTTCTTCATTGTTAATTATTACTGTTGTTATTATTATAGGCCTCTCCAAGCCTGTAACTTAAAAACAATACTGGCTACTGAAACCATCCAACTCCCCTCAGCTCAGTGTGCAAGGAATGGGATTGACTCTCCCGGCCAGATCATTTGGGCTACATCTTTCAGCTCCATTTCCCTCCTTCCAGGGAAGGCTGTGTTTCGCCAGAGATAGACCAGCATTAAAGCCTCTATGGCAGGATTTCCTCACTTGGAAATAGGCTTCAAGCAGACCTGCAAACTCCATTGAAGTTTGCTTTCTGGTGCCAGAGCAGCACAAAACAGCTCTAGCATCTGGCCTCAGGGGCTCAATCAGTTCTGTATGAATACTCATATGATGCAGTTATCATCGGCAAAGCTCATAGCTAAGCGCCTTGCTACCAAGTCTCATGGCTTTGATTTAAGGAGCTCCCAGTAATCTGGGACACTACAATTAACATATTTAATAGAGCGACTAATGGGAAAGAACAAGGGGGGAACCTGCAAACTGCAGCTCATGTTGATGATAGGGTGGGAAAGGATCAAAACCTAGAAGTTTCAAACTACAAAAAGGGCACATGGAAACTGGGTAGTTTTTCCCTTTTATTCTGCACAATGTAAGAAAATAAATCACAGAAAATAAATAATAGTAATCTCAGACATTAATTTATCATTTCAAAGGTAACATGTAAGATTTAAACATCTAGTTTGGGACACTTTCACACCCATGTTCATCAAAATGCAGATGGTCTGTGCTTTCTGGGCACCAAATCCTTCCCAAATGTCTCAGACAGTAGTATACAAATGCTACAGACTTGTTTTAAATACATACCTCTGTTCTCTGTTTGAGACCTGCAGGAGATCACAAGCCATGTAGCTGGGTTATTAAAAGAATTAAACAACAACTAAGGGTTCAATAAAGGCATCTGCAGTTGTTTCAGGTAAAAAAATGGCAATGAAATTAATCTAGTTTATAAACAGGATATGAAGAAAAATAGAATCATCTAGTTAAGAACAGACAATGTTATTTAATTATGATAAATAAAACGCAGCTCTTCTGGTCAGCTGGGGACTTACTGCATTGATCTAGCTTGGAAACCAAGACCAGCTTCAGCTGGTTTGGAGAAGGAGCCAACAGTTCATCTGATCAATGGCCAGGTAATAATAATGTATTACATACTATAATGCTGAGTTACAGTTATACAGTGCTGTAACAATTGCCAGACTAAAACTACAGCAAGATAGCTGTATGACTAAATACATATTTATCTTTTACAGTGCCTTTTACATGGTTGTTTAATTATCTCCAAACCAAGTATTCTAGCCCAAGAAATAGTTTCAAATTATATTCAAATGGGCACCTAAATAACGTTAGTTCTGCCTCAGGTTTACTGTATGAACTACACCATGTAGCACATTCATTTCGTATGGTTATTATAGCCAGTAAATACAAAATTATTACAAAGTCACTGTAGCAATTATGGTGCCATATTAGATAAAATGACTCTTTGGGCAAAGTCTTCCAGCTTTCCAATATCATGTCTTCATTTTATACCCCATTGGAGAGTGAAGGCAAGTTGTCCTTAGAGAAGAGGTTAAGCCACGTTCAAATGACAAAGAGAAGCAGTGGGGTTTTTTGCTCAAAGCTCTCTGGAGTTTTATTCCTTCTAGAAACAATAGAGGAGGGAAACGATGTTGAGAGATGGTAAGTCTTTAAGGAATTTCCTCCAGCAGAACATGACTTTTCAGTGTTGGCAAGAAACTATATTTGGCAAATAATGACACGAAATGGATGGTCGTATTTCTCTAACAATGTAACCTACAGACAAGAAGGGTTTTCCTTCATTAAAATAGGTCCAACGTTAGGTGCTTACAGAATCTGTTTATAATCACGCTAGTTAATGGATTTACTTGTAAACTTGGACAATACATGAACTATTTAAAAGGTATGGGTAGCACTCATCTGAGCTCACTCTAGCACTCTAAGACTTAGGCACCTGGATCATCTGGGCATCTGGACTCCCTCATGGAGGACAGAAAAAGCAGCTCAGCAGTGGGGAGCTAATTTATTGAACTGGGTAGGGCTCTCACTTTCCAGACATGACAACATGTCCATATGCACGCCTGTTTTTTAATGACATAATGTGAATCCTATCCCTATTAAGGGTGGATGATGATGTTTCCAATCCCTCAGCAATAGCATTGGCTAAGAAGTTTTCAGCCCCATCCTCACCACCCTCACTCATCTCTGCCACCTCCCATCCCCAAGAAGGATTGGTTTTCCGTCTCCTTTGCACCTGCTTGGCTACCACAGAGCTATAAGATGATCTGTTTCTAAAGAAACACTTTTTTCTCATTATCCACCTCTTTTTCTATTGACTTCCTGTGATATTTTTTTTCCTTAGTCATCGCATTTTCACTAGTCCCAGATACACCAGCAGTGGAACAGGCACAGAAAAAAAGCAGCAGATCCTTGTGTAGGGGCAGAGAGGGGTGGGAGAGGGTATATTTGATCCACTGATGAATGATCCATAACATGGATCTGCACCCTAATTTTCAAGAGGACATTGCATTTTTGTGCTCATTTACACCAAACAGAGGCTATATGAAATACTCAGCACTGCCTAGTACAGAGCCACAGGATTGTTTTCACAGTGGGAGTAATTTAATCAGCCTCCTTCTTCAGTGACCCCTTATCTCTCATCTATCATCATATTCAACTACTATATGCCTGAAAGACAAAACACAAAGACTCCTTGTCCAATTGGCCATCAGCGAGATGAGGTGCCACAGTATTCTGATATCCCCTTCACCATTCCTATCTTCCACCTTCTCTTTGTCATTTTTCAAGGCACACAATCCCCGGGCATCTCCCACAATTCTTTACCAGGTTGTCCCTAAAAGTCTGGGGGCCAGGACATTCAACTTCTTTAGCTCTTCTGCATTACTGCCTTGCTCTATTGCACACTAGCCAGCTTGGATTCACGCTGTCTTCCAGGCCAGAAAGGCAGACCTTCCTCCATCCGCCACCAGCCCCTCTTTGGACTGGACAGCTCTCCTGTGGCTGTGCGTGGTCTTGTCCAGGAAATTTTTATCCTAGAAATTTAGTAGAAGGGCAAAATACCTCCTTCATACCCTGATTTTTACTTCAATAGAGTGACTTGGAGATGAGCAGAGTACACTGGAAGAGGAAAAATTTAAGCAAAGTAGAAAATAAATTATTTCTCTACAGATATTTAGACACACACATACACATACAGTGAGATTTTACAACTTAATTTGCCTGTGAATGGCACTGAACTGATTCAATGTGGTTGCTAGAGTACAAGTGTCCCCTAAACAGTAACTCAGTGCACAGAGAATTACGTTAATTCCTACATCATTTTTGAGTTAAGATACTTCTTTATTCCAAACATTGTTGATTAGCCCCATTTCAAAGTCGGTATCTGCTGTCTGCACCTTACATGAACCATGTTCAGCACAGGACATTGCTGATGCTCTGTCACAAACAACCTAGGAATAAAAAGATCAGCATTTCAGTTCATTTTTCCTGCATCTTGTTAAAAAAACATACCAGGAATTTTGAAGAAACCTAATGCATAAATACATATTTTGTCTGATTCAATAACATATACAATTCAAATGACACTGCATTAGGAAATCCAGGGGCTGCTGTTATTCACCAATACATTAAATACGGGCAAGTTATTTCTTTACTTTGACATTATTCAAAGGCCCAAACCAAAAAATGATTCAACATCACTTAACTGCTGACCCCAACTTCTCACCAACAAGCAATCAGAAAGATCCTGACCGCTCTAACACAAAATGCTGTTTCTTTAATCTGATCAACCATCACCTCTTCTGAGCCATGAGGATAACAGATTGGTATTAGCAATCTCAGCTCTTCTCAGACAGTTGGAAGTTGGCATGTCTTAACTGATGTTCCTAATTAGATACAGCAGAGATTCAGCCTTCAGCTGAGGTTCTGTGGTGTTGCTTTCAGTGTGTATCAACGTGCTTCGCATCACCCTGTGACTGAGGTGTTTACTCTTCATCACAATTGCTGTTATCTGTCAGAACTGATACCAGACTGGTTTTCAAGGAATACCATTCCTTCCCTTATTTATATGGAAGTACTTTCACCAGAAGAAGAAAACCTGACTGTTATTCTATTGAATGATAATAGCTTGGAAATCTATTCAAACTCCATGCCTGCTCACTCCACTAGTGATGTGGAAAGCTCTATCCCAGTGATTGTGAACTCTTACCTGGATGATAATTTTATTTTTTTTTATTAGACGTAATGACTCTCAGTATCTAGCACTGTGAACTGGAGGTGAACTGGTGTTTTAAAGGGAAAAGGTCTGTATGTCATTAACCTCATCAGTGTCTGTTGACATAATAGAGAATGTAAGCAAAGAAAAGTATTCCAAATAATGAAAAAACAAAACAAAACAAAACAGTATGTTCTCAGATTTTATACTTAGTAGATTAGAATAGCAAGAATATCCATCACCCAGCTTCAAAAGTGTGAAAGCCACAGTAGATAACACATTATATTTCCAGATTTAAAATTACAACAGTCCATAGCTAAAAATCTAGGTGCGTCACCTTCAGCTGGGGTAAAAAAGCACAGCTCTGCTGAAATTAGAAGATGACACCTACTTATATCAGCCAAGGATATTGCTCCCCAATATCAAAGCCTATTAGCACTTCTACCTACTTGCCAA
Organism: Pitta sordida; assembly: GCA_013390025.1. NCBI lineage: Eukaryota > Metazoa > Chordata > Aves > Passeriformes > Pittidae > Pitta > Pitta sordida. Next base: position 27,397 of record WEKX01021613.1, read on the forward strand.
TTGCTACATTTAGTGCTCTGTTTTCCATTGCAGAGTAGACCCTTAAGGGAGCTAGAAAATCCAACTCTTTATCAGTGATGTTTTCAGCTGTAATAGGAGATGTACAAGGCTCTGAACTCAGCTCTTTCTGAATAAAAAGGCTTTTAATTCATCTTTAAGGAAACAATTAGAGATCATCCAGAACATATATATTAATCTGATTTTCTTTTTCCTCTAGCAAGGCCATTATACGTCTTTTTTCTTTTTCTTCCAGGTTGGCTTCTATTTTCTCTCAGGTGCAACTGAAGTTTCCTAAGGCAATGAACTGAAAAAGAATTAGCAACATCTGGAGTTATCTGCACTTCTGCCAAATAAAATGAACATGTCTGAAGAGGAATGTTTCTCAGAACAAAAAGGGAAGCGATGACTAATAAGGAAATGAAATTTACAAAAAATATCTCATTTAGCCTTTTCTTAAATATATCAGTCTTGTAAGTCTCCCTGACCACCTAAAACCGGTACTTGGATCATTCAACTGTAAGGTTTGTCCAGAAAGAACACCTGTTTGCAGGTGAATGCAAGTTTACAGATCATTTGGTAGTATCTTATAAACCATGGACTTTGCATATGAGTTAACTTCCCCCAACTCTTTTTCATCAATAGAGAGAAACAGGCAAAGTAGGATTCATTACACATTTAAGACATCTAAAATATCTCAGCTGAACTGCACACTAAAAGCAGCAGATGCTCTACTTCAACTGAAAAAGAAGCTCAGGGCAACTACCTCAGCCATGGCATCTATACCTGTAGATGTCTAATGTTAAGAAATACAGGGGTAATCTCCCAAAACTGTTTTGCAGAATCATCCCCCCCCCCCATCCTTACCTTAGCTTCTCCTTCTTGTAACCATCACCCTTCTGGAAAGAAGGGAACCATTGTCAATGGACAAGAGAGGCTTTTGTCTTCTCTTTTAAGAACTTTTCTTAGGGATCCTTAATGCAGAGGTAATAGGAAAATAAACATTTATCTGTTAGTTAGGTATATTCAGGTTAACTTTCTTGTCCCTACTTCCAAGCTCTTACTCTTAGTCCTCCTTCCCATCCTGTTTCTCTTTGTCGCACCCTACATCTAATTCTCTAGAAATCCTCCTTATTCAAGTTTCTCCAAAAATAGTTTCTACCCACTTGGCTACATTAATCCTGACCTAATGTCCTCACAACTCAGCCAAATAGTTATTGGAACCAAACTAGTGTGCACCTTCCTTAAACAGCAGTCATGGGATCTTATCATGTACAAATTGTCCTGTCCAAAGTATCACTTACAGGCTAGCCATAAGTACCTGGATGAGGCACCTAGGGTAGGTGTGTAGTCACTGGACTCAGTGAAGTAACAATCCCCTCCAGAGAGGCTCTCAGATCCTGTGCAGTTTTAAATGCCCCATGAAGGTCCCCATTTCTTTCCCTAGTTGCATAGAACGAAACCTGAGTGGCAATATGCATTATTCTAGGTTATCCATGAAGTGGCAAAAAGATTGATAGGGTGAACATCAACTTATATATTTTCCTTTTATGGGAATACATCTTAACATTTCTTTTAATACTTGAAAATAAGAAATACAAGCAACTACAGAGGCACAGAACTTTCAGTTGCCTAAGGGCACTCTATCTTCTCTTAAGCTTATTCTCATCTGAAGTTTAGTGATTCTTCAGTTGCTACTGTTGTTAAGGGGAATGCTGCATCTGACAAAATAAGGCCTGTTAACATTACTGATGGACTTCACTGATCAACAATGCAAAGAAAGGGAAAAAATGTTAACAATGAAAGGCAAAGGGAAATAAAAACAGGCTGTATACCATTACTAAACGCCTCAAATATTCTCCCTCCACTACAAACCCAACGAATTTTGCATATCTAGGTACATTCTCTGGAGTTCAATTTTCTTCTCTTTGTTGCTGCTGCTGAAAACAACAGGGATCTCTTCTCTTGGCCTTCAATACATACAGTAATGGGACTCAATACAGCATGAAACTGAGAGCAGTGCCTGAGCTACTCCTCTCCTTGTAAAAGGATGCTAAAAGCAGGGAGGGTCATCCCCAAAGGCATAAGGGATTCAGAGTGAGGTAGCAGGTCTTGAGGAGCAAGCCAAGCCAAGCCAAGACCTTTGGCAGCACAGCCCTGGGTGAGCAATGCAGAGCACACATCAGGAGGTGCCCCATCCCGTAACAAATCTCTCATCAAAAGGAAGACAAACCTGACAATTTTCCCCTTCGATTTTTTGTCATTTGAGGAATGCATGAGGAAATCACATGATCCATTCAGCCTAACTCGCATAAACTTAGAGAAGCTTGTGGCTTGAATTTTATAGCCTTTTCTTATCATTAGTATTTTTCCTTCAAATCTCTGCATTTTGTTGGGCTCGTAGAACAACAGCAAGAACTGTCCTGCAGCTAATTTGAGGCCTGCCAATTCCTTGTGACTGCAAACAAAATCTGCAGCTTAATGGATAACGTGTCTTCTTTGTATTTCAAAAATAGTCAGCACAAATCCAATTAAAAATGTTTCTTTTCTTTCAAATATTATATTGTTCTGAGTGTTTCTGTGTAAGCAGGGAACCCTGGATTACATTCCTCTCCAGGGAATCCTAAATGTTTATACAAATCACAGTAGGCAGCATTACAACACTTCCAACTTTTGCCACATGCACTTTGTCTAAACTCGAACTTGGTCAGAAATCTGTCACACTGCAAACTACAAAAAAGAGAAATGAAAGGGAACTGTCATATTTTTTCTTCCTTTTGAGGATGTAATTCTATTAACAGTTCTGTATGTCTTTTCCCCATCAACTTAATTACAGATTAATTAATTCTTAGGAGTTTTCTAAAGCCCAGCAAAATATCATCTGACCCAAAACACTTCACAGCAGGGAAAAAAGCCAAGTTAGATAAAGAGAAAATCCATCCTTTGGAAGGAAATGGTGTTTAGAAGAACAGGCAAGGGTAGAAAAAGATCAGCTCTCCCTTTTCCTCAGCAAACACATCACTGCACGTCTCACTCATTACATTTCACTTCTTTCCAGTTCTGCACATTATGCCCCTGACTGAGCTTAACTACAAACTGGTGATGCTATATCTAAGGACTTCTCATTTTATGCTTTTGCATGCTTGAGGATGTCAAAATCAAAGTGGCTGAGATACAGCCATGGCCATGACTTTGCTGTTGGTGTCATGCCACAGTCATGGACCTCTTTTCAAACAGGCACACAAAGTCTGAACGTGCTTGGAGCTGCAACCCTGATGATTTCGCTTGTCTCTGAGACTGAGGTAATGTGGTGAAAAATAAAGGGGTCTACATAAGAAATGCACAAGCCCTGGCAAAGAGCTTATTGTTCATTGTTGCCTGAGATAATTCCAGGAAGGCGTTGAGTTTGCATCCTTTTCTGTGAGCTTGTGTTTTTCTTCTACCAGGCAGGTTGTGACTGCCATCTGCTTACATTTATGTTTTTATAGGGCCTTTTATCACAGGGCTCCCAAAGCACTTTACACACTTACACCTTGATTCTCTGTTGTAACAGAAGGTGAGTTTAAATTAAAATAATGTGCGGGTCGTAATCTAGGAATTGGGCTTTAGAGCCTCCTTTTTCACCTCTCAAGTAGGGTTATTACAAAGCAGGTACAAAAAGCCCGAGCCGGGCATTTCAAGCCACTGAAGAATGGAGAAAACAGAAATATTTATGAAAAAAGGAAGCTATGTTTTGCATGCATTGCTGATAAATCTCAAAATGTAAAGGAGAAGCACATCTATGCCTCTGATAACTGATGTGCAGGGGGATAGCACTATGCTCGCCATGAAGAAAAGGATGCACAGCTCAAAAAAGCACTCATCTCCTTAGATACAGTTATTGGTGGATGAGTACTGCATGTAACAGGGAAGCCCAAAGAAAGAAGTCTCCTTTCAGCAAAGGAGCTGCCCCATTTTGCTGATCAGGGAGCTGACATTCTCAGCTATTGCAGAAGGTCACAGTGGCAGGCCAGGAAAGGAATAAAATGTGACATGCCCCTCCTGTCTGCACAGCAGGGCATGACTGGCATTGCCGTGCTGACATCCTGGGCAAGGGGACAGAGGCCGAAGCAATGTAGGAAGCTGAATGCAGGAAGTACAGAAGGGGAGGACAGGAGTTTGTCTTTGGAAGTGCTTTCACAGGGTTAGCAAGTTAATTAGTTGCACAGCACGGGCTCAGCCACCACGGCACGAAGCTTTTTTTAGTAAATCTCCTTATTTCTGGACCCTCTGTTGCTAATTCAACTTCCACTGGCCAGGTCAATCAGAGGGAGCATGTTGATCCTGCAGGCACAGGTGGACACCAGCACAGCTGACACCTGCAGCTGAGCCAGCCATCTTTACTGATAACACCGAGAAAGGTTTCCCTTGGGGAAACACTTCCTCTCCTCCTGGAACTGATGGAAAATAGGACAAATTATTTGCACTCTACAAGTGTTTGTTTCACTCCACCCTGAAGTCAGGAGAAAGGTATCTCTCATGCCCTTTCCACTGCAGAATAGGCCAGTGAATCCTCTCTAGCAGAGCAATTGAAAAAAAAAATCAACACAAAGTCTTATAAATAAAACCAACTAATTTAAACCTCTGTGAAAATTAGAGCTGGTCACATGCAACTGGGTCTTCAAGACACACAGCTGTACATGCGCATGGTTATTGCCAGGAAATGTAAGTACGTAATCAGTTTACACTGTGGCATACTAACTCAGCTTCCCACATCAAAGCACCTGATCCAGAGGTAAAAACTGAGAAACTAAACAAGGAATGAGAATAGAAGGTGAGAAAGTATGGGGTAAAGGACCAGGTGAGGCAGGGAGAGCAGTGAAAAAGTAGTATCAGGGACTGAAAGAGAAAAAAGCAGAAGCTGCAATATTGGAGACCTTGTTCATTGATGACACCTTCTCTTTCCTGTTCTAGTTAAATCATTTCCCTGTCCTCCCTGACCCTCACTTCTGCTCTTTCATGGCTCACTTTGTGCACTCACTGAAGCTCAGCTCACTCCCGCACCTGCAGACTCGTCACCACACACAGAAAAATCCTCCAAACATCAACCCGGGGTGTATTCTGGAGCAAAGGAACGGGCCTGAAATAGCTCCAGCTGACACCCTGTTGTTGCAGATAAACAACTAGGTATTCATTGGAGCGGGACCGGAGTCCAAGTCTTCTGGCAGTTTTATGAAACTCTAGCTGTTCCTCACCTCTGCTTTTCAAAAAGTGCACAAAAAGAAATGGCTTGTTCTGGGGCAAATGACACAAAACAAAATGGCTTCTTCTGGGGCAAATGACACAACACAATGGTGCTAAACGGCATGATTTTGTTTCATCCCAGGAGAGAAGGAGGAGGAAGGGACGAATGTGTATTTGATCTGATCCAAACCATTTTTTTGTTGCTGCTGTTTCTGAAAAATTCTTAAAAAAGAAAAAAAAAATAAATCAATGATTTGAACTGCCCTACACAAAAGAAGTTTGCGAGAAAAAGAGAGATACTAGACTCCACTTTTTCCTCTCAAGACTCATTTGACCCTCTGACATCTCAGCCTGAGAGGAACTCACAAAACCCAGTGTTCAGAAATGAATTTAAAAAACAACCCAAGCTGCCCCACATTCAGGAGAAAAGCTGTTTATTTACTTTGTCTTCTCTCGCAGTGCCTGTGTACTTGTGTCAGAGCTCTGAATTGCCCACTGACCTACATTCCCTGGGACATGAAGCTGTGCCTCCCTGCTCCAGGGCTCACCAGCACTCCTTGCCCTGGCCCTGCACTCCCTCTCCAGCGTTGCACCAGCTCTTCTAGCAACACTATCATAAGTGGATAATGTCTCAGGTCACCGAAGCATGCTTTTTAAATGGATAGCCAGCCAAGTGTATATTAATTAAACTTAAAAGTTCTATTTATTGCCAAACACGGGGGGATTACGTAGACAACAAGTGGTAGAGAGTACTCCAAAATGTTCTCACCCCTTTAATTACTGTGCTATAGTTAGCCCAGAGAGCTGATGCATAATCAGCGCTGCTGTACACACTGTTTACAGCAAGCACTCAGGAGAAGCAAACTTACTTCATGGCCTTTAGGAGCAGCTACCGCATTTTCAGAGGCAGGAGGAACACAAAAGGCACCAAAGGTGCTGAAGGGCCCTTTTCTTTATCTCCTCTCCACAGGGCTGCTGGCCTCCAGCACCCTACTCTGCTCACCAGCCCTGGGGGCCCCGATGCCAGCACATGACCCACATCAGCAGTGCTTTCAGTCCAGTGCACCAAATCTCCCACAGTGCCCAATGTGTAGCTCTCCCAGAGCTGCCATTGTGGAAGTTAATTACCTTTGCACCATGCTTTGCTGCCGGCAGTTTTTAGAGCTGAACATCTTAGGAGTCTGAATTTATTTTATGCCTTGATGTTTCATGTGCTTACAGCTCATGCATTTCACGGGCTAGCTGAGCAGCCAAGCAAAGAAGACAGGAAGATCTGGACTCCCAAGAGGCTGATCCTGTTCCCCTAAGTCTGTCGCTGGGACCATCTCTTGAATTCAGAGAGGTCAGTGCTAGATCCTGCAATGTGATGCTACTCAGTTTCTCTTAGGGCAGTCTGCAAGCCTTCACCAAAAGTTTATCACCTTTATTAAAAATGAAGATGAAAAAAATCAGCAAAATATGGTAAAAAAAATAATAACCCAGTTTGAAGTAGCCTCCTTTCACTCACATGTACAACTACACAGAGTTAATAGCACTGACCTCTGTGCTCCTGTGTTTCCCTATCTCCCAGCAGTGCCTCAGAAGCAGTAGCATATTGCTGTCTGCTACTCAACTTGGCTGCCTTCAGTACTGGCAGTTCATTTCCCTTCCCTGAATCCTCAAACCCCCAGTTCATTTCCAGGTGTTTTCATTGCAATAGCATGAAAAAGAAGACATATGCACCCATTAGCAAGCCAGCAGGAAAACCTTTCATCCTCTTGCATTTTTACAACTGATTGCAACCCAAACAGAAACACACCATTTTCTGTGTGAGCCTGGGTCTATGTTTGAAGACTCATATCCACTCTCAAGTGTAAGAATGTCCCCATCTGAACAACCTGAACAATATGTACAAGGAACAGTGGGTAAATAAAGTCATGGTAAGCATGGGAAACAGCTGAGTAAATCACATTACATATTAACACCACAAGGTCTATCACTACTACCACCCTTCTTATAAGCAGTCTGAGGCACTTTATACATTTAGTACCTCCACACTCATATACAGTTGGCCCTCTTGCACTTTGTGCCCCCCATATTGTGGCTTCAGATCTTAGCATGATTTTTTATGATGAAGGAGGCCCGTTTTCACAACTGCGTTTGCGCGACCTGGCACGCATGAATATTCAGTTAGGCAGTCATGAATATGCAATTCAACACTCGCAGCTGCCATGGCGGCCCCACCACTCGGATCGCCCCGTCCCCGTCCATGCCGGCGGCCCCATCGCTCAGATCGCCCTGTCTCCGCCAGCGGCACCACCACTCTGATCGCCCTAGCCCCACTGTTGGTCCCACCACTCTGATCGCCCCATCCCAGCCGTGGCGGCTCCGCCGCTTCCCCAAGCCCCCAGCATAGCCACCGCAGCAACCGATACACAGCAACACAGTGCCGAAACAGCACCGGGGACGTCTGAGGGTGCAGTGCATATTAATGAGCTGCCATTCAACGTGGAAGTAGGGCTTTGCAGAACCCGATTAAGACTGCGGGTCTGTGATATAGGAGACCTGACTGTATTTAGCAACCCTTTGGACAGCACTCGTTTAACCTTCACCAAAACAGTCTAACCTGTCTTCCAGCACCTCAGAGTCTCCCCCACGAAGTCCAGCAAGCTGCTCTTCTGCAAAGCAGAGTGAGGTATAAACAGCCCTCAGCTTCATACTTTGGGTTTCTGTGTAAGATAAGGTCTCTCTGACTGGCTACAAATATCACCTGAGGAATCATCTACAAGCCTAGAGCTGCCAGAGCAGAAAATACTTAGGCCATTATTTCTACTCAGCAATACCATCCATCATGCTCTAGCTCCAAAAGCTCTGGTACTCAGACCAGGATGTCAAAGGACTTCAGGATGATTCCAGAATGAAGGAATTAATCAGTTTTTCCATTCTCCAAATAGAATAACCCCAAAGCCTTTTGAAGATTATCTAATTAGAATTTTTCTGATAAAAGAATAGCAATTCATACCTTCCCAAATCATTGCTGCTTTCCAAAACTCAGCTGACCTCTCAACTCTATGGGAACCTCACTCAAGTTTTTAGAGGTGAACCTTGGGATCTGGGATTCCTGTTCAGCACACAGGATGTCCTTCCCTTCAGAGCTGCCCTGGAGCCAGGAGTCTTGCTTGTTTTAAAATACATCACGTTTCAAAATAATGCAGTTTCTTTCAAATTGAAATTCCAAATTTTAGCCAGCTTTGCAAATAGGGTCTATATTGATAATCTCTGGGTCAAAAGGCAACATTTTTAACCCTCCAAATTACTTTGAGACACATTAAAAATGCCCTAGGATGAATAGCTGGCAGAGCAGCAAACTGAACAACCCCAAATTACCCTGGAGTTCATGTCTATGCATGCATGCGCATGTACCACCTCACAGACAGTAAATGCTCTCTCTCACAGGACCAGCATTGCATAAGCAGTGTTAACATGCAGAACTACTTTGTTTCTGCATCTGGCACAGCTTTTCCTGGACAGATGACTCACATTCATTCTGCCATTAATTCCTGACTCTTATGAAGCAAATTCTTGTGCTACGCTTTCTTTGTAATGCATAAAATAATTAATTTCATTGTATATGGTGGTGTTTCCCCATATCCCACTGCCAGGTGTTGCTGTGAACCAGGTAGCAGTTCATCCTGCTTTGAATCTTGACTGTGTTTCACAGGCTTGGTAGGACTACGTCATGGAGGCACTTTGAGATGCAGTTGGTTTGCCTCTTCCTTTGACACCTGCAAATAGAAGTGCTGCCCAAAGAGTTGCTTTATATGTGAGTGGCGATGTACTAAATGCACCCTCTTGTCTCAGATGCATAAGGGTGGTGGTAATGGTGGATGGTATCAACCTCAGGGTGTGAATATGCAGATAGCCCCAGAAGATTTTCTTCAGACATTTAGAAGGATGTTTTGCTCCCTGGGAGGTATGCCTGGCCAGTATGTCAAAGTCACCAGAGAGGCTCTTCATACTGCATGCCAGCCTTCTCCTAGGCATGCTCCTGGGACCTGCAGACCCTTGTGGCTGAGCTCAGCCCTTTCGTCCATCGCTATGGACTTCCTCAGGCATATGCACATGGTCTTTAGGCTTCTGTTTCCTCAGTAATCACTGCTTCTGCTGGTGTCTGGTTCCTACAGAACCCATTCCCAGACATTTTCGTCATTTTCCGTACTACTGTGTCACCAACTCCACAGCATTCCTCTTGTTCCTCAGGTCATTACAGTAGTATCACCAACTGGACACTGAGTAGGGTAACTTGTGAGTCACAGCAGCCAGCAGTGATCCAGCAGTTATTGTGTGAGTAGTGCGCACTCTACAACTCAAATAAATAAAAATTCTTGTGTAAATACATATAACACACAGTGATGCTGCCACTCATTTGCAGGTAAAAATAGCAAAAGCACAGTTACACTTGTTTTACAGGATTGAGAGGTGGCTTGAGATATAAATTAGGAGCTGTTTTATTTCTGGCTTCACCCCTAGGACCAATGCTCACTGATATTGATATATAAAGAAGCACTTTCTTCAGTATGGCTACAATCAGTATGGCATGGATTTCGGAAAGGCAGGTCCNGGCTTCAAACAATCTGTGGGTGTCTAGGGGGGTGGGTTGAGTGACATATTAGTGAGGAAGCTTCCTCCCTTTTCAGAGCTACATGGAGAAGTCAGAAAGGCATCGTTTGAAAAAGTGACAGGCAGATCGTGTCGGAGTATTGCTGATGAAAAAGGGTTTAAATCCATCAAGAATCTTGAATTTGGAGGTGCACTGCTACAGATAGCAGGGTGAAGTGAAGTTCACTAACCTCCATAAATATTATCTGTCTTTAATTTCAGATTTATTCCTCGAAAAGCCTTTCCAAATGCACGCTGCCTCCTTTCAGCTCCTGGCATCCAATCAAACTCACTATCTAACAACAAGGAGCAGAGGAAGTCTGTCCTTCGTCTCCATTTAGAAGTAAAAGACTCCCCTTTCCCTCCTGCCCACCCTCCCAGCCTGGCTCTGAAGGTCTTCCAATTATCTCCTTTACCTGCCGCATTAAAAAGTGAAACATACAAGTTTTCAGAGATACAGAGTCTGAGGACAAGCCACTGTGGCAAAGCCATGACATTAGAACAGATGGAAAACTTCTCGGGAACAAAATGTGCACAAAAAATGGGTTCTGGCTTTGAAGTGTATATTCACGGTGGCTGCTTTCATGTCTTTTGAAAAGCCCTAGCTCAAATATGACCTACTTAGGCAACATTCTTATTTATGTCTCCAACTAAGGAGCTGTATATTTAGCAAATGAGAGGAAATCATCCCCCTGTCATGTTTATAGATTGGAGCAAACTTTGCTGTTTAATTCTTGAACAGATTTGTCTCCATAAAAATGGATGTAATTTAAACACTGTTAAAAAAATCAATAAATTCCAGAAACTTGGGATAAATTGAATCATAATTTCAAATATATATATATATATTATATATGTACCGACATACATACAGATAAAGAAAGAAAGAAAGAACATTTATTCAGTAGACGGTAGCGAAACCATATTTATTTAACTGGTTCAAGAGTAAGGGATAAAGCTGAGCAAAGCTGGATGGAGAATCATAAGACTTTGCCATTGTAATTGATACTAAATGCTAGCTATTCTGTAAGATAATGAGGAACATAGAAAATCTTAACTCTTCATAGACTAGGTAGGCTTATCTAGACTATAATGAAAAGAAATTAAAATGAGGTTAAAATACTCTTACGTTCAAGAAATTGAGGTTGAAACGCACCTCAGGAGGACATCTAGTTCACCTTCCAAAGGCAAGATGAATGAAACTCATGTCATTCTGGACTGAAATCTGTCTAACCCCAAGGATGGTCATTTGGTAAGATTCCAAGCAGGCTATTTCCCCTTTTTACAATTATGACTAGTAGAAGGATCTTGCTGGCATCTAAACTATGTCTCTCAAGAAGGTTACAGCCCATCACCACTTGTCCCACTGGAGAAAGAGAAGAGATTGTTTCTTTCTGCTTTTCACTTGACCTTTCAAGATTTGTCATGTTCTTTCTTTCTTTTTTAGATTTGGCAACCCCTGTTTGTTCAGTCTTCTCTAAAATATCATGTTCCTAGTTGATCAAAAGTACATCACCCTACTGAGTTACATCTCACCTATAAACTCTTCTGAGATGATCCACTCCTAATACCAAATTCTTCTCTTAAAGACAGCTGCTTTTCCAGTCATCTGCTTTTCATGCATTACTGCTGTTGAGTATTCCTACCTCAACAGAATAAAGTCTTGAAACTGTCTACACCCGAGTCTGTACAAGTCACTCATCCATGCTTATTTGCATTCTGAACCCATTCTCCACCAGGCCTACATCCTGTCCCAGCCTGAAAAGCAAAGAAGGATCCTCTGCTTTCCACCATCCCACCTCTCACACTCTGGCCCAGCACAGATCCCAAAGCACCCCATTCAAATTGTCCTTACAGTTAATCATAGATAACTGCTCTCTAACTACTGACCCAAGAAGACCGTTCCTTCTCAGCCTGGTTTCTCCATGTCTTATGATTGTGTCTTTAAAAAGAGTATTAGAAACCTTATGTAAATTGTTACATGTGACAACCACTGCTTTTTTCCTGCCTACAAGGTTTGTTTCTTCGTCTTGGAGGGAATAGATGTTGGTTACTGTTACTCCTGCACACTGAATATTTTTTGTCTTGCTCATATCCCCATTTCTTTCAATCTGTTGTTTCACTGTTCATTCCATGCATTGGCAAGTATCTGATTTGACTACAAGCCCCTGGATTCAGCTTTTTCTCCTTGTTACGCATAAACACTACTTCTACTCTTTTTCCATCCTGCAGAAACTCTCCTGTCCTTCATGACATTTAGGGATAAATACTAAACTTTCTGGGATTGTTTCAGCCAGTTCTTCGATTCTCTTTACCTCAGGTTGAATTTCATAAGATCTGGTAAATTCTTTTAAAGTATTTTATTTATCTCAGAATTTTCTAGTCTCATTTTTCTCTACTGTAGCCTGAATTACTATCTTAGAGTCACTGGCTGTATTAAGCTTCCAGTCATAGGTGAGCTTCTCAACAAACACTGATTCAGAAGGTGATAATACAATTTATTTCAGGTAACACAATTTATTTTGAAGGCATAAGCTAGTGTTTCATGTTATTTCTTAGTACCTGGTGCTCAAAGACCCCCCTAATCTCCTAAATGGAAAGAAGTGTTTGACATCTTACAAAATCAAGCCCTCAGTTGAGGTTCATACTTTGATAGAAATGGGGTGTTTCAAGACAATTGTGATTCTTCCTAATCAAAGCTGAAAATATCATAATAGTTACCTTGTTAATGTTCCAGTTGAATGCAGATGGGCTGCAGGGTGTAGAAATGGAAGAATAGCTTCGAAACTCTGTCCACATTTTCAGTGAAAGCTCCAAACTTTTATTCTGCAACACAACACTCTTGCTTACTTTAAACTGCTTAATTCTCCCACCATGCCTTCCCAAGTCATAACATCATACTTATACTTGTCTCTTTAACATTTATTTAGAGAACACCTACAAATCCACAGATGAAATTTAAAAACCCAAAAGGCACACTCTCCCTTAAAATGGATTAAAACAGTGTCAGCTCCCTTGAAGTTAATGAATGAATACTATTCCTTAGAGCTGTTTTTATTCCTTCTGATATCCTAAATGATGCTGAATCAGAAAGGGTGAAGTAACTGAAATCCAGATATGTTAGTTTCTGGTCCATTAGGAAAAGAAAAAATCAATTTGGCAAAACATAAAAGAAGAAAATCAATAGGAAAAGAAATTTTATTTTCACTTGAAAACTAAGAATATATTACAAACAATGGTGAGTGAAAATTATTCATTGATTTGTATAACACCTTTTACAAGGCCAAAAAGTACTCAAAAATGATAGATTATTTAAATTTAAGGATCACTTACCACCAAAATGCATCTATTTCTCGTGTGGAACATGCTGCAAAATTACACAAGCAAAGGCTACACCACAGCTTTAGGGTACAAATGCTTTATCTGAAGATGCATCAAGGGAAGCTGAAAATGGAGAATGGAATTAACCAGGCTGGAATATGACCACACTGCAACCATATCGATTTAAGCTTAAACTCATGGTCCATCAGCCCATTAGACAAACTTTGTCTCACAAAGTCCCTAAAATGCTGTCAGAAGCTGGGACAATATGCCAGACACTGGGTCAATTTGTGTTTGCCTTATTCCTTCTTCTCTTTCCCTGACTGCTGTCAGCAATCTGATGGCACTAGGCTAGATGGACCTCAGCTCTGACACAGATTAGCTGCTTGCAGGTCCTGCGCTGGTGTGCTGGACTGTGCGGCACCACGGCGCTGTGGCTGGCACACCTCACATCTGTTGACTCAGAGGCAGGGCAGCCATCTCTGGCAGAAGGGCAGGTGCTGCAGCTGACAAGGCAGCCTTTTATATTCTCCAGCATGAATCACCATACTCATCCGGAGGCACTCTAAATCCTCAATGTTAAGCACACATTAAGTTGTTTCAGGATATAGGCCACATTTATAGCACTGTCATTAGTAGCAAGGGCTCACACTGCATAAAATTACACAAAGTACCTTTTGTACCTCAAGATATACTTAGCAAGCAAACTCCTAGGGGCAGGGAATGTGCAGTCTTCTGTTTCTCTAAAGCACCTTATTCAATTACGGCAATATAAAAATGATTTATAACAATCTATTAAAAATACAACTCAAATGACTTATCACTCCTGGGGTCCTGGGAATATACTGTAGGATTTGCCGTTTAATTGTAAATCAAATCTAGTGGCCAGGACCTCACGCTTTAGAGAAAGATGAAAACTATTGATGCACCTCACCAACTATAAGTGCAGCATGTCTTGGGTGATGCTACTCTAGGTCATCACCTGATATATGACTGGGAGGAAGCAGAAATGTAGAAGAAAGTGGCAGACATTTCTACTCCCCACAGTCTATAACCCAACCAGTTCTTCCATTGATCAGGAAGCTTCCAGTAGTCCAAGGGCTGCTCCAGGACAGGTGATCAGGCACAATGAAAACACTAGCCATCACTGCCATGGTTTCCCTTTCTGGCCACAGTGTTTCTTTCTCCCTCAGCTTTCTCTGGAAAAGCTTTTGGGGAAGATGAAAGTCCAAAATAGCAGCAAGACAGAGTAAACAGCTTGCCTAAAAGGCCACAAGCTGGGCTGGAAAGAGATTCACAAAGCATTTTGCGCTTATAGTTCTAGGCAACCTGCATTGCACAGGGTAACCCAGAGCCCTGGGGACAGCTGAAGCTATGCGTGGGGTGGAAGCACCTGTTTCCTCCCACACAGTTCAACAACCCAAGTCTACTTGTTCCCGTGCTGAGGAAGACAAAAGGTACATAATAAGAAAATATCAAATTAGAAACCCGACCCTTCTATTCTACCTTCAGAATAGCCAAGACCTAGTACAAAAGTCTACATCAACATCAAAGTCCGAATAGACACCACGTGCATCAGAGGCATGCACCATACCTGATATCTGACCATCAGCAGACCAGGATGGAAACTATTGGCAGCCTGTAACTGCCTGGTATTGATAAAGTGTGTTGATAAAGCTGTGTACATAAGAACGCCCAGGCCAGGAACTGACCTATTTGGCCAATAAACCCTTTCCTCTGCTTTTCCTGACAAAGATATCTTGCAGCTCTTTTCATAAAGTGATATAGCTATACCTTGAAAACAGTATCAGAGCAGATGAGGGACGTTTATCCCTTCCTACAAAGCCACTGAAGCTATTACACAGCATGAGGGTAGAAATCCACCATGCACAACTAATCAGAGATGCCCACACCTGCTAAACCTAGACAAGAACCTAATACTTAGGAAAAAAATATTAAATATTTTTAATTTTAATGCAATATTGAATAGAATTGATGTATATATCCACATATAGAAAATAATAGAGGCTGTAGGAATATTAAATTCTTCTTTGGTTTCACACTTTCTACCAACACAATTCTGCCAGCCCTCAGCTTCTCCCTCTTCCACTGCTCCTTCCCCCCAGTTAGCGAGGTTTGTCCCTATGGCTGAGAGAACTCTTTGAAATCTTCCATTCTTAAAGAAGATTCAAACATATAGGCCACCACCACCATAGAATATGTTTGTTGTGCCATAAAATCATCAATGCATTGCTTCCTATGTGTCTCCCTGCCCAGTTCCCTAGGGAGTAGCACAACACCTGTGACAGGTGATGCTCTTCACCTACTTGGATTTCCACACAGGATTCCTTTGTAGACACTCTAGCACCTAATACTGGCTCACACTATATCTTTTTCTCAGTAAGGTCACTCTCTCTTCTAAATAGCTGTCTTTTTTCAGAGAGCATTGTCATTCAAGAAAACCAGTTCTTTGGTTATATTTGGCTGAAGCTGGTCAATCAGTTCGAAAGTCACCAAGAGGACAGCTACATACTTCACCTCACCCACAGTGCAACACAGAAGCCTCATTTTCTAAGGAAATGAGACTAAAAAACAAACAGTAAATCCAGAATCTTTTGGTCTCTCATTCCCTGTGAATCGAATGTTCATCTTTGTTACAACCTCCTTCTGACAAGAATTGCCTTTATCTGTATTTTGCAAAGCTTTGAGCGTATTGCCAGCACTTTAATAGTAAAATACCATAAAGAATCATATATCTGAATATTTTTACGCAGAAAATATGTGCATGTTCACACAGACAGCAAATATATAAAAATATTGAATATGTAATTTAAGGCTGCATTTGCATTTAAGTATGTAGGTCAAACACAGGGCAAAGTTTTTTCTATTACTCACAAAACCTACATGTACACTGGACTGAAAGAAAGCACAAAAACTACTTTATTTCTAGGTGCAAGTTCTAACTAGTGTTTGGATGGGTGATTTCCCCAGGGAACCCCAGGTGTTCTGGGCACACGCCAAGCAGTTATTGCTGAGCGCTGGGGTTGAGGTTCACCTCACCTAACCTTAGCCATCTGTCTCCCTGTAGAGACTTGGGCACCTCCAGAGGGTGATACCTGGGACGATGGAATGAATCAACCTGCCTGAGTCTCACCACTGACTACAGAGGTGGCCCAGACTACTCACTCAGATAACCGTGAAATTTTTTAATAACTATGGTTAGGTGAGATGAATGCCAAACTTGGTGAATATTAGCCTGCAAAAATCAAGTGAGTGGGAAGATTCCACATCACGGCTGGATGGGAACAACAATGAAGAGCAAACCATAAACCCCAAATTCTCAGCTTCCACACAGAAGCAAGAACTGGTTTATAATACCTGGAGACCTCTGCAACTACAGGAAGAGGTCTTCATAAGAAACAAATAAATATTACTAAGGCAACTAACACAAGTATTTTAAATAAATTTATCGACAATGGAACTTGGAAATATTCTCCTTATACCTTTTAGTTACTGGGAAATGGTGATTATTGCTAGCAAATGCCAGAAGGGTAATTTCTACTTTGGTTCTGAGTTGAGTAACTTCCCTTTAGCCATCACAAAAGTCAGAATGAAGATCTAGAGGGAATAAACACAAACAAATCCACACAATCTGAGCTGGACTCTGCAGCAGATAGGTCTAGTTGTTCTACCTTCCCCACATTTCAGGCACAAAGGGTAACAGACATGATCAGCTGAGGAATGGGTTTAAAAATTGTTAGTCGTCCACTCATTTCTGCAGTTGAATTTCTTGGTGTTAGAGTAATTCTATCGGTTTTGAAGTTCTACATCCCATTAATGCTATCGACCATGAGATATTGTTTGAGGGGTTTTTTAGGCTTTTTTTTCTGCCTTCACTGGATGGAACACAGCTTATCCCCATGTCCATAAAATATACATTTGAACAGCATTTCCACCTGCACTTTGTCACCTCGGGTTCTCAAGGGGTGTACCTCCACTTGGCTCTGAGCTCAAGGGCGCCCTTGATATCCGTCTGAGAGTGCCAACAGGCATGCTAATGCCCATTTGAAACAGCTTTTCCTTTGCCTCAGATGTTTTCATGCACTCAACAAATAAAAAGTCTCTGCTTCACTCCGTCTGTGGTGCTGTAGTATGACCTCACCTCATTCTGTCAGTAAGCTACAATTGCTTTCAGGCACCTCCTTAAACTTCGCTTTCCTTCCTGGAGTACGTCGAGTCCCCCCCATCCCACTTTAAGATCCAAGTTAGCAAAAGGCTCTGAGTGTATTGATCTAACCTTACCTTCTTGAAGGCACTCACCCCACTGATGTTAATACTGTACTTCTTTTCAAAATGTCCACATTCCTTGGAAAATTAGAAATAGTCTGTAATTATGAGCTACTTCTGTACAGGAAAGAACACAACTACAGAGAGGGAACAAAAACCTAAATTTTCTGCAAATAAAACTTTGGCAGTAAAGATAATTTGTTCCTCTGCTGTCAGTAAGAGGTGTCTATATGGGTCACTGAAGAGGTTCTTTACTGGGAATAAGTTAAATTCAGCATCTACCATCTTGTCCTGTGGGTGAAGCATGCTATCTCAAATACGCAATACAGCTCAAACTGGGTGTCATCTTTTTTAAACATTCTTTTTTTATGAATCACTTCCAAGTCTTGGGGGTAGGACATCACGACAGCCAGTTTTTCAACAAAGAACTGACATGAGAACAAAAGCTATTCCTGAAGAGTTCTCAAAATAAAAGTGAGACAGATGAGTGAGGAAAGTTGCCTGTGTATTTCTTCAAACAAGAACATGGTCAGGAAAGAAGTATCAGAAAATAGAGATTCATTAAAGCCGAACTGCCTCACAAATTGTCAGTTCTGCAGAAATGTGTTTTAGGGAAAAAAACACAGGAAGGCTCCAACACTGTGAATATGTCAAGTTCGGACACCTTCAGAGCTAAGAGTGTCAGTGTTTCATCTGAAAATGACTCCCCATTTTTAATATATTTGAATATTTTGCATTGTTGTACAACATAGAATACCAAAACCAGTACAGTTGATTCAGAGTGAATCCTTCCTAGAACCTTCCACTGCCAGGAGGAATTTTAAACTTTTGAACTTTCATTCTAAATTGAACAGAGGGTAATTTTCAAAATCTTGAAATCCTTTGGAAAATGGAATTTCCATTCATTGCCCAACACTGCTGTAAACTTCATCCCTTTGTCAACAGCTAAGTTAAGGTTTGGGAGAAGATGCTAGTGTCTTTCTGAAAAATGGTTCCTGCTTGTCTTCCCTTTCCCATGGCATCTGGTGAGGGCTGCCTTGCCATAAATCTAGACAAAAGCTGAGAATCAGTTGTCCTGAAAAACTGCAAATATGTAGTTAAGTAGTTGGTCATATTCTGGACCCTGGGCAATATCTTTTCATGTAATTATTTCTGCTGTTGTCATTAGCTCTGGCACTCTCACTATTTATTACCATAGGTATTTCGAGGCTCATAAAAATGTGATCTTACTCAAGGCTTAAGCAACACATGAAATAAATCAGCAGCACTGAACATTGGCTGACACTGGATGAAACCTGGCTGGGAACAGCTGGATTATTCTCTTGACTAAATATTTACAAAAGCCATGATTATATTACTGAGTGACACTGTGTGAATATAACAATTTATCAATCATCATGTTTAACTGAAATCTCTGCAGGAGGGGATGGCACTCTCACTTAACAATAAGTATCTACTGTATGCTAATTAAATTATTTTGCAGCTGAGGTTACTTCAGGGATATTTGGACTGTTTAACTACATATTTCCTAAGCACCACTTACTTCAGATGCATAGAAAACACAGAATTCAGCTTGGCTGTCGCTTGCACCAGTACCCATCCAGTAACACCACTGGAATTACTTGGGGCACACATCAAAGTGCGAGTGAGTGCAAACCAGTGCACAGAATTTAGTTTTCCACGTTCCATCCACATTTCTCCTGCCTGCTACAGGGGCACAGGCAGCAAGTACAGCAGCATCAGCTACTCTGCCATGTCCTTCACTGCCACAGGACCTGCGTCCCACCAGGCCCAGACACTTTGGTCTCCTGCCCTTGCACGTCCTCTCCCAAGTGCCTGGCAGTGCTCACAGTGCTGTCTGGCACAATGTATCGAGGCTGAAACACTCATGTCCTTAGGAAAGGATTACTGAATTTTCTCACCACGTGTTTACCAGGTTGGGCACAAATGAGGGTTTGTTCAACCTGGAACTGCCTGAAGTTTCACCTCATAAAAAGGATCTCTACAGCACCAAACACAACCTCTGAGACAGCATTCACAGAATCACAGAATCACACTGAATATTTTGGGTTGGAAGGGACCCACAAGGATCTTCAAGTCCAACTCTTAAGTGAATGCCCATAGAGGGATTGAACCCATAACATCGGTGTTGTGAGCACCATGCTTTAACCATCTGAGCTAATCTCAGGGTCATCTTTCACACCGCCCAGGACTGGACACAGTACTCAAGATGTGGTCTGACCAGCGCCAAGTACAGGGGAAGAATAACTTCCCTAGTCCTACTGACCACACTGTTCCTGATACAGACCAGGATGCCATTGGCCCCCTTAGCCACCTGGGCACAATGCTGGCTCATATTAAGTTTTCTGTCAACTAATACTCTCAGATCCCTCTCCATCTGACCACTCTCCAGCCACTCAGTCCCCAGCTGATAGACTGTCTGATCGGGGCATGCAGGATAATCTGCCTCCCTGACAGCAGGGACCTGTCACTCTTTCCATCAGAGCTGGTTTGTGCTGACTGGGTAACCTCCTGAAAAAGTCACTGGCCACCTACTACAAGCCTACATGCTGCAAGGAGAGAAGGTCTTGGACATGAAGGGCTCTGCCAAACTGTGGCATTGCCAGGTGTAATAGGTTTTACCCTGGCTGGATGCCAGGGGCCCAAACGGTCGCTCAGTCCCGATAATAAGATGATATACAAAGGGTGATTTGGAATAAGGCAGTTTAATATGAGCACAAATAAAGCAAAGCAAAAGCCTGCGCAGAAGCAAAGCAAAGGAATTAATCTCTACTTCCCCATCCACAGAAGTGTCCACATCCAGGGAAGTAGGGCTCCTACGCATGTTAGGAAGCATCCATCAAGAACAATGGATGCCCCCCTGTCCTTGCTCCCTTCCTCAGCTTTTATATCTGAGTTGAGGTCATATGGTATGGAATATCCCCTTTGGTCAGTCTGGGTCAGCTGGCCTGCTCGTGTGCCCTCCCGGAATCTCGTCCTCAGTTAGGGAGAAGGGGCAGTGTGCCCAGCTATAGTCAAAACACTTGTGTGTTATCAACATCCTTCCAAGGCACAGCATTGCGAGGACTGCTATGGCCTCAGACAGACCCAATACACCAGGGAACATAAGAATCAGCTCCCTACAGATGGGAGCAGCAAGTGGACCTGCTCAGGGCATTGGGAGGAGAAGGTTTTCAAGAAGATAAAACTGGCACATGTCACACAGATATGAAATGCATATTTGGGCACCAGAAACCACTACCACATGGCAGGAGCTTTTTATAAAACCTTGCACCTTCTGCTTCATGCCAGATTAACTCTCTTTTACCAGCAATGGCATGAGCAGTTCAGCTACCTTCCTGTCTCCTTCAGATTACAGGTTTTAGTGCAATGCCAGAGAAAACACAAACCTCCTATTTGCTAGTCCCACTGGACTGACACTTTAAAAAGTTTTTCTTCAAAATGTCAAACACATGGGTAATGCAGCCTGTTTGTGTGGATTTCAGGCTAACATTTGAAAGGAACAGGTGACATCCATGGCTCACCTCTGGAAACTGCTTTTAAACTTTGTCTTTCTTTCCAGGAATCACTGTTCAAAAAGAAGAAAAAGTTTGGGGGGATGAAGTCGCTGATCCCTTGACAACCTGAGAAGAAAGTTTCCCTCATATGGATCTCAGAGATAAGATTTTTTTATTCTCATTTTATGCATGTTGAGAGTCTGCATAATAATTGTATTTTACTCTTTGGAAGCTATCTGCCACTAAAGGGGAAATTTCACCTTATTCTTTCTACCTACAGAGAAGTTTATAAATCAGTAAGCACACAGGCATGGGAGCACGGGACTTGGTTGCCTTTCCAGGAGCCCTTAATGGCTCAGACAATCACAGCAAGTGCTCTTTTCAGAAACACAGGGAGGGAGGAGAGAAGTTACGATAAATTTAGTTTTCTTTTGAAGTTAATAACCTCCTATAAAGGCTTTTGGTAAAACACAGACACCTTAACATTTTTTTCCTTTTCAAACAATTTTTTCCTCTCTTTTTCCCTCAGATGGTAAAATCTGAGGAAACCTGTCTCTTCAGAAGTAGTTGCTTTGTTTGAATGACATCAGCAGACCACGAGGTTACCACTGGTAAGTTGGCACCCTGAGGGGAATGAAATGAAATCTCTTATCAGCCTACTTGCTCCTCTTCTTTCCTACATTTGGTGCCTTTTGTAATATGCAAAGCAAAGGAAATGTTTTGAGTTTTTTCACCTTTTTTTTCCCTCAGGAGAAAGAACAATATATTTAACTGGTTTCTCCAAGGTCTCAGCTGCAGTTTCAGGTCTGTTTTGTACCTCAGTCAGAGGTGAATTATTTATACTCCCTTCTCCTTCTGCCTCACATCAGACCTTCTCTCACTTCCCACTGTGTTCTCCAGAGACTTGTTTCAGGTATTCTGAAAATCCAAGGTCTTCCTGGGGGAAGAAGACTTCTGCAAATGTGGCTAATGTTAACTTCCACAAACTCCTCCACCACAGCAAAGGCTCTGCTGTCTTGACTTCAAAACTGTGGCAGATACAATCTCTTATCAGTTTCCCAGTGTGGCTATCCGGTTGTAACTCTCCTCCTTCAGGCCTCTCTCAGGTCAGAAGGCTTCAGAGGGAGACTGCTGGTATGGAAGGGAGATGATGAAGAGGAGACAACAGGTGAATGTATGGGAAAGTGGCTACAGCACAAGATTCCCTTCTCTGTATATAGGATTTCCAACAGGTGGAGCCAGTATGGCAACAAGTGTGGTCAGTCGGACTAGGGAAGTTATCCTTCCCCTGTACTTGGTGCTGGTCAGACCACATCTTGAGTACTGTGTGCAGTTCTGGGCTCCCCAGTTTTAGNCAAAAAAAGGGAACTGACCTAAAACTAACCTGAGAAGGTTCAGTGAGAGAGCAACTAGGGCTTGTTAAAGGAGAACATCTGAAACAATGAAGAAATTTGCAGCTCATGGCTTGGACAGGAGCATTCTGTTCTGGGCTAGAAATTGGTCGGATGGTCGAGACTAGAGAGTGGTGGTGAATGGTGTCACATCCAGGAGGCAGCTGGTCCCTAGTGGTGTCCACCAGGGTTCAATGTTGGGCCTGGTCCTGTTTGATATCTTTATTGGTGATCTGGACAAGGGCATTGAGTCCATCATAAGCAAGTTTGCAGATGATACCAAGCTCAGAGCAGGTGTCGATCTATTAGAGGGTAGGAGGGCCCTACAGAGGGACTGGAGAGATGGGCAGATTCCAATAGGATGAGATTTAAGGAGTCCAAGTGCCAGGTTCTACACTTTCACCACAATAACTCCATGCAAAGCTATGGGGACAGCTATAGGCTAGAGAGTGTTAAGGCATAAAGGAACTTGGGAGTACTGGTAGATAAGAAAATTAACAGGAGCAAACAGTGTGCCCAGGTGACCAAGAAGACCAACGGCATCCTGGCCTGCATCAGGAATAATGTGGCCAGCAGGACAAGGGAAGTTATTGTTCTCCTGTACTCGACACTTGAGTGCTGTGTCCAGTTCTAGGCCCCTCAACTTAAGAAAGATGTCAAGGTGCTAGAATGTGTTCAGAGAAGGGCAACGAAGATGGTGACGGGTCTGGAGGACAAGGCCTATGGGGAGCGGTTAAGGGAGCTGGGGTTATTTAGGCTGGAGAAGAGGCAGCTCAAGGGAGAGCTCATCGCTCTCTACAACTACCTGAAAGGAGTTTGTAATCAGGCGGGGGTCAGTCTCATCTCTCAGGTGACCAGTGACAGAACAAGAGGACACAGTCTCAAGCTCCATCAGGGGAGGTTTAGGCTCAAAATTAGGAAGAAATTCTTCGCTGAAAGGGTGATTCACCACTAGAATGGGTTGCCTGGGGAAGTGGTGGAGTCACTATCCCTGGAGGTGTTTAAGAGTAGGCTGGATGAGGCACTTAGTGCCATGGTTTAGATGATGGGTTGGTGTTGGCTTATAGGTTGGATTTGATGATCTCAAAGGTCTCTTCCAACCTTGCTGGTACTGTGATACTCTGATACTGTGAATGAATCCATCACAACACACTTCACAATGGAGGCATCTCCTGCTTTATCAACCATTAGCCCCAGGAGAGCAGATGGGAGCTAGGGACTTTCTGCATAAGTTGCATATGCAAAATACGTTGCATGTGTTGCATATGCAGAATATGTTATGCATATTATGAATGCTTAAGTCTCATGCGTTCATTAAGCATGCATTCTCTTGCCTCAATGCATCCAACGAAGTCAATCAGCTTGCTAAAAGAAGCAACCAGAAAGTGCTAAAGAGAGACCTTTTTGGGGAGAGAGGGTGAAGCCCTTTCTGGAGACTGACTGCTCTCATGCAAAGACCAGCTAACAGGAGGATTGCTCTTATACTGTCACATGCAGCTTCTCAGCAGGTGAGGGAAAATGTGGAAGCAGGGAAAGAATGCTAGTCCAAGGTGGGGTGGAGGAGAACTTCCAAAAACTTGCAAGAGAAGATTAAAGGTTAAGGAGCTGTACTATATGCACAGATCTCTATTGCTTTTACAAACAACATGTTTTTATAAGTTGGAAGGGGGAAAATGCATCCTTTTTAAATTTTAAAAAACAATGCATATTTTCTTATTGAAGAAGCTATTTCTGAGCCACTACAACCAAATGACATCACTCAACACTTACAAAGCAGAAGATGCCTGTATCCCCATGCATATTCTGAGACTACCCTGTGGTTTTCCCTAGGGAAATGTGCAGAAAGACAGACCTGGTTTAGGAGCCATCAGTCAATGAAGGACAAGAAAAGGTGTCAGCCACCTTGTAAGTATGACATGCAGAGGAAGTGGATTGGGAGGCGAATGGGTAATGGCAGCACATGACAGACATGGTAGAAAGGTATGAGGGATGAGATTCGTAGTGTCATAGTTACAGGGGCTAGGACTGGTTTATCACTATGAGAATATAACCAAAACTGTGTTTTCTACACCCTCTATGTCATTCCTGATGTGCTGTTAATCGCAACAGCTGCCCAGAGCACACTTCACCCCTTAGACCACAATAGATAAGGAAAGATATATGGGGGGACATTAACAGTTCCACCCCCAGCTGAAGGGGTCCTCCCTGCTGATGGGCCAAGCTGCACTGACACAACAGGCAGTTACACCGACCCACATTATCAAAGGATCCAAAATATCCCAGGACTCACAGAGATAAAACAACCACTGTGAACTCCCTGTCCTGGGGGAGGTACTCGGGATATACAATCCTAGAAGTTTGAGGCTGGGAAACCTTTTTCATCTGACCCAGAGAGGGAACAGAACTCCATCAGGACAGTGGCTACCACTCTTGAGGAGGCTGCTACCATTTCTTCAATAGACCATCATCCCAACTACCAGGTTTTCTCCTTTCCTTCTGCCCTGTAGCCAGGGGCACCACAGTGCTGGGGCAGGGGCTCACTAGCACCGTGCTGTTCCTGTCCCAGGGAGTCTGGGTTGTACTTTGTTCTTGTGGGTCAAAGCGGTTTTGTTATCTTGTGTCATTGTATGTCTTTTGATGTTTTTAGTAAAAGTGTAGCTCTGACTTGTCGTCTCTCCAAACTGGGTTCATTTCTCCTGCCGGTTTACTTCTAAACCAGCACAGATAGTGAAGACACTGTTTTCTGAAGGATGACACAATTTAAAACAGAATAAGTTTGGTCAAATGTTTATCATAGTCTCTCCAGGAACCTCCATTGCTCCTGTTTATTAATTTTAATGATATGGCATCTGCAGTCCCTAGTCAGAACCAAGTCTCCCCCGACACATGCATCACAACACGATGGGGCCCTGCCATGCACAGCTCACAGACAAGGAAGATAAATAGCACACCAAGAATAGAGAAGCAGGATAAAACTATTCACATAGGTTTTGAAGCCTCAGAGAGTCCAAATTTTATTTTGCAGGAAATGATTCTGTGCCAACAAACTTGTTCTCATTCCAAACAAAGCAATACAACATCTGCAATTTCCCAAGCAGGAAAAAAACACCAAATACTATAGCACTGGATAAGAATGTAACATCAAATGAAGTACATCTCAAATGGCTTTCTGAACAGTATAGGTTTCAATTAATCCATGCATCCTCGTTTGCCTGAGCAGTTCTATGTACACACATACAGACATCTGCAGTTTTTAAAAACATAAATAGACATCTGCACCTGTCTCTCCATTTTGTTGCAGCTGTGTCCTCTTCATGTTTCCCCAAGAAATCATGTTTTGACATGAAAAAATATTCCTCTCCCAGTAGGCTGCCTCAAGGCCATAAAGAAAGCTATGGACATAATAGGAATGAAGGCAGCAGCATTTCAGAGACACCTGGGAAAGGGACACTGGACATACTCCTAAAACTTGGAGTGTGCAATGCTCACAAGCACAGACTGTTGGCCTGCCCCTGGAAGGTTTTACCATTTCTGATACTGTTTTTGCAGGAGAACATGAAGATGTGGGATTGATTTCTCCTACTTGCAATTCCTTGGAAGTCCAGGCAGCTAGAAGAGAGCACTATTCACTTTGTACTCAGTGAAGAGTGAGTAATCCCTTCAGACAGGGATTCATCCCTTCCTAGATAGATATCTGAGGCAGATGGGATGAATCATTTTTCTGAAGGGGTTCACTGTGCAGAGTCCTCCTGCTATTGCAGAGGGGTCTCAGACCACCACCATAGATTTGATGCTTGTTAGAAGCCCTCTAGAAGCAATTCTTTCAAAGCAGTACCAGTGCCATCTAAGGATGACCCAGCTTACTCCTCCATTCTACCATGTGCTGTGTCTTTTTGCCTCATTAGTTTACATAACATGGGAGTGAATGGGTTAGTTCATTGGAAAGTGCAGTGCCTCTGCTGAAAAACTGCCTGTGCCAAAACTCCTCCCCATTTACAATTACGTATTGAACTTTTTATTCCAATTACGTACTATATCACCAAGAAGCCATGATATTCTGTCTTAAAACACTCTCCACTGTTTAAACCTACAAGACAGCTTTCTTGTTTTAACTCCAAAACTGTTCCAAACCTGCTGAGTTTTGAGTTTAGTTTCACCAATTATTACCATATCAAGCGCAGGAAAATCTTTGTGGTAAGAAGTGAAATCATTCCCATTTTTCTCCTGTCCTTCTCTGTAAGTCTGCCATTAAGAAACATTGGCAAGGGAACCTGGGTTATTGTACCTATTTCTTTACAGAGGTATGAGTTTCTAGGTATACATTAAATAACCAAAATTAATTTTACAAGTGCTAGTCGTATTCTTTGATATTTTCTACATCAGGGTCCATCAGGTTTCCTTGAGTCCAGCAAAGCAAATTTTTTTAATCTTTGTGAATGCCAAAGGATTTAAGGATGAATTCAGAGATTTAGAGGCAGGCAGCTGTTGTGGATATGGCACCAGAAAGCCTGTCTTCCACAGTGAGCTGCTCTGTGGCCTTGAACAAATCACTTCACCTCTTTTGTACTTCGGCTTTCTTATCAATATTTTTGTCTGCTAAGTGTGTGGTTTCTGGGGCAACTCCTGTGGATTCATAGAGTGCCTGCCAGTATAGGATCCCAGCATCAAAGAGAATGACATGGTAGTACAAAAATAAGGACAGAAATTCAGGAAGTGCAGGGATTTGAAAGGAAATGCAACGGTTTGTTTAAACCTCTGATGCTACTGGGATCTTCAGATCTCCAGGCTCTGAAGGTACAGCAGTTTTTAAAGGAATAAGTGCCTGTTACAGATTGTAAGAGGGGGGAAATGTAGTCATCTATGTTTTTATGACTGGCCTCTATTCTGCTTGGGTTGGTTATGTTTAATACCTGTGGAGCAGGTAATTGTAATAAATAAAAAGAGAGAGAAGGGGAGAAACTGTCAGCATGAGGCTGGGTATGAAGTTATTGAGAACAGGAGTGTAAATGTGTCAAGGAAATCCCCAGTGATCCAAAAGGGAATGCAAGTAGCTTTACAAGCAGCAGAAGCAAGCTGGAAAAAATTGTATAGGCGTCTTAACTTTGCAGAAAGATTTTCATTTTTTCAAACTGTAAATCAGACCAAATTAATTCAAAACTACATTTCTATAGCACCTTTCGTACGGGGCTCCCAAGGCACTTCACAACTGAAGGCAAAGCTGCTGAAGTGTTTATGAAGGCAGCAGGTCAGAAGAGCCCTGAGCCAAGGTGTAGAGGCTGGGAGGCAGCAGCTCCAGGAGGTGGCACTGGCTGAGAGGTCCCTGTGCCATGGGTTCGGGCCCGGCACTTCCACAGGAAGGGGAAAGCCAGGCAACATCACAATGCGCAGACCTGTCCATGAGGTGCAAGGCACTGGTAAGCCATGGGTGCTCTCAGGGCCTTAAGGAAGGCAAAGACAACAGAGCTGCTTGAGTGCTCCACAAAGACCAACAGAGAGAATTCATGCCTCCTCTGTTCCTTATCCACAGGGTCCAGCATTGGTGCAAGAAAAGAATGCCCTGAATTTCTACCAGCATACACAGCTCAGTGACTGCAGCCAGAGCTCGTGGGCAGCAGCCAGGTTTGGGGGCACACAGTCTCTGCAGGCTGCCCACCCCTACAGTCCACTTAGCAGCAGTAGCAAACCCCCAACACTTCCCTGGCATTGCTACAGGAAAGACAGCAGGTTGACCTGTCCCCTCAGCCACACTCAGACATCTGGTGACCCCAGGACCAGACTGGATGGAAATACAGCACTACCCAGGCAGCAAAACCACCAGTTACCACAGAACAGCTCTCTTTGCACCAGGATAAAAAAAGCTCTTGTGTACAAAAAACGCAAAAGTACTGAAATCCTTTCACCAGTGACTCTAGGCAGGCTCACCTTTCTAAGGTAAATTTCATCTCTGTTAATCCTATCAGTTAATATTGAAATCAAATATAATACGGTATGTGATATGACAGTCCCCTTCTTATGAAGTCAGCTGCAGTGCTTTTTATTTGCATACAATTTAATTACATTTTCATTTGAAGTTTTCCATTCCATGTATAGTGGGTAGAAGCATATTTTGTATGACTGTGGTGGCAGGAGACATTACAAACCTTAGAATAATGCTGCAATGTTAAGAAATACGGAAAAAAGTACTGCTGTTTTAGGAATGAAGCTTCAGGATAATGGGTAAAGTGAATAAATAGTACAGTCCCATTACTGACAAATACAGAGCAACATTTCAGCTGCCCATATAGTTTTTAAGGCAGCCACAGCCTTTTTTTATAAGACACTACACTTTGTTTACAGGTTTGAGCTAAGCCAATATGTACTTGAGGAGAAAAAGTTCAGAACAAGCAGAATAGCAGGTCACTTCAATTCCAGGCAGCTTATAACTATGGCACTGCTGGACTTACCTGTTTGTTTACAAGACACGGACTGTGGATGTGGGGGTATCTCTGCCCTGGGTTCTCCAGTGCTGGAAATGTTTCGCCTAGTCAGAATGGAAAACACAATGTATATAATAAAAGCAAGTCAAGCAAAATGTTGGATTCTGTGCATCAGTGACTATTACATATTTATGATCACTGGTAGTGAAAACCAGTAAGACCTCTCAGAGCCAAACACTTGCATATTAGCTGAAGGCACACACACAATATTAAAGAGCAAAGTAATATCCCCAGTCACCTGTAAATAGCAGCAAATAATGCAGAATAACTTCACTCTTAGTCACACCAATAGGAAGACTGATGGAGCAGCGGCAAGAAAGCAGAGAAGTCCCCAGTTGTTTGGCACACATGGGGAAGAGTTTGTGCAGACTTGGGATGCAAAATAGATTCCTGGACTCAGTCACTCATGTCCTCAAATACTTATATGAGCAGATAGCACTCAACTACATTTTTATTTTTTTAAAAATCCGAACATATTTTATGACACATGTTACTCATTTGTCTACCACATTAGAAACTGTTAAGGGTGGGAAACTGCTGCATTCTTATACATTCTGTTGATAGAGTGGAATAGACAATGGGAAATATTTCTAGTCTTTTAAGTATAGAAGATTTTTTCTTGTTCTTGGATTTTGCTCCTAGACAAGTTCATAATTTCACAGCATTTACTGCCTTAGTTTACCTGTCAGTAGGTTGGGTATAATGATAGTACTGGTTCTTAATTCAGAGTTCATGTTTTCACAGTGAGCTGAAACCAAAGAAGGTACTTTACGAATGTAAAATATTGATTCCCCCAACTTCAGTTTGCACAAGGTCTAGAACATTGCACAGTAGCTAACATGCTCCTTGAACACAGCATAAACTTCCTTCTTTCCTGTAGCAAAAGAAAATTCGAAGAGCGATTTGTAGACAAAACCATTCAAACAGGGCTGCCTGCCCATGGAGAATGAAGATGAAAAGACAATTTTGGTTACTCTAGCATTAAAATGTTTCATTCATAACAGTCCTTGACTTACTGGTTATTGGGCACCACCGATCAGGTGAGGGTACAGCACAAGTTTTCTGTCTTTCTATTTCATCACAATCATGATGAATATTTGCCTCTAATATCCTAGTTACCAACACCGTAAACTCACAATATGAGCTCCCAAGTATTTATACCTTAAAACAACTTTTATTCAGACAACAGACAATAGGTATCTCTTCTTATCTCCCTTTCCCTCCCCTGAAAGGAATGTGGCATGGAGGACCCTGTGTCTTATCTTCCCTCCCCTGAAAGAAATGTGAGGAATGTGGCCACGGGAGGGGCTTTCTCCTTTTCAGTTGACAAACAATGGAGGATTCCTTTTCTTATCTCCCCTTCCTGGCAAGGCATATGGCATGGGGAGGGGCTTTTTCTCCTTTCTACCGGACAAACAATGGAGGATTCCTTTTCTTATCTTCCCCTCCCGGCAAGGCATGTGACCAGGGAAAGGACCTCAGGGCCAGGGCAGACTGAGTGACAGCTAATAGCATGTGAAAACATGTGACATGGGAGGGGTCTGAGGCCCTATAACTACAGCTCCTGGGCTCACAGNTCAAATTATTTCAAGTTCTTCACTGCAAAGCTTCCAATGTTAATGTTTCATTAGTTCTAGGTGCACTTCCTCCAATGTTGAAATTGTGAATACATGGAAACAGAAAAGCAGGTAACAGTTTTCTCTGGGTTACCCATTTCTATAATGCATGTGAAGGTCTTAATAAGTTCAGGACTGAATTTGGAAAACTGGAAAAATTTGTCACTTCCTTGAGAAGAAAGGAAGAACTCATTAAGACATAAATATGGAAGAATTCCAATTAATGGTGTAGTTAAAAGATGTGAATAGCAGATTTGTAAGTGGGAAGTGGTTTTCTTCTTTGGAAGAAAGCTCACAGTCATGTATTTTTCAGCATCAAATCCATTTTTCTTGTCATTTTGAACACTTCACATTCCTATTCTGGATCTAAAATTATCGCATTCTATAGAGACAATATGAAGAAACTCCTCTTTTCAGGCACACAGGTATTTCAACTAAACATATTCACCTAAACATAGGCAAGTCAGCACAATCCTCTAATGCAAAGACATGCATACACACACAGACACACAGAGAATTGGTTTAATACAAAAGAAAAAAGAAATATTGATTTTACACAGTAAGCTGATAGGTTAAACAGTTCATGCCCATTAATACCGGGGAACTGGTTTTGCAACATACGTGGAGGTAGGATGATACCAAGGGAGAAGTAGCTAGTTTTGATAGAAGGAGAAGTGACTTTTCAACAGCACGAGTGTCATGCAAGTCCATCACAGCCCATATATGCAGATTTGCATGGTTGAAACCTGTGCTTCAGGATGCTTCACAGCCCTTGCTAAGCAAACCAGCCAGAGAAGTACTACAAATGTTTCAGATAAAGGCAGATAAAGTCTCCCACATGTGGAGAACGAGATCAGCAAGCTACATACTTGTGCTTCATGAATAAATCATTGTAAATAATAAAGTGACCTCCACCATGTAATTATCCCAACCACTTTTTCCATGCAATGGTTTTGCCAGATGAAAGCGAATCAGACAAACTGGATTTTCCCATAGATGTATCAGTCTTATACAAAGGAATGATTAATCTCATCTTTCCCTTTCCCTGCTTCTCACACCCCAGGACAGCTCTGCATTTTACTCTACTTTTGGCAGTGGGGCATGAGTAGTTCTTGTAATTCAATTGTCAAGCTTTAAGAGTGTTTCCCAAGGCTAAATGGAAGCCAAATCTCAAAGCTGCATGCATCCTTTGGCCTACTGGGATCTAAATATACCTAATTTCTGCCGGCTGAACTGTAATAGTGAAGATTGTGAGTGCTCAGTGATAAAATTGGGGAGGCTGTATTTAAGGCAATGGAAGTTATACCATGTGCAAAATTCTATTCCCCAGACCGAGATGAAAATGCTGTTGTGGAATGTTGCACGGATAAGACAGAAGAAGAGTATAATTTATGCATTATAATTGAAATCAAGGAAGCATTTCCTGCTAATGCTGTC
Organism: Pitta sordida; assembly: GCA_013390025.1. Classification (NCBI taxonomy): domain Eukaryota; kingdom Metazoa; phylum Chordata; class Aves; order Passeriformes; family Pittidae; genus Pitta; species Pitta sordida. Next base: position 59,301 of record WEKX01021613.1, read on the forward strand.
ATGCTTGCTTTGCAAGGCTAACCCTAATGACCAACAATTGTACTTTTTAATACAATTTCCAAAGCAAGTGGTGGCTAGGGAATAGTCCCATTGGAACACATACCACACACACCTCCCCTGCATTTCTTCATGTACAATTCACAGATGATTACTTTGCAAAACTGTGAATGCACAACTTATTCACCCTGGAAGAGTGAAGAGTCCCATAAAAGCATTTACTAATAGACTCTCTGGCAGGAAAATCCACCTCTGTGCAGTTCCAAGCCATTCTAAACTTTTTTTTAATCACCTAATGAACAGTGATTCCCTTTCACTGTTGGGAACAGGCAGGTTTGGGGGAAAAAAACCAACAAAACAAAAGAACCAATCCAAATCACTGTCCAGAGAAAAAAAACATGGAGAATGGACTTCCCACTCACTTTTCTAATATTTTCAGGATACTACCAACAAGATATTTTACCTGCTGTCTGATACTGGCTGCATTTCCCTGTATGCAGACAAGCTATCCTCTTCAGTACTAGGATCAGTCTAAGGAGGTGCATTTAGGCACAAGGACCATCACTGCTAAAACCCACATCCTCACATTCCTTTCCTTATCATTTCAGCTTAGACCTTTCTTGTTTCTCCAGCATAACTGCTTACAAAAAAAATATTAGCAAATGAGGTAGCAAATCAGTGATAAAAGCCGCTGGTCATTAAAACGGGTAGGCATCCTGGGTTTAAGAATTAATAAGATTGCATTAACACTATAATTACAGCCAAATTAGGCCACATTAGCACAACATCCATATCTGTGCCAGCCAACTTTTGTAAAAACAAATCTTTTTTTGTTAATTGTTTTTCACAATGGTTTTGTCTCTTATGATTCTTCTGACTTCAAGCCTGGCTAGTAAGGCTCTCTTCTCCCTCTCAAATCTTACACAGAGGAGTCTGTTGGCTCCCAGCAAAGAGAACACACTAAACACAAACACATTAGGAATAAACCCAACTTCTAAATCATCCCTAGTTCTTATCTGCCTGAAAAACACACATGAAAGATTCATGAATACATCCATACTAGTGTTCCATACTAGTGTTGACATATCATAGAATGCAATAAGACAGATACGAGAAATTAGCTTTCATGTAGCTCTGTCTGCCAAGACTAGAATCTTTTCCACCACCAGTCACTAAAGGTCTTCCTAGAGCAAAATCATTTTTGGATTCTAAACTAGACTGCTTTTCATTTAATTCAGTAGAGTACATATAAGATCCTCTTTTTCCCTGAATGTAAAGATACAGGATCAATAATTTCATCACAGTAATAATTTCTACTCCAAGTCAGATAGGAATTGTTGACAGATGATGCTCCATCTGTCACAGTATTTTACAGTAACAAGCCAAAATACAGCCCCCAAAAAATTGTAAATTGTACTGTTAGGAACTGTAGCAACACAGCATCTTGGCTTTTTGGAAATATGAGTTGTTATTACAAAAAGCTTAAATTCAAAGCTTGGATCCTGGGACAGGTATAGCTATTTAGCACCTTTGCATAATGAGGTTTAAATCTAATACTGCCTGGCAAGGCAGTATTTACAGTAAATTTACATGGGCAGATAACCACATGCCTGCTCTCCTCACACTGGGAACTGGACAGTGCAAGCTAGATCACATCCAGAAGCCATGCTAGCACCCTTACATGGTGTCAATCCCCAGCTACCACTGAAGTTATATACTCATTTTCTCCTGATTCAATGTTGTAATAGAGCAGTCACATAATGGTCTATGTCTACTCATTCCAGCTTGTGCAGGGTGACGTGTTTAATGGAGTTAAGCCAACAAGTATGGCAGGTAGGGATGGCAGACTGTATGGAAACAAAGTAAACTTAGGGAGGGACAGAGATGCGTGATCCCTGCTGGCATCCACTAGCATCTACTGCTGAGGACGTACTGGGTTCTCACTTTATCCCTTTCTCTTCTCTGCCCATTAGGATGGTGATAGCCTCAGTAGATTCAGCATTTGCCTCCTCTGCAAGGGTACGTTCGTTAATATCTATGCCTCTGTCTAACCTGAAAATGTGTCATTCAACTTTCTAATCCCCATGTGTCTACCTTTCCTTCAGAGAACATCAGAAGGGTGAATGCAGCAAAAACGAATGATCCAGTCCCTGAACAGGCATTCATTTTCCAAGTCAGTTTTCTATCACAGACTGCCTGCTAAAGCTGTTTTCCAGTAAAACACATAGATGTGACAGAAACAAAACAGAGCACCTGATGCAATAGAACATACTGAAACATGCACAAATCAATGATCATTTCCAATTTAAACCTGCATGCAAGTCACACAAACCAGAACCACTCAGCTCTGTAGTCACTGTGCAAAAAGAAAGAGAGCAAGGAAAAAAAGGAAAAAAAAAAAAAACCCTGCGTAGAAAAACTAAAAATTACATCAAACTTGATTTGTTTTTATTTTTCATCTTTGCCAGTATATTCTGGGCTAATTCTTCTTATAGCACAGGTGTTTCCCTCTTTTCCACAAAGCCTAATCCAGTGGCACAGCTTCCTCAATGTTTTCTCTGTCTTTACGGGGTGAGCAGAGTCTTTTCATTTCACACATCATTTACAGCTTGCTGCTGCGATTTCAGAAAGTCAGTGGGCTTTTACCAAGCTAACAAGTGAGATAAACATTTTGTGTGTCTGCTAATTCTAAAAGTTCTGCAGATTTTCTGACAGTAGGTGCCCTAAACAGTCAGGGAAATTCAGCAGTTTCAATTCCATTTGCACCACATGGCAAACAAGTTTGCCCGGGAGTCAGTAAATAAATCAGGAAGAAAGAGAGAGAAATAAAGAATAGAAAAACAGACTCTTCAAAGTCTCATCCTATTCCTATTACACCAACCTAAATTCTCTCAACTTTCAATGTA
>WEKX01021613.1:62245-135586 GCA_013390025.1 Pitta sordida
AATTCATTCTGTTCATATTCACTCCTAGTTTGAAATGAAAGAGGAACAGTAAAGATTTCTTTCTTTCTTCCCTGTAATTGAGCCAGATCAAGAGACTCTCTTCTGGAGTAAGAGAATGACTGTTTACTAAGGGACACTTACTGGATAATGCATCCAGCTGCCCAGCATATTCAAGTTGAGTTCCTATTTTCAAGATGACTGGACATGAAAGACATGAGGATCAGGATGTCTAACCCTTACATACAGGATTTTATCTGATACTCCCCCAATTCAATGGCAAAGCTCATGTTTATTTTAAAGGTATAGAACCAGCGCGCTGTAAGTGCATACATAAATTGGGCAACTTACTTGTGCAAATAACAATATGATTTACAGAAGTAAATTACAGATACAAGTCAGGTGTGGGTTTATGCATGTCCAGCTGTATGTCCAAAGGTTTTGAAAGTGCAGTTCTGTTTCAACAAAGGGAAACCAGAAGAGTGAAACTAAACAGAAAAGGTGTGAATTTTCCCAGAGAGAGTTTTTCATGTGAGAACACCTGACACCATTCTTCTGTGCAACCAGAGATATGATCACTTAACAGTCAGTATATCACCTTATATCAAAACAAAAACAACAAAGCATTAAAAAAAGGCATAAAAATTTTGCTGCCTGGTTTTTATGTGGTTTTCTTATTTTCACATTACTAGTAGCACCCTCCTATGTGCAGTGAGCTTTGGCACCACAAAATGACTAATTCCTTCTGGATTCTTAGAATGTTGACACCATCAAACCTCAAGATAAAAAATTAATTAAATGTAAGAATTACACATCTTGTTTATTAACAGCAAGAAAAATAATGGAATGGTGAACCTGCACACCAGCAACTGGCAAGTGAAGGCCTGAATCTCCTACTTCCATTAAACTCCATTTAATAGCATAATAAGGCATGATCATAGTTAACATAATTGGCAACAAAATGGCTATTCAAATTAAATCAGTATGGCAGAGTAAGGACTAAAAAAAGGATGAGGGAGGAAAAATGGATGGATGCCTTCTATCTGGCATCGCAGTCCGGAGACTGGAAAGTGATGATTGTCGCATGTTCCTTATTTCACACAGCAATATGTTGTAAAGAGGATGGAACCCATCACATATGTTCTGGGCCTGGCTGAGATGCATCTGTTCTTTACGAGCATGAAAAGAATGTTTCTCCACATTAATCAGGTCTTAAGGAAATACATAGCTAAATCTTCCAAACCAAACAAGAGAAAGCCAGAGTAAAGAAGATTCAACCTTCTGAAGCAAAGTTATGCTAAAGGAAAAACCTCAAGAAATTGGAAGTGAGAGAGCCCCTCCATAAACTTTAGACTCACATTCTCTTTGCCCTGAGAATGCTCAAAGAAATATCCATGTTGCTGAGGGAAATCTCTTATATATATATATAGCCCCAGTAAAACGAAGATCTAATTCAGGAAAATATTAAACAGCTCACCTTACATTATGCCCAAATTCAAGCATGTCCTTAAACATGTTCCTGAAAGAAGCTCCAGTTGTGCAATTGGTTTATTTCAGCTATTATCAACCCTGAGTAGCTAAAAATTGAACCGTCACTATTTCAGTTATATCACATCAGAGCTAATTTTTAAGTCTGTGTTTTGAAGAATGCTGAGTGCCATATCTAACGCATCCAAGGTCTTTTTCTTTTGGAAAGGAAACGTAGCAGATCAGGCAGAAATGCACAGGGGTCTCTGAATATTTTTGCTGTAGATTGCTGTGCAAAACCAATTATTTCATCAATTTAAAAACAAATGCAAAGCAGGATATTTCAAACAAGAAGCAACATAAGTAGCACTGGTTTTGAGAGAAATAATCATGTTATGATGGAATACTAATCCAAGAAATCTTTTTTATATTCCAAAATATTGTTTTATATATGGCATTTCATATTCTTTTTGGTGTGTTTTTAAAAGGGATGTAATATTTAGGAATTGAACTATTAGACCTCAGTAAGGCTGCTATCTCAGGAAGAGAAGGACTCATTGCAAGTGCTTGAAAAAGACAAAACAGCGAAGGAATTAATGCCTCCAGTGCTGAAGATATTTTTAAGATACCATTGAACATTGTTAGCAAAATTAACACTTGTAAGAAAGTAGAAAAGAAGCAAGAAGCAGGGCTCAGACAAATGCTAATTGGGGAGGGCTTCAAATTCCTTTTCAGAGAGGCAAAACAGACTCCTGGGTAGAGCTCCTCTGAGATTCAGGAGCCAAGAGCTCCATCCCCAGCCATCATTCCCTGAATCCCCAGGCGACCCTTTGCATTTAAAGCCAAGATGTTCCCTGATCTGTAGAACAGGAGCCATGAACTTTGTGTAGCATTTCGAGATCTGCCATTGCAAAACTCTGGGCTAGGAAAAGGAGTTCTAAAATCTGCAGTTAATTGTACACGAGGGTAATTGTATAAAGCAGATCAAAATTTTTTACCACCAGACTTTCTTTTGAAATCTGCTTAAAATTCAAGTTCACAATAGTAAAATACCTCAGCCTTCTCTCTATTAAAGCTTGGAACCAGCAGAAAGCCCTAGTGGTAAATTACTGCCTCTTATTTTTCATTTTATTTTATACCTAATGCACCATATTTCAGCTGTTCTGGAGGTCACTATAACAATATTTTTTAAAATTACATTGATGTGAAGCCTTTTGTCTCCAATATTTGCCCAGGTATACGCAGGTATACCTCCTTGCATCTTCGGGAGGCAAATAACCACAATGCCCCTTAACAGGGGCTGCACAAATGCAAGGGAAGTACCTCGCTCACATTCCTCGAAATGGTGGTGAAGGTAAAAATTGCTTCCAGATCCCTGACATTTCCAGTGAAAGTATTTGCTCAGCAGTGCAAGAAAAAGCTACATGTCTCAGGAATTTTTTTCCTTAGTAACTGTGGGTAAATTTGGGGTTGCAGTTGTTATTGGAAGGTAAGAAATAAATTAAGCAGGCCTTCATTTGCACTGTGCAGCTGCAGCTCCCATCAGTGGAATACCTCGAGGACAGACTGATGCAAAACATCACTCCTTCAAAAGCAGGGGAGCTGTTACTGGGCTTCTGGCATCCCAGCTGGGCACTTGTGAAAATGTTACCACAATGGTATTTTTGCTGATGTAATCTCTTCCTGCTTCTTTTTTTTTCTTTTTTTTTTTTCTTTTTTTTTTTTGTAATGTGGGCATGTCAAACTTAAAGCAAAATATACAGGTTATTTTTTCTTCCTTTTACTGGTATCTGCAGTGGGTAATTTCTGAAAGTTCACAGCAGGACAGAGAGAAAAATGGTAACTTGAAATTGCAGAAGAAATTCTACGTTTTACTTCTAAATGTGAATGTAGCTTTAATGATGATTCTTAGCTTTAGTGGAAAAGGTATTTTAAAGCTTGACCACAAAAATAGTCCGTCTCCCTTCCCTATGGTAATCTCCTTCTCCCTCACATCTTTCTAACTGCTTGGATGTGTATTAGAACAAAGGTATCACATGCTTCTGGATTGAAAAATTAATGTGGTCCCTCTCTTAGACATTAATTGCCAGGAATGGGATCAGAAAGAAATACTAAGGTGAAGTTTAGATATAAGAGCACCAATAAATATTCCTCAGCTTTTTTGGGATCCAGGCATAAGATTAATAGTCCCAATAACTCTTGGCCTAATATCTCAGCCAAACCTATAGCACTGTCATAGGTTAACAAGCTTCTTTCTTAGCTTCTATTCTTTTTCACCACTCATTAGACTTTGGGACTCTAAAACAGCCTTTGTTCCTGCCAGCAACATTTTCCCACCATCCAGATTATGGATTCATACACTTCTTTTACTTTAATGTGATTTTTTATTTCCAGTTTTACCTCCTGACAATAGTGCACACTTATTATAAAGGAGAAGAGATATTTTCCAATGTCTATTCAATTATTACTGTCATCTGTAATTAACTATTCCCGTTTAATTGCAAAATTTGTATCTGTTGTACTACGGACAAAATAAAACACAAGAGATGATTAATTTAATAGGAAATTAATGTTCACAGTAATTATTCCAATACTGAGGGTGCTTTTTCAATTTGTTCCATCTGATGAGGTGATTCTTTTCAGAAGACCACTAGACTCATAAATTTGATGCACAGAGAACTTAACACAGGAATACACATGAACAACACACATTCATAAATGAATGGCACACTTCCAAATTACGACACAGCAAGTGTTTGACATAGCAAGATTTTCTGCATCACAGGAAAATGTGAGGGGCAGTATTATATGTTCAGCTATGGGTGGATCAACATTTATATCAAGTGATTTGGCAAAATCAAATGTGGTATCTATCTTGGTGCTGGTACGATTCACATTTAGGGCAGCAGCCAGAAGAGGCTAAAACTGCTGTATGCTTTCTGACTGTGGTCTGCTCAACTTGGAGTGAAAAAGGCATCATTTATGTTACCTTTTTTCCTTTTCCTCAAATAGAGTTGCCATATTTGGGGGCTAAATTAATTGTGACTTCAGCCTGAATTTTCAACACTTGTCAATTTAAGTCTTCCTTTCCTTCAACAGTAGCTGTAGAGGAACAAATTTTAGCTTTTACCGAACAAGAGGGTTGGGCACACGATGCCAGTGGCAAATCCCATATTGTCTCATGCTGCTGATGTGCTTGATAGATAGTCTGCACAACATTCTACTCTCACAAATACTTATTTTCCAGTCCTCTCCCACTAGCAAACCATTAAGATTAAAGAACACACTAAACTGAGCCCAGAGAAAGGCTTTTGAAAACTGCCTTAACTCTTCAGTGCACCTTTTGCTTGTGAAATGGTGTCGTGGTTTGACCCTGGCTGGATGCCAGAGACCCACCCCAACTTCTCCTGAAGGAGAAAACTAAAAAGAACAAACTGGGAAATAAAACTGGAAAATAAAATAAAACTGGTCACAGGCAAAAGAAGCAAGGCAAAACTATAAATAAAGAACATAAAGGGTTTATTTTCTAACTAACAAGCTCAGAACTGCAAGAGAAGCATCATTTAGAAGGCAACCTTTCTCCCCCCACCCCTCCTTCTCTTACAATAGATGTAATATTCCCTTTTCCACCAGGAGAAAAAGGGGGAACATAGGGTANTCCCGACGCAGGTTCTGAGCTGGCACGCTACATCTTACTACTGAACTTTTTTTTTCTTCTCTCCCAAGTATGTTATTTGCAGAGACGCGTTTATCTCTACTCTATAACCTTGAAGGCCCTGGCAGCACAGAGAGAGTCCAGGCAAGAACTGAGTTGTTAACCCCCTCGCTACCAGAGCAGCAGAAAACCCCCTAAACCATAACAAATGGCCATAACCCTTGCATCACATTATCTGATTTTACCTAATACCTCTCTCTACAATATTCTGTGAGACCAAGAGATGACAGAGTCTATAGAACGATATTGTTACTCATTTTTCCTATTGATGGATCACCACTTTTTCTCTTTGTTTCCCATCAGGAACCCTGCTGTACAATGTCATGTATAATGCATTTCTACAGCATGTAGCTAAGCAGCTTTCTTCCACTGGATCAGTCTCAGTTTGGAAGGAACAACTTGCCACAAACCACTAAGACCCTCCATACAAACAACTAGAAATTAAGGCTCCACATGGGATAATGTCATTGCCTTACATCAAGGAAATAAGAAGCAGGGCTATAGCAGCCCATAAACTGATCATCTTTTGTCACAAATTAGTTGGCTGTCCCCACAGCAACTTTCCTGTGTTTCCTATTCTTCAACTTCCATTCTGTAAAAAGGCTCCCATGAATGAGCTACAAGGTCCTATTAGCTCTGGATCACAAACCTTTGGAAGCACTACTGAACATCTTGTTCTTCCACCACCACCAAGGCAGGAATGGTGTCACTCTCAGGTGCACCACCAGCTAAGGTTAAGTGTTATATATGTCTAACATGTCATACACTTTCTCTCCAGGACCCTCCTTTGGTGTTGGGGAATGAACCAAGTACCCAGTTGTGTCTCCAATGTGTGTAAATTAGCATTTACATTATATAATTCACATCTGCACATGCATTAAAGAAATATGTGTGTATTTCAAAGTCACTCTTCCAGGATATATATTGATTCACACCACACAAAATCATCACCTGCCAGGGCAAAGGATTTGATTTACACATGACCCCATAGTGCAGAGGGAGAGGTCAAGCTGCCATGAGTTATGATCGTGCCTAAAACCTCTGCAGATCCGGAGGAACAGTGCTGATCACTTCTTACAAGCTCTGTGCCCACAGACTGCTGCCAGCGAGGAGTGCAGTCAAGGTCACAGCAACACATCCCTTTCATGGCAATCCTTGCCATTGCCTTGAGGGAAATGTCTCTCTGCTTCCCCATATAAGAAGCCTACCCCTTTCTGTAAGACCAGAAATTTCCTGAACTTTACCCTTCCAGCACTGCAACACAAGTTGCTGCATAGGTCAGTCAACACATGTTCCCCTCTGAGCAGAGAGGTTTAATAGTCCTCTCCTGATGTCTTCTTTAATAAGCAGCCTGACAGGTTATGTGGCTTCCAGTCATTTTATTGCTAGGAGCTCAGCAAAAGCTAGTGGATGATGGTGGGCGTAACAGTTCATCCTTTCATTCAGAATAAATTCAGAGAAGCCATTAAGGTTCTTTATGAAGCCAGATGTTTGAAACAATAATGGTCTCCACCCCAAACATAACTACGTGCCATCTCCAAAAACAAAGACACATGTGGACAGAGAGGTTTCACAGGAAATTATGTTGTGAGAGTTTGTGCGTGACAGAAACAGCAAGACCAGAAAAGCTGTGGAGGAAGACAAAAAAAGACCTTGTCACTATTCTGACAAAACAGGGAAGAATAAGCATCCGAATGAGCAGGGGCTGGGGCAGACAGACCTGACCTTATGTGTAAAGAGATTATCTTCTGCTAGATTCCCCATGGGTTCAAGGGAGCAGTTCCTCGTACATTCTTTGTCATAATACAAGATTTCATCCAGACCACCTGATTGCCTCATCCATCTCTTCTAACAAAAGAGCAGCAGTACCCTGAACTTTGGTTAACTTCTCGGGTCAGACATGTGTAACACCTAACCTGCAGGACTTCTAGTGTCTGTGCTCACACACATCATCTAATGAGCGAACTAAACTCAGATTGTATTTTGGGGGCAGGGTTTTTTTTTAACCACTACACAAGCTGTGCAAACTTCCACTTTCTACCCAGTCCTGAATAAAAAGTTCAGTGGGAAAATTACCTGGTCCTGGAGGACACTGATGGACAACATAGAAACTTATTTTTGTGATACGGGTTAATTTGCAGTCACAGTAGCATTTTGTATTTCCTTCTACAAAAACAGTACACAACACCTGATGGCTCCCCAGGTGTAATGGCTGTAACAAGCAAAGGGTTATTATTTATTTATCAGATATTCATAATGGTCACATAAAAGATGTTAAGGGGAAAATGTGAAGAGGAGGAAGGGAAACTGTCATTCTGCAACCATATACTTCATACTCTTCGTAAATTAATCACTCTAATTTGCAGTACTTTTTTTTAGCCATTGGATAGATGCATTGGAATTTAAAGTCTTCATATGGGTAGTTTTATTCTTCATTCTCTTACAGCTCAAGTGAGTGCAGTCTTAAGAAAGCAGTGTTTTGGACCACTTGTACAGAGAAATACAATGGAGATCACATCTCAGCTTTTAAAAGAACTACATCAACTGCTGACCACCCTTTCCTCTGTCTCACTGAACTAGAGCAGCCAGCATGCAAAACAGATCATCTCCAGCTGCTCCAAAGCATTGTATCTTTCCCAGCTCCTCTCCTACACCAGTGCCTCCTGCCCATCATGTTCTGCCTCTCTGAATCCTCTCCACTTTCTCCAAACCACTCTTAGATAGAGACAGAAGACTGCTCTTCTCCATTAATCATGACATCCGTGCTCTCTATCTCTGACTAGCCCCTAACTAAAGCCTCCCCTTCCCAAACACTGTTCCCTCCCTCACCCTGCAGTTATCTGTGTGCATCTCCTCATTCTGCTCACTGGCTCCTTTCCCCAGCTTTCCCAGCTGCAGCAGGTTAAAAAGGAAGTATAAGATGTTGCCTGCAATTGATTTTAATTCTTTCCCTCATGCTGCCCCTGCAGGCACGAGTTGGCCATCTCAGCTGTGGCACTGAGCGCAGCCAGCTCTCCCTCACGCACAGCCTTCCCTCAACAAGCTGTAACTGATCGCATCAGGACAAATGCACACGTACAGTCATATTAATTTCTTTGCATGCTCTGGAGTTTTCTTACAGTATGAGGCCTACCATAAGAAAACATAGGCTTTGTTTGTTTTTTAAGGTAGTGGCTTCCTCCACAGACCTGGAAATGCAAACATGACAGCGATGGGCCTAGTGCAGGAGAAGCCAAGAGGGGCTCCAAACTGAAAATGAAATTGCTGAGAGCATCTGAAGTGTTCAAGAAAAACGAAATTATAGAAGTCTTGAGAAAACAAAAAATAGTGTGGAAAATAATGGATTTTTGAATACTCTTTTTTTTAATAAGGCCTTAATACGCAGTTTTAGGGAAGTGAATGAGAGGAAGAAATGTGAATGTTCCTTCCCACCACCATTCTTCTAGAAGAGTCAAAATGATGCAGAGTGCCTTTTGTTTGGATAAGCCTCAGTTTATCAGATAAGCTCAGACAACCTCAGCTTTCTTCTCATTTCATTCATAACATTCCACAACTCCTCTTGCTTATCAAGTCATCTAACGGCTGAGAAAGCCATAGTGTTAGACCATAACCAGTACAACTTCCAGCCACTGTTTACCATCATAGCCTCTCATTTCGTGAATCCCGCTTCAGCATGCCTTGAAGTTCTAGAAGACCCTTTCACCCACCAGTAGCTGCCTGAGGAGGAGGAGACAAATGAGGAGTCAAATTACAAGTTATTCACCACATCTTAAAGGAATGAGGAGCAAATACAACAAAAAAGTTGTGCTACACACTAGATCAAGTTGCTTCAAGCCCCAGCCATCCTGGCCTTGAACACTTCACAGGTTTACAGGTTCACAGGTTATTCCGAGTTGAAAGGGACCCCCAGGATCATCTAGCCCAACTCTCAAGCCTCCCACCAACTAGACCATGTCACTGAGCTCCTCATCAAGTCTTCTCTTAAACACCTCCAGNCTTCAATGGATGCTGCATACACAATTTCCCTGGGCAACCTGCTTCAGTGCCTCACTACCCTCACAGCAAATGATTTCTTCCTAATATCTAATCTAACCCTACCCTACTTCAGTTTAAAGCCATTCCCTCTTGTCATATCATTACATGTCCTTTTAGAAAGAATCTCACCATTTCTCTTGTAGCCCCTTAGGTACTGGAAGATGAACTTCTGCTCTGTCCTAGACTGAATGTAAGTGCAGAGACCTGGAGGATCTGTCAGTTCAGATTGAACCCACACAAAAGCAAGAATGAGGAAAGGTGGGCAAGAAATGTGTTCTGCAGTCCTCTGTGGTGCCAGGACTAAGAGGAATGAACAGCAGTGCTTTTGCACAACAAAAGCACGTGAGAGCAGCTGAAGGATGCCATTTAAAAGCTGTGGGCAGATGCATGGATGTTCAGAACACCCTACATATTTGGATGCGCAGAGATAAAGGAACTGCCTAATGATTCTGAAGACACGAAGCCAGAAAAATGGGTGAAATAGCATACAACTTGCTTTTTAAAATACAAATTGACCACCAGTGGAGTGGTGCTGAAACTGCTTTGTGAAGATTGCAGTATCTGTAGCTGCATGGGGTTATTCTCTAGTGAAAACTTGTATTCTGTAGAATTTGGTCTTCTGGCAGCAAATCAAGGTCATGGGTTAAAATTGACTGTTATATTGACATCACACCAAGTTTAAAAGTTTCTAATTGTTCTTATTTATTGTTGAAATAAGGAGGGATCATAGGAGCTCATGGAACTCAAAGTGTGGCACAGTGGGTGTATACATCCTTTGAGTGCAAATGGTGATATCTCCAAATAATAAATATGAAAAAATAAATAATTTTTCTACTTCATTTAGTGCTCTCATGACACTCACAGGTCACCATCATTAATGACATTAATGTCACCATGACATTAATGTCATGTACGTGATTCAGCAATTTGCCTGAAGACTCTCAAGAACCTTAAGAGCTTTGAAAAAGGAAAGAGATTTTAAGCATTATTATGCAGCAACTGTAGTCATCTTGCTTTATTCCTCAGATCTTACTATTTGAGAGATAAAAAATAAGAGACACTTTTGAGGGAGGGACGGCAAAAATAACGATTTGTAAATCTTGTTGTTGAAATGTATTTAAATCACAAATGCTGACATTTTACTGAAATTACGCTTTTTTTGTAGAGGGAATATAGAAGAAAGGAGGGCTGACCCTTCCTGTCTTGGATGATAAATATTAAATCTATTTGAACTCTAGTAATTTACATAAGTTGAAGCAACAAACAGAAAGGGCTGGTTGAACCTAAAAGAATTGGAACATTTCTAGTGCTCTGGGAGCCCTTTCTCATTTCAGTGTGGCTCAGTGTCCTTGGCTATATTTTTTAACTTTCTGAAGATGAAATAGTAAAGCTATTCAGCATTTTGCTACAGTTGCAGAAGAACATGGGAAAAAGGCAAGTGATTTTACAGGAGCAGAGACTGCCTTCTGTTACTAAAGTTCTACTGTCATTCACTCCAATTTCAAAGAGCAGCATTTGTAGCTAAAAGGAAAACTCATTCTAGCACTTAAAATCATTCAGAAATAAACAGAAAAAAAACATTTGAGGGGATAGACATTATCAGAGGAGCAATTGCCACCCTTAACTATAAACAGGGGAGACTGATAGCTGACCCCACAAATAAATGGCTATAAATCATTCATCTCTCTGGGACAGTAACGAGGGTCTGAGTATGAATTAATGCTATTGTATGAAACGGAATTTCATGTTTACTACTACCTGAGAACGAAAAGAGAATATGTCCTTACAATGTTCATCTATAAAGAAACTTCTCTATGAGGCACCACACAGCAAGGTTATGATTACTAAGGCAAGAGACCCAGTGAGATGTGAAGCAGTTGTTATTCCCACAGAAGTAACTTACCAGGGGACATCTAAAAGGGTCAGTGTGTCCCTCAGGATTGGTGTCTGAATTAGGACACTTGATATCCTGATATCTTCTGAATAGTTCCTAGGAAATTGGAGCATGGGAATATATATGTGTTTGCTGGGGAGGTGGCCAGAATGGGAATATCAGCTTGGTGTCCTCAACTGTGGACTGGAGGGATTGGAACAGCAGTCAGTGGCTGGCAGGATGAAGGAGTAAGTGGTTACTCTGTCACTATCCAAAGTCTTCATTATCTTTCCACATTCACAACTTCTGTCTTCTATGAACACCAATCTTATTTATGACACATCACACAGCCCCTGCAGTAAGCGAGGAACTCTGGCCCTCAATGTTTCAAGAAAAACTGCCTCATACTGCATTAGCATTCAAAATGAATGAGGCGGGAGACCAGCTCCAGCAGCTCCCCAAAATAATATGCGACAATCTAATTAAACTTTATTGTAACTATACAAGCGAGGAAACAGAATTAAGGCTGGGTAGGCAAGCTCAGTTTTGTCATTTCCTTAGCCTTTGAGTGTTCACAATTTGATAGTCTTGTCATGTAGGGTTTCTAATAGAATTCTGTGCATTTTTAGAAAATAAATTAAATTATTAACTTCTACATGGTTCAGCTTCTGCTAGACCAGCAAAGCAGACCAAGGCAAAAACTTGTGCAACCAACTGGGCAAATACACCTCTTCCTTCTGTACTGACTTTTCTATTGGCACTGTCCAGAAGAGGAAGCCCCCCTTTCTTCATCAGTGCCTTATTGGTCAAGGAGAGAGAGAGATTTCCTATGCTAGAAATGGGAGCATGGTACCAGCATAACTTGGTACCTAGACAGCAGAGTCTGTGTTCACAAAAAAACCACCCAGTGACTACCAGCCAGTAACACTCAAGGGCACCAGAAGAGCCAAAATATAATGCAAAACCAAACACCGATCCATTCACACATCTATGAGAACTGTAAAATGACACAGCTGGAAGTGTTGTTTTTAAGAGATCTTTGTTCTTGTACCTATCTCAGCTTACAATTTCCAATTAAAAAATTGCTTCTGGGCTTGGTATCAAATGTTTTAAATTGCAGCCAAAAACATAAGCAACTCAAAATAACCCCCTTAGAATGGAAACTCTTGTACATCCTTCATACTGCTATGCCTGGAATACATTGCCAATAAGATGCCTAAAAAGAGGCCAAGAATCCAGGGGTAGGAGTGAAGGAAAGAGGAATTAGACCAAAAAGGAATGAAAGGGAATCCCACAAGGAGCCAGCAGAAAAATTCCAGATATTCTAGCAGTTCTAAGAGTTTGTTCCAGGTGACAAAATAGACACTCACTTGAGGGGAACTTTTGATGAAAAAGGACTGGCGACTTCAGGGCACGGACCTTAGGAGACCCTGCAGTAACTCTGAATTTCTGCTGTATTGTCTGCCACAGCATACGATTAGTTTCCTGCGCTGTAGCGCATTGTGAAGCGCTTTATAAAGCAATGAATTACACAGCTGAAGTGGAGTAACCACATGCAATCTAATACGACAACCATTATGCTCTCAGCAACATCCCACACACAGCCACGAACATTTGCATTAGTGCCAATTAATTTGAGGTGGTACAAACTCAGCCAGGCATAGGATTTGTTCTTTGGTGTGAAGGAGGAAGGGAGGGGAGAGAAATATCCTTTTGTCTTCAGAGAGGAAACATCTGTAGGAGTTTTCAAGGGCTTCAGTGACTTTGTTGAGCGTGGAGCGGGGGAGCGTGCTATTGAATGCTTTGATCTCACCAGCAGGTGACACTGCAGCAAGTGGGAGCAGCTATAAAAAGTTTGAAGCGTTCTAGGGACAACTCGCACAACCGGTGCGCAAATGTGTTTAACACGTGTGACTCACAGTTGCTGAGAAGTGGGAACATGGAGCACAGGCTGGGCTTTTGATTTCATCTCCTCGTTGTGTACTAATGTCTTCTTTTCCCCTCACTGCCCTCCACCACTGCTTTCAAACACTGGGATGAAGCAGTCAGGAAGGGCAATGAATCTCTTAACCCTGTTGCATGTGGAAAGGCATATGACTAATGCACAGCCACGGAAAACTGTTCCAACAGCCCTACCTCTCGCCGAAGACAGCAGGAAAGTCATATCCTTTAACATCAGTGCCTAAGAGAGGAACCTACCAAGTAAAAAAGGAATGCTGTGTTTTTCCAGCTCCACATTTCAACCAGCTATTCTACACAAGAAAATGATGACAGCATTTGTGAAACATGGGCTTTCCTGTGGTGTACTATTTTAATCCTATGGTTAATATAAAAGAAAGCAGATGAAATGCTTGAGAATTAATAACCTCTTGTACCTCTCTGTTCTGGCAGTTCCAACCAGGAGGACTGACCCTATATAACCAGGGGATCAAGAAGATCAGCCTACTCCTAAAAGAAAGAAAAATTCTTTACTCTGTAAAGAAAAATCTTCCTGCAGCTGGACATCCTATGCTCAAAAATTCACAAGTTGTAACCTACAGAGCCAGGCTTGCACTGCATATTCTGGTGAGGTCCATGGCTACTGTATCCCGCTAAGGGCAGAGAGAAGGTTGTCTTACTTTTTCACTCAGCAGTTCCTCAGGTGCAAAACAGATACAGGCAGAGCTGCCAAGTTTTGTTCAGCTCCCTGTGTGATATATTGATTTTGTAAATGGGTTAGTGAACTGATTTACCACTTTCTAGACTATTTGCACAAAGCCTTCCGCCGTATTTTGCATCCACAACATCCTACTCCAAACAGCAGCAAGAATTTGTCCCCGTATCCTTGCTGCTGTGCACAGAGGAAGCCAAGAGCCCTTCTGAGACAGTCTTCAGAGAGTCTGAACACTATTTGCAAGAGATGATGGGAGGCTGCAGGGCACTGGCAGGCATAGGCAGATACCCATGTAAGGTCTAGTGCCAGCAGCATTTGTAACAGCTTGCACTGTCAGTCCTGCCAATGCATGGCTGCTCTACCCCAGGTGTGTTTGGTACAGAGAGAGTGGGTACCTGGTGTTGATATCTGGCACAGTGCAGCTGAAGTGAATACCTCTTGTCTGCTTGAAGTGCATGTGAATGTGTTAAAAACCGGCTGGAACGAGTCTGCCAATAACAGAGGTGCCAAAGCCATGGTGCTGGGCAAGAAGCACAGTCATAAGCAATTCCAAGTGGCTCCACAAAAGGTTGACAGAAACACAAGGATTCAAGGCTCAAAAAGTGTTTCTAAGTGCTTTGACATCAGTCAGGAAACCAAGGGATCTGAATAGCCCTTCTATAACATTTTACACACCTTTGGGAATGTGGGAGATTTTTCACTAAACCAGAATGCTGTAGAGCATCAGAACGATATTCTCCTTGGAGAGATAAATGCAGTTTTAAACCTAATCACTCAAGCGCTATACATCTGCAGCACTACACCCCTCCTGTATCTACTGCAAGTGCATATGATTTTACAGTCACACTTTATCCCACTGATGCTGTTACATGGTCAGGGCAAAATGACGAGGATGAGGAAACTCAGAAATGACTTTGCAATGAAAACAAATACATATCTAGCATAAACCAGTAGAGAAGCCATGGTTATTTTGACTGTGAGCCTTTGGAGACACCATTTGTGATAACTATAGGTAAAAAACATGTCTAACGTGTGACTCTCCTACAGAAGGTGTCCCCTCACTGACTGCAAGATACACTGATGGACTTCAGATTCTTTAACTTCCACTGTTCAGATGTACCTTGCAATTTCTCATACTGAAGTAGATAGGTGAGGTTGTATACATGTCTGATGTTACCTTATGTACATTAAATTATCAGCATTACAAAACCGCAATGGAGATTGCCTACCTTTCAAGACCCAGAGAGAGAAAGAAAGGAGCAAACTGCAAAAGGGCCAAGCAATTTTTCTCTTCATCACTTACACTTCCTACATGAAAGATTCACTGGCAAAATTTGCTCCTAAGTTGTGGGTTTTTTGAACAACACTCTTTAGTCACATAAGCAACACATTATTTTCCAAGTGTAGTTACTTAGTTTCTTCACATTTGAATTTTCATGTCACTTCTCTTCTTCTCTCTAGTTTTTGCTTTTTTAAACAGTGTGAACACATTCTGTAATTATTGCTGACAGCACAATGTTTAATGGTGTTGAGTGTCTTTTATGGCACAGTCAGACATTTGTTTGGGAGACAGCTGTCTCTGCTTAAGAAGTCACTGCCCCTTAACTCTTGATCTCTGCCCCAATGACTCAGATGTGGCAGCTGTCCATACCTGCAAACAGTTGAAGCAAACCATTTCCCTTCACGCTGCAACAGCCTAGAAGAGCCCACAGATTTAGTTACTGCACCTCGGCAAAGGGGAGCAGGAACAAATAGCTGATCAAGCAGTAACTTGTTAAACCACCACAGCTGTTTCTCAAGCAAACACCCGACTGTGCCCTCGGAGCCAGCATGAGGTGCTGGAAGGGAAGAGGTTTCCGAAGCTGGGAGATGCTGTGGGAACCATCCCACATTCCTCCCCTGCCCCAGCTGAAAGCCAACCGCTGTGCTGTGACTGTGGCTGGTCTGCACGCTCACCCACTCTGCCTCCCAGCCTCCTACTGGCCCTTCATCTTTTCTCCCCACAAGTGCCAGAAGTACCATCACATATTCAAAACACGGCTGAACTTCTCTGGCCACTTTTATCTGCTGTTTCACAGGAACATAGTTGATATGGCTTGCTTCCCAGCTGTTTTCATAGAAGACTGGCCCAGGCAAGCACAGCTTCAGTTACACTGGGTGCGACTGATTACCTGGTACACAAGTCAGGAGGTGATTTGATTGGAGCCAGTCCCAAGTAATGTGAAGTAACACAAAACCCATCCATCACCATGCAGTACTTACCAGGTGAAACTTCATGAAGAGAACTTGCCTGACCTGATAATACAGTATTACCCCCAATTATTATGTGATTTAACACTAGTGCTGATTACCCACCACAGAAGTGGGGGGGAGGGCAGTTGCAGCCATCTGTATTAGTTTGCCTGAATGTTCCCATTAAACTGTTCTCAGCATACATTGGGCTCACAAGTGTCAGTCTTGAAAGAGTGTCGGGACACCATTCTGTGGGGTAGTGCTGTGCCACTCTATGTGTTGTCAAACTACACTGCTGACACTGCCAAATTATTGTATCTTGAGATTCTTGAACTATAGCAAAAGAAGAGATGTGTGGAGTGTGTGAGAAACACAGTCCCTCCGTTGCTGAACAGAAAAAACCTAATCCCTTGCCGAAGTCTTTTATACTGCTACAAAAGCAACTAATACATTTTTGTGTTATCTGTTCCCTTGCTCTGCTCTTCAATGACGTTAGTGTAGAGCAATTAGTGACTTTCCTGCACTGTCTGAAAGAGCAGGCACTTTCTAGTCCTCTTTCAGCTTACTTACCAGAATTATATTTTTTTAATTAATTCCTCCATTGTATCAGCACAGTAGAAGATGGGCCTAATACTTTCATCATTTGTAAGTCAGCAGAAGATTTTATACGATTTATACAATGACCTAAGAAAAGAAAGCATACCTGCTGACAGTGTTCTATGCAAATAGTTTGTAGGATTCTTCTATACCATTAAGGCAAAAAAATCCCAACTCTGACCATCTTATCCAGTTTCACCTACCATACAGGTGTAACTTGAGTAGAGTACTCTTGACCTAAACAGCTCTAATGACAGAGAATCCACTGCATCTACTGCCATTAACACTGAAAAGGGTTTTCTTCTACCCAGCCTGCGGGAGTGGAGAGAGTTTAGAAGATATGTTTTCCATCCCAGAAATGTTTTGTGCATGATTGTCCTTATGTGTGATACAGCAGAGGAATACATCATTGTAACAGATTCCCCACTTCTCTCCACCTCTTACCACAGTTGCCTCCAACCTTGATCTGGGAAGTGTTCAATCCAAAAGTATTATAATGGGTGTTTTGACACTGGTAAAATTTTCACAGCAAACATAATATTCAGTTCATAAGAAATTGCTCCTAAAATACCGAGGTGTAAAATTATGCTAGTTTCTTCTCCTCTGGCTTTGAATCACCCCAGGGGGTTATGTGGTGGAGATGGCATTTTCCTTTTAAATCTGCAGGATTTTTCCATTAAGTTCTATACAAGTTTTTCATCAGTTTACTATAGCTATAGCTAGAACCAAACTGCACAGCTTTCTCCTTTCCAAAAGAGGAAATGAATGCTCTCATTTAATAAAATTGCCAAAGGAGATGCTAGGAAGTCCTCTTAAATATGATAACATATACATTTATATCTGATATTCCACTGCGAAAATTAACATTTGGGAAAAAAGATGATTTTAGAAATTAAATCCAGCAAGTAGAACTCTGCAAAGAATCATCTTGAAAACCCTGACGCCATGAAGTGCTCAGGGCAAGGACCCATTGCTTACACCATAGCAATTTTGTAGGTAGTGTGTAGTGAATATTACTACCACTCTCAGCTGTGCCAGGGCATTTACGAGTACTATCACAATAAAAATCACCAGCACCATCACAGCTATTTCTAAAAGCCACGGATTTCACTAAGGAGAAGCTAAAAAGCTCCATGGGTATTCAGTTTATTCAGCAGAACAGCTAATAACTGATCCCACAGTCCTTATTCAGGAAAGAATCTTATTCCTAAGGGGAATTCAAGTGAGCTCCATTAACTCAAATGCTCTTCACCAAATAACCAGTAGCCCCAGAAGACTGGAAACATATGTAATGTTCCTTCCGAAATCTAGCTGCCAAACAGAGAAGGCTGAAAATTTTCAAATGGAATTTCTATGAGGGCTTAAAATCAATGGTATTTTTGTCTAAATAGGAAAGCAAAATCAGGTCTCTAATAAAGTACAGAGGCACAGCAACTTGAACAGTATTACTATTACTGTCTTTGTCAAAAAATCTCAGCATTGTTCAAGCCATCATGCTTCTGCTCTATGGGGCTGCCAGAAGCTGTTTTACAGGTCTTGGTGACAATGGACCAGAAACCAAACACTGAGCCACAAGAAGTAGGTTATAGACTAGGTTATATATGTCTGTTACAGTGTTATACACAATATATTTCCACAGTATACAGAAAAATGACAACAACAGCATTGCAGGGCATTTAGGTTCATTAGTATGGTCAGCAATCAGCCAAAAGGCAGCCAGAGTTCAAATGTGAAGATGGTTGTGAATAAAGCAGCACGCTTCCTGCTCTGCTGCTGTACCTACTCCTGCAATTCCCAGTCATGCAAGCACATTGCTGATTTTGCCAGCACTGACTAAACAGGTAAAGAGCAGACTTTCTCAGAAAGTTGCAGGATTTAGCCAGAAAGCTGTTCTTCAGAGATCAAATTAACTATTTTTTTCCCCAGGGCATCATCTTCAGCAAATAGTCATGTAGGCCAGTCAGAGATGGGAAGAATTCTTGAGACCTTACAAGGGTGTCAAGTGCAGTTCACAAAGAGCAAAATTAATGCCACTAGAGACGGCCAAAGTTCACTTATGAGCAATTCTCCAAAGGGTGATTGCTTCTTCTCCATTTTACTTTTACAAGCATTAAGGTGCAAGAGTAAAATACGATCACAGAGTGACTGAAATGTTTTTATAAATGTGGACAAAGAAGGTAATTTTAAATCTTTTCTGAGGTGTGTATAATTACAAGTGCATTTCAGATGTTGTTAATATGCTTAGGTGCTTAGGGAAAGCAATCTTATATCAAAGATAACCTTTTAAAAGATTACTTTATTACAGCAGCACTCAGCTTCACTAGTATATTCAGAATTGGGTTAGCCTCCCATGTTTACTACAGGTTTATAACTTATCTGTACAAAAATCATTTGAATTCATGCCAGCTTATAAAATTTCTAGACTAATAGGCAAAAGTAAAAGACTGGTTAATCTTTTACAAATACCTACTGCCTAAGGAATTACAGAAGGGTTTTATTTTTATTTTTTTCTTTCTTTTTTGGCAGCCACCTAGCTTCATAACCATTTCTCTGTAAGAAATATATTTGGCAAATGATTAGCGTATATTGATTAGTTATTACACAGGAGAACTGTTATTGAAGAGAATTTTTTTTAACATAATCAAAGCTTGCATTAGACAACAGATTGCAAAAGCTCCAAAGGAACCATTAATAAAAACCTTTTTAAAAAGTTAAGTGAATTTAGTGCTTATGGAAACAAAAGATCAGTGGAGTTGGCCAGAGACATTGACGCACAGACCTCCTACTGGGTTTTGCCGATACATTGTGGTCCTGGACTATCTTTCTATTTCAGCCATGAATTCTCTCTGAGCAGGCACTGTTGATCACAAGCTGCAAGGCACAACCATGACACTGGACCAAAAGTTTCTAGAATTACATTCCTAATCTGGGCATCAACATGGTGCAATTTAACTGTGCAGTAGTCCTGCATGACATCAGTGGACCAACTTACACGACCACAATTTGGGTCTTAACTGTGAGCTATGACGTCAGCTAGAGCTCAAGGCCAGCTTCCAAGACAGTTTGGCAGGCATGCATGTAGCACATCATGTGGATTCACGGTGGTGCAGTAACAATACTTGATAATTCAGTTCTGCAGAAAATCTTGCTCACCTCCTTCTCCCAAGCAGTTTGTTTAAAATCAAGTTCAGCTGTTGGTACAGGTAAAGTAAGCAGGATTTTGTTTTAAAGTTCTATACTTTCTGATGGCACAACTTGTCGTCTGTACTGTGTGAGGGAAACAAAATCCTTAGGTCTTTTACTGGAGCTCTTTAAAGTGCTTTAGGTTTTTACTTTCTCTTTTCTATTAGCACTGTGCATCAAGCATTTTAAAAAATAGCTCCCTGATGATGGGCTCAATTCTTGGTACCCATGTCTTGAAGAGTTAGTGAACACCACACAAATACTACCAACTTAAACACTGGCTCCTGAATACACACATGCCTCTCCTGAGATAATGTCTTAAGTTTCCATAAAAACAGCAGCATTACCTACCTACACTCAAGTAAATTGATGGTCATCTCCTTGATGGCAACAGTACAGGGCGGGATAGATCTTGACCCCTCTTTTACATGGGTATGTCCTAAGTGTTTTGCATGGTCTGTGTCCCTGGTTTTTCCCCACTTCTAAGGTAAGGATGAGAGTAATATTTCTCTACCCTCCAGAGCGATTGCCATGACTGATAGTGTTGAACTATATTGTGTGGTGCTCAGATACAAAGACAGATATGAGGTATGCATACAAGCACTTTACATAGACCTTTTTCCCAGTACGTTTTCAGCCAAAGAAACATATGGTAAGTGCATCCCCTTGGAGCTTGTCTTTTTGGCTCTTTGTAAGTGTTCAAAAGAATCACTGCTGAGTAGCTTCTTGTCTTCTTTACCTCAAGAAAAATATGCACGTGTCAATACACAGACTTATTATACAATAGATCACACTAAGGCTTTTAACATGGGTCATTAGTGGCACTGTAAAGTTTTCATGTGAGTACTGTATTATTTTATATGGTATTCCAAAGGATGCACTACATTCCACCAGTACAAGTTGACTTTTTACACAACGGTTTGGCATGATTAATGATCTGTTAAGGTCTATTGGTTAAGTATTACCTGTAACCGAATTGCTTAAACACATATTTACAAGATAAACTGGAACAGCTCATAGTCATTACAGTCTTTGTGGTAATTAATAGGAATGTTATGTAAATACACATTTAAGTGATTTATATAATAGGGCTCCAAAGAAGCTGTTATAATCTATCATGCTGTAATGAATTAGCTCCTTTACTCTAGGTAGGTATCTGACCTCTACTGGAGTATGAAAGACCTGCTTATATGTCTCACTGGTCTTGCCCATCTTCAACAGAAAACCACGCATGAAAAGGCTGCTACTGAAGAACAAAAAGAGCAAAAATATGCATTAATATGGAGGTAGTAGTAAAACAGGTCCTAAAAAGCTCTGTAGTCAGCTTGGATAGGGAATGAATGAACACCTCTTTGATTGTGTCACCTTCATCATCAACAGGCCCAGAAAGGCTGCAGGAAAGATTAAGCTGACAGGCAAAGAGCATGGTGCATATGCTAAGGCTGCCTCTTCCTTAAGTGCCTTCCCTCCCCTACTCCAGAGCACAGCAGCCACAAAAGAGCAGACACACAAGAATGAACTTGACCTAAATCATCTCAGGAGTCTGAAGACCATTAGACTGCACTGGACATGGGAACAGACTCGAACCTTGCCTGAGAGGCAAGTTGCTAGTATTTCGTGTGGTATAGCACTGCTGCAGCCTGATGCTCATAATGGCAAAGCAATGGGTAGTCTGCACTGTTCTTCCTTAGCTAGTGTCTAATCCAGACACAGGTACCTTACACAGTACTTCTCAGGATGCTTAGGGGAGAAACCATCTTTGGACAGGCACTAAACATAGGGATTTCAGTCTCCTCCTAAATAAAAAAAAAAAAAAAAGGAAATCATTAGACATCACAGAATAGATGCCAGAATTCATTTTTAACTATATGCCTTCAAGCTGAAATTGTTTCATCTAATTTTTATTGTCTACATTTTCAGTATGCCAGAAAAATATCAAGTTACTTATGCTAGTTTTGGAGTGTCTTCTTCACCCTGGTTAGGGAACAACCTGACATGCAATGCTATGATTAAAATGCGTTCTCAGTTATAGTCATGGCTTCTTAAGACCATACTTTCCTTTGTTTTATTCAGAAAAAGGAATAAAATAATTGTCTATTCTAAGTTTTCATATTACTGGTTTTAAGACTTTCCCCTTCAAAATGTTCCTCCAACACACACTCCAGACAAGGCAGTCAAGTTTCTGGTTCTGACCTCACAGAGTGTAAACAAAGACTCAATTCAGCTACTACTAACCTTGATGAGGCTAAATTTCATATGCTATTCGACTTAACAGGCAGTGGCTGGAACAAAATTATGGACATGATTTGCTAATGGAAAATGGACTTGGAGAGCCATCAGACATTCTAAACAGCTACAGGTCTCACAGGTACAGTGGACAAAGTATAACCATGTTTTGGCATAGCAGAGACACTCCTTCATTCCTGAAGATAGTGAACCAAGGCAGGTAACTTGCATGACAATCTGGAAGGAGATCCTGAGAAGATCCACAGGTCTTTGAGTGTACGATGGATCCTTGGTGCCATTTGTGCCTAATGAGAAGAATGCATGACTACATGTACCCACCAGACATGGATGCAGGGGCACAGAAGATGCCTTCTTTTGGGGCTCCAAATGCAGGTCTTGGAGTAGCTCCGACAGGATGAGGGTAATCCTCCACACAGTCACTTTGAACTCATCTGAGCCGACCCTGATGGGGGCAGGTTTGAGCCCTCAGCTGGTAGGCAGCCACTAATGAAATCCATTAAACTGTCAACATTTAGGGAACACTGTTTTACAAAACCACTTAAACATACCATGCAACAGACAGCTGAATTAGGCCTGTCTGCCTGTGTGGAGTCAGAAAGAGCCATGTTACTCTTCAGGGGATTGAAAACTACTTTGCAGAGCAGAGCCCTGATTTTTTCATTTTATGTTTAGCAATTATTCAAATGTATCCAGAATGGACAACTGCATTTTTACTTCCTTCAGAGTAAAAAATTAAAATCCCGCTATCAAAGGAAACTACAACCCCCTAAAAAAGAACAAAAACCTAAGGCACTGATACCAAATGGACTTGGAAGAGGTGATTTGAAAGCAGAGGGAGACACACCAGCAAATAGGGTGAATGTCTGCATGCCATTGGAGCTACACGACAGGGTGTTTTAAGATGCACAGAAAGAGATCAGAGCCTATTGCAGGTAAAAGACCGCAATGTACCCAGCAGAGAACTGAGCTCAGAAAAAAAAGATGAGGATTCCAGGCCCCCCAGGCCACTGGCAGCTGCTGTGCGTGTGTTGGTATGTGCCACAGACTGACAGAAATGACAAACTGTCGGGGAGAGGCCAGGGCAGCACAAGTGATTCTGTAAGAAGCCCTGTGGGGTGAGCAGTGGTGTGCTACTACCAGCATGGGCTGCTAAAGGAGCAACTCAACCACCTCCTGCTTGCTGGAGGTGAGGGACTGCAACTTGACCAGTAGGTCATGTTCAGTTGGAGTTTCAAGGTGTGGGAAGCTATTTTGAGCATGAAGGGGAAAAGAAGGTGAAAGAAGTGCTCGGTGTCTTTCCAATTTCTACCCAGCAATTGCTTGAAATAACAGATCCATGATCTGAATATGTTAAGGGAAGCTGGTTTCACAAAGGCTGCCTCTCTTGTGCTCTATCTACTACTGGAAAAGATATGGGATGCTTTTAAGGAGCTTCCAACAATTCCAGGTACATTTTGGAAAATACAGCCTATTTAGACAGATCTTTTCCTCTTGTGCTGTCTGGTTTCTGTCACATCTCATTAATACAAATCTACACACTAAAGGAAGATTTTTTTTTCCTGTATTGTTAATTTCATTACTGCTTATTCCTTGATCTGGAGCCATAGTTTCCCACTGCTCAAACTCACCTAGAGCAGTTTCATTTTCTTGAAAGGTTTTGGATTTTAATTGAGAGAGACAGACATGGCTATTTACACAAAGAAGGGATATGATATAGAAAAAACAAGGAAAACATCAGTGGAATCCTCATCTTCAAATAAACCAGTAAGAATGACAGGGAAACATGCTCCCCTATGATCAGGAACACTTGGATTTCTGCAATGAAAATATCAGGAAGGTGTCCATTTTGTGAGACATACACAAAGGTTCTGACCATCACATGATGGCTTTTGGCTCCACACAAGAATAACAGTCATCAATTAGTAAAAACTGGTGGCTCAAGAGAATGAAAGATTTTATGGCAATTCCCAGTCTCAAAAAGCATTCAGTCTTACAAATCACCACTTCTGGGACATCAGTGTCATCTCCTCAGCAATGAACAGTGATGTCACAAGACAAGCATTAAAACTGCAGATATATATAAAATCAACAGTCAAAACAGGTAAACATTGAAAAACCCACATAGTTTTCATGCAAATTTCCCTAGTTATAATAAATGCAAGAAGAGGGAAAGCAGAAAAATAAATGATACATCCACACAATTGATTCTAAATAAAATGTTATTCAAACCTCACCCAGAGACATCACTGACTGCAATGTTTTCTTTTCCACTAATTTGTATCCTGTCAATTTACAAGCTATTGGAAACACCACCTTTATTTAATAAAAATGCAAAGTACAATGGGGAATTTATGTAAATAAGGTTGGCAAAATATCTTTGTAGGATATTTTCGAAGGACTCGGGAAATGAATGAATTAATGAATGAACACTTAAATAGTTTTGTGTAACTGGGATATAGCCTAGCCAAAACACTAGACCTGACACTTTATTACCATGTAAATATCAATTGAGGTAAACTTTGGCAAAATAAAACAGTCTCAAATCAACTCTCTCTGGAAGGAAGTCACGCACCTCCTAGGCCACCTAAAATCTGTTACAATGTCACTACTATGACGATGCAACAGTAGCATCCTAAACACAATACTTTTCACTCAAAAATCATTATCGTTTAACAAAAAGAATTATTCCTAGGGTATGAGTGTAAGATTACAGTCTAATTTTTGAAAAGCCTCTACTAATTTAAAATGTCTTATCCAAGTTAATGTTTAAAGCTAAAATGACCTAACTGGTCACAAGGCTTCTTGGAGTACAATAGAGAAAGAAGGAAAATTGGATTTTCTCCATGATGGATGAGTTTAGGGAAGTACCATGGGAATTATTGCCTAGTGTTTTTCAAAAGAACTGCTTCTTGATTTCATGATGGTGGACAAAAGAACGCTATTCAAAGAACCTGCTTCCCTTCCCTACCTGGTTAAGTTGTCCACAAGACTACAGTACCCCATTATCTGGGTCCCCAAACTGAAATTCTTGTACTGGGTTGAAGTCAGCTCCAGCTGACTTAAGTTAGAAGGCATTTCAACCAAAGAATCCCTCCTACAAATATATCAGGGCCACAGAAGATATTCTGGAGATATGTATTAAACTGACATAAGAACAATACTTTCATGCTACAGGGATCACAGGTACATTAAAAGTACCTGAGTGGGTATATCATAGGCAACTTTAAACAGTATTAGAAAAACCCAAACAAACACACGCGAAAAACAAAACCAAAAAAAATCCAACTTGCAGGACATAGTAACAAGTGATCAGTCATTTATAGAAAGAGTTACTAGTCATTTACTAGATCCTTAGCAACTTTTTATGTGTCCTAGAATAAAAGTCCTAATATAAACTGTAGTTTATGCAGCTTCAAATTTCAAAAAATGAGTATCATGAATTCTGTTCCCAGCTCCATATTTAATAAGTACGTAATAGGTCTCGTTTTCCAGATTGCTGAGTAGTCTGTAATTCTCTTCACTTCACTGGGAGCCATTGTAGACTCAGCATTTTCCAAAGCAGGCTAATTATTTAGTTGCCTAAGCATGATACAAGAAAACAAACTAAGAGCTAGCTACTACAAAAGTACCAGTCTTGCACAAAAGTAGTCAAAGCCCAGTTCTTCTCAGGAGAAGGGAAACAAGAAACCTGGATCTCCATGGGCAATGAGTGTATTCTAGGCAATGAGTCTATTCTTGTGTATCATCAAGACATAGGAGATGGGTTGGCAAAAAAATCAGCTACTTTTATTGAGCTCTGCATTGCCACAGCCAGGCTACTTCTTGCACCCAAAATAACTGTTTGAAAGCTACTTCAGGTGCCTCCATTCTGTTGCTGCCTGCCAGCTCAACATACTCGGTGAGGGAACACAGGCAACCTGAAGGGCTGCCCTTCTCTAAGGGAATAGAAATGGGAGATGCCTTCACTCCCTCCCACGTCAGCTGGTGCTGCTCACCTTATCACACTCATAAGCTTCTTTTCTCCTTCATAGACAAAATGCCTTCACATATAGTCTTTGCTATGCATTTGTATGTCACTGATATTTAGAGGAAGAATTGGGCTCCAAAGCAGGAAAGAAGACATTTGTAAGGGAGACCTTTCATATCAAAATTCTTGAAAACCATGAAAGTCTTAGACTCCTTCAGGTCACTCTTAGTTTCAAAAGAGCTTAAATCTCACAAATCAAAGTAAGAGACAGTAAAGCTCCGTATGCTGAACAGATTGTAAAAAACATTTATTCAATTGTGCCTGAATGAGAGTCCCCCTCATTCTGAGAGATGATACTTATTATCCAAAGAATTCAGCATGTTAATTGCTTTGCAAGACTTTCCAGGAGTCAGGTTTCCCTCTCTGGTGCTACCATTACTTCTGGCTTTAATAACAAACAGGACATTCCTAGAAAATGGAGATTTCTCAAAAGAACAGAAATACTTTTTTTCCCATCCAAATGTAGTCCCCATTATAAAGGCAGAAGATATCCAAAGCTGTGTTCCGCATGGACCATCTGATCACACAGCACTGAAAGAATTCCAAGACATGTTTAGTGAATGAGGAATACCCACTCACCATTTAGGGTGAAAGGAGACAAGGAGAGTTGAAACTGAATTAAATAAATGCTCACATTACATATATTGCTTTACCTTGCACCTGAAGTGTTTGTTGCCTAAGAAAATTCTGAAAATTCTTGCTAAAGCACTGAGTCAGTTTTAAAGCACCTTTTAAAGTGAAAGCCCTCGTTAACGGTCTTAAGGAAAACTAAGATGAGCAGAGTTCCAGATGTTTTCACAGACACAGATATTTTGTTTCCTCATTTAGTGTATATTTTAGCACTGAGAAAACTGATTAAAGAGAAACAGTACACCTCTAGCAACAACTTCCATGATATCCAGTTTCTTTTCCATATCTGAAACAGCATGGAGCACTTAGCCTGCACTGTTACTCTCACCCATGATATCTCAGAGACACAAAAGGAGTGCATAGAACAGAGAAGCTCAGATAACTGAGATTTGAGATATCTGTCAAAGTGGAGTATGGTTGGCTGAGAGTGCTCAGGGCTGCATGGCAGCCTTTTCATAGAGACGCCCAGAAGATGAGTGAGCCAGCACCACACAAGTCAAGTTCCACCTGCATTTACATATCTACCTGTAAATGCATGAACTCTGCCACTACCACTGGGTCTCAGTGCCACTCACAATTATAGTCAAGACCAACTCAAAATCAACCATCATCTACAACACAGACATATATTCTTCTGTAGACATTGGCTCCCAAGCAAACTTTAATTTATTGTGCATTTTATCTGGCTTTGTCTGACTTTTATTTTTATGAAAGTTAACTATGTTAGCTTTACAACAGTTTAAACTAATGGTTAACCAGACAGATGAAATCTCACTAAAAGTTGTTTTTGTACTGACTCACTGAGACATGAGCACCTTCAGTGAAAGTACAGAGCCCTGAAGAACAGAGAGACATGCCTTTCTGCTTAATCTGGATGACAGGAAGCCTTCCTTCCACGCTTTTCTGCCATTAGACCCATATTTGTTTTGCAAAGATGACAAGGGATGACTGAGTATGAACAGAAAATCTCAGAAATGAGGCCATATGTATCCAAAGCCATGAGGTAAACTTTGCTCTTCATACAGGAAAAACTAGCCTCAAGCTCTGTATTCAGACCCAGACAACTGGATTAGCTAGGTGCATTAAGCAAACAAGTATTAACTCAGTGTAATCATGCCTTCATCTGTTTTCCCCTTTTTTAATTACTTGAGGTTCTGCTTTTTTCTTTCTTTGTGAGAGGTAATACTCCAAGGAGGTTTGAAGCCTGTTTCATTACTGCTGTTCTGGCTTCAGTGGGGTCACTCCTGCGTAAAACTGGAGTAAATATGGAGAAAGTCAGATTTTTGGATACTTGAGTGTTCACAAAAATTTGAGTTGTTTGGAAAAGACTCTCCATGAATGGCTGGAGTAGGACCACCATGATGAAGTTTCTTCATGACTTTAACTTCAAATACAGTATAAGACCATGCTGCTTTACATTTTATACCT
This sequence comes from Pitta sordida, assembly GCA_013390025.1. Taxonomy (NCBI): domain Eukaryota; kingdom Metazoa; phylum Chordata; class Aves; order Passeriformes; family Pittidae; genus Pitta; species Pitta sordida. The sequence goes on from WEKX01021613.1 coordinate 90,330, forward strand.
GACACAACCCATAAAAATAAACTTTGGAAACCATCCCTCTGGAATATGATCCACAATTAAAACTGTAGCTAACATGTGAAGATAAACTAGACCTAAATCTCAATGCATTAAAAAGAAATTTCATAAATGTGTCTGAAAACTTCATAAAGTTCTTGGGTTGGACAAACAAGCAGAAGAGAAATAAAGATTCAAACACAGACTAGTTCTGTAGCAATGAATAAAGAGATAATGAAGATCATGTCATCCTCAGTCACTAACCCAGAGCTGCGAATTTACTCATGATGGCCTCAATCCCGTCATCATTATCATCAATGAAAATGTTGAGCAGGACTGGACCCAACACCGACCCTTGGGGGACACACCTAGTAACCGGTCGCCAACTAGATGAGACACCATTGACCACCACTCTCTGGGCCCAGCCATCCAACCAGTTCCTGACCCAGCAGAGAATATTCCTATCAAAACCCCTTGCTGCCATCTTCTCCAGGAGTATATCATGGGAGACTGTGTCAAATGCTTTACTAAAATCCAGATACACCACATCCACAGCCTTCCTCTCATCCACCAGATGAGTTACTTGATCATAAAAAGAGGTCATGTTGGTCAAGCAAGACCTACCCCTTCTAAACCCATGTTGGCTGGGCCTGATCTCTTGTCCATCCTGCAGGTGTTGCATGATACCGCTCAGCACTATCTGTTNACTAACTCTGTTTCAGCTACTCTGCCCTAATTGTGAGTCACCTGATGTGGTCACTCTCTACACACAGACTTCACTTTCAGCTACATTATACAAACACAGTTTAATAGATGCTCAGAGAATCACCAAGAAACTTAAGAGAGTATGTTGGACCTTGTAAATCCACACTTTAGCACATGGCAACCATTCCTCAGGAGAGGTGTGCAGTATAACCTTGGATAAGTCACTTGGTTTGTAAGACTCAGCTTTCTTCCCATTAAATTGGGCTGAGAGTATAATTTCCTTCATCTGATAACTAGGTTTTTTAGCTGCAAGCACTGTGGGGCAGAAACCACTGCTTTGCAACATCCTAGCAAAATGGGAGATCCACCAGCTATTGCCATACAAATATCCATAGATACGAGTTTGAAAGAACACAAGTTTGTAATGGCAGAATTATTTAAATAGGTAACCTGAGATGAATGTCCTTTGTGTTTATAGATATCAATTTGCAAAACCAAGTTTAAATGATCTGCCCCGTCCAAAATCAAATTAATTAATTTGTTAACCTAGGGAGGGGTTGTATCCTCACTGCCCTACAGGGTTCCAAATAAATTTTTGATCTTATTTTACTTAATTTGACTTTCAGTCTTTTTTTGTATTTTTTTTCTTTCTTTATTTTTTTTTTAAATTTTCATAGAATCATAGCATAATCAAGGTTGGAAGAGATCTTCAAGAACATCCAGTCCAACTGTCAACCTACACTGTCACTGTAATCCCTAAACCACTAAACCATATCATCCAGCACCACATTCAGATGCCTCTTCAACACCTTCAGGGATGGTGACTTCATCACCTACCTTGGCAACATATTTCAATGCCTGACCACTCTAACACTGAAAAGGTTTCTTCTAATACCTAATCTGAATCTTCCTTGAATATCCCTTGTCTCAGCTTAAGGCCATTTCCTCTGGTCCTCCCACTGCAGGCACAGAAGAGCTCAGTTCTCATTTCACTACAACCTCCTTTCAAGTAGCTGTACAAAGTGATGAGGTTTCCTCTGAGCCTCCTCTTATTGAGACTAAAAAAACCCAACTTTCTCAGCTGCAACAAGATGGATTGGGCTGGGAGGGAGGGAGGGAGGGAGGGAGGAAGGTCCCATTCTAGAAAAAACTAAAGCTTCATGACGTAATTTCAGTGCCCAGAAACTGCTGAGCCATTCTTTTTCACTCACCTCAACATGGTTGCTTTTGTAAAACCCAATTTATAGCTTGAATTTTAAAAACAAAACAATAAACACAAAGAAAACCACTACCAAAAAGAAAAAAACACAGAAAGAGAATGGCTTTATTTTTCAAAAATACACAATTTTTTGTTAGCAAGAGAAAAAAAATGTTTGCATTTTTGACCTTTACAGAGGTAAGACAAAAAACAACTACTTTTTCATACTAATAGCATTCTGTGCCTGTTCCTTGTACATTGTCTTTTAAACTTGCCATTTTGCTGTTGCAGCTGGGCTTGTCAGTTTTCAGCACTAATGGGTTGTGATATGGTGTCAGGGGAAGTCAACAATCAATGCTGCAAAAAGGGCTATCACTGCTGACACAGCCAAGGATGGAAACACAATGGCCTTCACTTGCAAAGAAACAGAAGAAAAATCCCGAGTTATATCTTGCTTTGAAGATTAATAGGAATTTAGCACTCACTGACCAAGCTATCACTTTTACCCTTCCTACCTCACCCTATCCTCCCATTGGCCTCTAACGTTACTCCACAACTCACCCAAAATACAGGTTTTCAGTTTAATGAAAAAAGCAAAATGTTTTATGAAAACACTTTAAAGAATCATAGTCCACATTTTTGTTTATAGCTCATATCATTATCAGCTTTTATAAAATCGAGGGGGAAAAATGGGCCGTACAATGTATGCCTGTGGAGCAGCATGGCAGAAAAAGCATTTTAGGTGCCTTTCCAACACCTCGTTGTGAATTAGATCAGTGCTGAGCCCCTCAGCGCCAGCTGAACTCAACACAAGCAATAGACATTCAGCAGCTGTTAAATCAGGTATCACTGACAGAATTATGAAAGATAGACAGTGTTCAAAGGCATTCAACAAAAATAATGGCAATATATTTATTTCTTTCCATAGTTTCATATCAGAAAATCTGCCTAGCTCAAGGTCTTTTATAGTATGTGAGAGAGAGAGAAAGACACTATGGTTATTTTAGTTTCCAGATGGGGAAGCTGTGACAAGTACATACTCTAAGACCAGACCAGGATCTTACACATACAGACCAAACCAGAAATCAGCACCTATCTATTTTTCAGCACACATTACCAGACTTCATTGCTTTCTTCCCTCAAAATTGTAACTGTCCAGTGTCATTATGAATCTTTTCATACCAAAGGATAAAAGGTCAACCACAGAATTGCCTATTCTTTTAATGAAAGTGACTCAGACTGATTTTAGAAAATACAACATCTCCAAAGCAAACAGGAGTAATTGAATCTTGCCTCTTCCAAACCAAGAAATTATCTTCTCAAAGATATTTAGATATGCCTGACTCCACAGATAGCTCCAGAATATTTTTTTCCAAATATATTTCCTTTTTCTATCAAGTTAGGGTCCATAAGGCAATATGGACTCACAAATACTCTTCTGTTATTCAAAATATAATTCTGGAATCATAGTTTGCCTACACTAAAAGCCAGTTGCAGAAGGGTTTCTTCTCGTATAAGGACAATGCAGGGCCATGACAATAAAAGCAAAGGGAGGAGAAAGGGTAGCTAAGAACAGAAAAGGACGGAAAACCAGTGGCAGTGAAGCAACTCAGATGACAGTAGAAAGAATTCAGAGAAACTTCAGGAGATGCTGGGGTTCTTAGGGTGCCTTGTCTCTATGTGAGTATTATTTTCTGTGGCTAATTTCTCCATTCCTCATGAGACAAAAAGTAGGTCCAGGAAAAGAAACATGAGGGGGAAAAAATTTACAGCATTTCTCCACATTTCTGCCTCTTGCACTTCCCTCCCCTGCACAATCCTTGATGCCAAAATCTGTCTGACCATTAAACATTATTTACGGGCAATCACTAGGTGCTAAATTCATGATGTCATTTGTGAACAACGCAGCTCTTAGAACATTCCTACTACAGCACAGTTTTGACACCAATCCTTAAATAACAGCAAAAAGCTGCTTCTCCAAAACACTTGTTGGTAACACACATCTGTTTTGGCCAGCTGCTACAGTGAAATACGTACAGAGCAGCACCTGGGAATATGCCTGCCACAGGAGATCATACCGGATGCAGTACACACTGAAAGCATCTCAGAAGGAATCGTGAAGGCCTCCTCTCTCTCTGGGTGTTACATTGCACCAGGAGGGTGAGGGCTTAAGTACCTGACCCCAAGCTCACTGAAGTGAATGAATCTCTTCCCACTCCAGTACACTTTCAGTCATGCAGCTTGAAAGAGAGGTGAGAAGAAAATTATGTTAGAGGCAGTACCAAGAACACTTTGTACCATGTTATCTTTCATCACAAAAATAATGAAAATAAAAATTAACTGATTCACAGGGTTTATTTTATCTGTATAATGGAGACACGGCCATTTTCTAATGTTCAAAGCCAGATGAAGTCTTCAGAGAAAAAAGAAGCACATCATCATAAAACAAAGTGCTTTACAGACCAAAGTAAATAAGGGAAATAACAGTGGTCATCTGCAAATATAAGCCAGAGAAAAGCAACAAAGCTTCACCTATCAGGATACAACAAAAGGAAAATTATGACAACTTTAAAGTACATAAATAACAAAACAACATGTGAAGACTAGAGACAATTGTGCATTCCTGGTTAACCAGTCAAAACCAGATAGTCATCTCACCATATCACCATCTAATTTGTCATTGCTATCTGTGCAAATAGAGGGAAGTAGCATCAGTCCCGACATGTGCTACGAAGGAAAAGGACAAAAGGTCATGCAGGTAAATCCTACAAAACACTTAAAAACTGAAGTGAGAATCAGAAAAATCTAATTGAAATTGACTTGAATCTGAGTCCTGTGACCTGGGTGGAGAACACAGATGAAGAAGTGTAAGCAGCAGGTAATGATGGGAGTTAAGGTATTGAGATGGTTTGCTGTAGGCATGTTTTGGGTATGTTCTTATTTAATATCTCGATTAATGATCTGGAAAAGGAGATAAATACTTAGTACATTAATGAAATTCACAAATGACAACAAACCAGGAGTCCTGCAAATGTCAGAGAGGATAGCAATATAATACAAATGGGAACTAACAAGATTAGATATGTAGGCAGGCAATAAAATGAGATTCAACGGGAAAAATGCAGACTGATACATTGAGGAAAAACAATCAGAAACATGGATAGTCTGTAAGAAAGCAAAACTTAGAAAGCATCTGCACAGAAGGATACCTACATGTGACAGTGAACAACAAATTGAATATGAGTTCTCAAGGAGATACATCAGTTTAAAAGACCAATGCAATTTGGGGCTGTGTATGTAGTAGAATAATGTCAGAAGTGGAAAATTACTGTCTATGCATCTGAGAAGACTTCTGTGGAATACCACATCCACTTCTAGTCACCTCCATAATAGAAGGATGCCAGTATGCTGGAAAGGGCTCCAGAGAAGAGCAACAAAACTGATTAGACAAGGAAGGGGGTTGATTTATTAATCTAGGTAACAAGTTCCCTTGGTCTTGCCTGGTAATTTTCTTCCCATAGCTGGTGTAGTGCTGTGTTTTGGATTTAGGATAATCACGTTGGTAATGCATTGATGTTTCAGTTTCTGCTATGCAGTGGGCAAGGACTCTTCAGTTTCTCATGCTGCTCTGCCAACAAGTAGGCTGCATGGCACAAGAGGTTGGAAGGGGATGCAGCCAGGACACCTGACTCCAATTGGCCAGAGGGATACAGTCGGCCCTCTTGCACTTCACACCCCCCATATTGAGGCTTCAGATCTTAGCACCATGATGTTTTAGCGATGTAGGAGACCCATTTCAAAACTGCGCATGTGCAACTTGCCACCGCAGTGGTGGCGGCAGCGGCCCCGGCCCTGGCCCCGGCCTGGGTGTTGGAACGGGTGGCGGTGGTGGCTCGGGCTGCAGCGGGGGCAGCACGGGAGGCGGTGGGGGCATGGGTGACGGCAGCGGTGGGGGTGGCGGGGGCAGCGGTGGCAGCATGGAAAGTGGTGACAGCGTGGCCACCATTCAATGCGGAAGTTGGGCTGCGCGGGTCCAAATTAAGACCTCAGGTGTGCAATATAGGAGACCCAACTGTATTCCATATCGAGCAGGGTCATGCTCAGAATATAAACTAGGGGGAAAGATGGCTGGGGGCCACAGCTTGGGACCTGGCTGGGCATCAGTCACTGCGTGGCAAACAATTGCATTGTGCATCATCTGTATACTCTAATTCTATTAATATAAATTTCCCATCCTTTTCTGTCCCATTAAACTATCTTTTACAAACCCATGAATTTAACTTTTTTTTTCTAATTCTCTCCTCCATCCCACTGCAAGAGCGGGAGTAAGTGAACAGCTGTGTATTTAGCTTGGTGTCAGGTTAAATCATAACAAAGGGACAAAACAACCACCGTCTAGAAATATGTATATGAAAGATGAACAGAGAGAATGGAAAGGAATTTATTGGATGCTAATACACAGTGGTACAGCGAAATGCAATGGGATGAAACCAAAGAAAAATTTGGACAAAATATCAGTGTCTTAGAAACCACAACTCAGTCTTAGAAACCACAACTCAGTCTAACAGGTAATTTTCAAATGCAGAATGAATAATAAAATCCCACCAAGCAGAGCAGTTGAAACTTGAGAGGATAAAGCACTCAATGTCATAATTGTGCACTCACTGGGAGTTGTGCTAACCTGGCCTAAGAGTTAATTTCCATGTCACACTCCCTGATTCTGTGACTGTCCCAATAAACAGGTGCATTTGTGGGTCTGCTCTACTATGTATGTACTAGGTTCCTACATACAGTGGCATTTTTCAAGGGAATGAGTATCACATGTGCTTCAGTTCGAGTACAAAGTCTAATTCTAGAGTAAAATCAAAGTGACTGCATACTTTGACTGTTTAAAATACTCAGCAACAAGGAAATGTGTGATCTACTTTCACATGAAAAAGCACTTCTTTTCAGCAGATATGGTTTTTTAGTGATGTGTTTTCAGTGTATTTTGTATATTCAAAGGAAAATGTGATTAAGTTATTTATTTGCTTATTCATATTTACTGCCTTTCTCTTTTCACATTTTCTGTACATTAACATCTTTATTCATTCTCAAGTGAGAATTCACGCAGTTGTAGTCCAGTCCATTCATAGTCAAAAAGTAAAAGAGACTGAAAGTAATATGTAAGCTAGGAAACACATAGATAATGATTCCTTTTACAGAGCAAAGTGAGATTATTGATTCTGTGTTCTCTATGTGTGTGTGTCTATTTACATATAGCTACTCTACCAAGTTTCCCATTTTTATGCCACCCAGGCAAGTCCCCTTTTATGAATGTCTACCTTGGCTTTTACAAAAACTGCTCCCACACTCTTCCATGGAGAAAAGAGAGGTGAAACGTTTTTCAAAGTTTTCCTGTCCTTCTCACTTCCCCTAGGGGTTGATGGAGAGCTGAGGAAGCAAAGCTTATTGAGAAGAAAGCTCCTGTTTTTACAGTAATAAAAGGTGGCAATCTTATCATGTATAGATGCTCAAATGATGTATAGACAAAGGACGTTTGCAGTGAAGATTGCCATAGGCAAAACAGCAGATCTAATCAAAAGCTCTACACGCATGGATGTAGCCAGCCAGTGGGAAAGGAAAGCACTCACGGTACAGAATTCGGAATTGCTCTTCTGTCTCTCCACTGTTTCCCCACTAGAGCACAGGAGAAACCAGGAGCCTTGGTACTTTGGACATAGAGGTGCCTAGGCAACACGCCATGTCACAGAATGTTATTAACATAATAGTGCTTTTTCTTTTTTCTTTCAAAACAATTTACAAATCAAACATACATGTAAAAACATATGATTAATCTTCAGAGCATTCCCATTTTCAAAACTGTCAGACAGATGAATGTATACAAGGTCTCAAGTTCTCAAATGTTGCTGAAATTCAAGACAGAAACCAAGAGAAGTGAAACACTCAGTGAAAGTTACTGCAGAGTTCCTCCTTGGCCCCACTGAGAGTAAATGTGTTAAAATAGGTGTCCCAGAATAGTCAGAGAGGTATTACACAATCTGTGTGCTCCATGATCAGAGAACAATGACTGAGAACAATGAAGCACAGCGAAATATGTTAAGGTACCATGACAGACACACCTCGGCGCTTATCCTGTTAATTTTTGTTAATCTGCCTGGGGGAGGAGATTGTTTTTATCTAGCAACACAGGTATTTAAAACTGTACCCTTTTCTGGAACTGTCAAAAACCAGACAGTCTGAAAGTCAACACATGGGGGTTTTTGTTCAGTAGTTGGTAGCATTTTTTTTTCCTGTATGCCTCTCTCTCATGCCCTTGTTGGCCTTGTATATTCAGACTGTCAGTTCCTCGGGAGGCAGGACACAGTCCCATAGTTTACACAGTACCAAGCACAGTGGGATCCAGTTTCTACTGGCCCATGTCTACTGCCATGAAGCAACAAGCAAATAATAATAATAATAATATTATTAATAATAGCAACAACAACTTACCACCCATCTTTGCTGCAGAACCCTGCAGAAACTAAGGGCCAGAAACTCAAAGGGGACAAGCTGGCATGAGGAAACCTGCACTGTGTTCTTCTACCTGTCAAGTGACAGTATTTGATTGCAGACACCTTTCCTTCTCCCAGTGTCCTCATTCTTAAGATGTACGCAGCACCAAATACATCCCTGGGCACAGACATCACAAATAATCCACCAGATCTACCTCGGCTTAACACAGGAGTAACTCCCACTCCTTCAGCCCCTCCAAGTGCCATTTTAAGGAGCTATGCTGTCTGCCCAGTGGAAAACAGGCAACAGGATGTACAATGGCCTACGGTTTGAGCCAGACACATGAGCTGAAACTCTGTTTGTCCACATGCAACTTGGATATCTGGCAAGTCTCAGTGAGACACATTTTCCTCTTGGCCTCCGTTCCTTATTTCTAGGCCCAGTGTTCATATTCAAGGGAGCAGAAGTAGGCGGGGGGGGAGTGGGGAGGGGAGTGCGCGCAGAGTAGAGGGAGGACACACCAAACAAAGGGTTTTAGTCAGCAGAGGCCCAAGGAAACCAGAGGGAAAAGAGGATACATTCTCAGAAAATGTAAAACTTGAGGAAGTTTCCCTATCTCCAGTATAAAAACAGATTTGGAAGCAGTGACAGGGACTGCATAGCACTCAGTATCACATCATCAGAGGCAGGGAAGAGACACCAGGCAGGGGGCTGGGAAGCAGCAACCAGCTGCCCCATATGGTCAGCTCTTCGTAGGCAATTTGATTTTCATTTTCTCTGCTGATTGTGTTCATCCCTGTGGTATCTGGATGGAAAAACAATGGTGGAGATAATAGAACAGGATTGCCCAGGGCATTTTTAAGGGCCTGAGAGCCATTCATTCATAGATCAAATCTAGGCCAGGATGGAAGCAGGTAATCTGCTGAATATTGGCTTATACAAAACGTTCCAGTGGTATTTCACAAGTATCCACATAAAAACTGAATAATTCACAACTTTCTTAGCATTCTCAGCAGACAGCTCAGCCTCTGCAGCCTCTGAGGTCTCCACAGCCTCTTAGTACTAATGACTTAGCTCTACAAATATATTTAAGAACACAAGTCTACGCAGGTTCCGGGTGTAATTGTGGTCTATCCCAAAAATGGTTTGAGGCAGTGACGAGTAAGGTAAGGTGTGGGAAAGATCCCATGATTGTACCTGTTCTGACAATAAAAGAAGTCCTTCATTCTCCTAGGCTATTATTCTGGTACCTTACATGAGCATAAATGTAGAAGAGCTAATTTAGATATTGACCTTCCATTGTCTTCCATGTGTTTGCAGAATAATAAGTAACAATGGCATTTATTATAGCCTATATTCTATTTCATTTTGTCTTGAAGAAAATAGAGAATTTATTATTGTTGTCATCATAATTTTAAAATAAATTAATTAACAGGAGAATAAATCCTCATACTGCGTATTATAAAATGGTCATCCTCAAGTTGTTATGTTGTCTAACATTGCCTTCCCCCCAGTTTTCAACAAAGACCACTGAAAGAAAGACAGAATAACACATGGCCAAACAGTTAGATAAAAATCAATTTTCAGCCACTAAAGCAGGGCTGGCACAATTTTTTGATGTCTCCTGCCAGGTGCAGAAGAAAGGTGTTATAGTTTAGGGGTTTTTCTGCTGCTCTGGCAGCGAGGGGGTTAACAGCTCAGTTCTTGCTGGGCTCTCCGTGCTGCCATGGCTTTCAAGATTGTAGAGATAGAGGCGTCTCTGTGAATAACATATTTGGGAGAGAAGAAAAAAAACCTCAGTAGCAAGATGTAGCGTGCCAGCTCAGAACCTGCATCGGGAGGCTGAGAGATTGAAGGTCCCCAGGCCCATGAGAGAAGGGGTAGAGATGTTCTTCCAGGCATCCCGCTGCTGCTTGTGAATTGGACCGACCATAGTGAAAACCTATGGGCCAGAGAGAGAGAGAGANGTTTTATTTTCCAGTATTTTCTCCTCCAGGAGAGGCTGTGGGTGAGTCTCTGGCATCCAGCCAGGGTCAAACCACGACAAAAGCACACTATAAAAACTCATTGATACTACTTGCACATCTCTGAACACCAAACCTGGCCCTGTTAGTAGCTGTCTCACCATCATTCCTCTAAAGAACAAAGTGATCTTCAAATGACCAGATCTCAGAGTAGAGTAAATAAATGCTTAATTCAATTGGAGGCAAATTAAAATGAGTATTTGCCAGAACACCCCAAAATGTGCCCCAAAATACTTTTTTATTTAAACAAACATTGGGCAAAAACTATAAAGATATAACAAGTGTTAACAATTTCTTATTCAGAACAGAAATCATCATTGCTACTGCAATTCAACTATTGATAAGGATGTTCAAACACCACACAACACAGCCTACCTGGGAGTCAGGAAACCCCTTTGGCCTCACATCTGTGAGATCTTCCTCCCACTCTATCTCCCCACTTGAAAATCTGCCTGTTAACAAGTATGTGCCTGAAACCATGCTCTACATTGGATTTGTACACACCACTGTAATGTGATTAACAGCAACAGTTCTGAATTATGCTGTAGCAGCAGCTAGGGAGGGGGATGCCAGAAGGCAAAACCAAAAGAAATGGTAACTCAACAAGAAACTTGAACTGATCATAAGGTTTCCCATGTGGATAAAAACGTGACCGCCATGGCTCAGCAATGCCCTCTTTTTACGATGACAGCCAGCATATACTCATGCCAGGAATGTTCAGCCTTCCGCCAACAGCTCTTCCCCCTGCTCTTCAACTGCAATTCCCATTTTCGCATGTGCATGTTTGCACGAACACATGAATGGAAGAGAGGCCTGATTTTATTGCTGTAGCAAGGGCGGGTGATTCAAGTCTTTGTGTAGGAAGTTGACTCACCTCCTTCTGAGTGAAAAAATGTTCAACGCAATTGTAATTCCATCTTTTTCACGTAAAACCAGGAAACATAGACATAACCCTCCAGCTCGGTATTTCCTAAACGGTGAAAATGTGCCTAGAAAGTTTAGCTATAAAACCCTGTGATTGCAACAAAACAGGTTTGCCCCTTCGTGTCGGGTATCACGAAACCCTGTGGAACAGCAGCAGGCGGGAAGGGAGGGGGCGGGGAAGAAAAAACGAGCTGGCTTGTGGGGAGGGAGGCGAATGTTTTGGGCTTACTTAATAATGCACTAGTAAACAGCTCAGGCGCAGAACTTCAGTGCACTAAGAACCGGAGTTATCCTTTGGAGCCTACTGCTTTAAATTTGCGCGCTGTAGCTTGAAGCATTGCACAAACTCTCGGTCTGCTGACTGCTTCCATGGAACACAAACACACGGGTGATTGGGAAAGCTATTTTCCAGCCTGCCCTCTCGTTTCCGTTGGGCTGCTTTTGGTGTTTATTTATTTTTAAACAAGCCATGTACATTTAAAAAAAAAAAACCCAAACAAAAAACCAAAACCACATAGCACCTTTAATCAACACCTATTTCCTTCCAGGACCCTATGATCCTCTATTGATTCCCATTAAAATGCTTTTCTTTTTCTTTGCCCCCTCTGCTGATCGAATTTCAGATCAGCCAGGATGTGCAACTAACCTTCCGGCACAACTGAACCCAACTGACTCACCCACATCAAAGGCTCGGCGCGTTCATTAGAGCCCAGCACAGCCCAGGCGGGATCCGTAATGCAACATCTCCCTTTGCATTGCAATTAACGTGGGGGAGAAGAGGTCTAATTATTTTTATTTTTTGCAAATGTTCAGGCTTCTGATTTTCAATGCGNACAAAAGAGAGATCTTTTTACCCGAGGATGACGTCAGTTTGATGTTACTGACAACTATTGATGCACGTGGAGCAACTGCGGGCAGATTCCCCTTCCCACCNGCCTCGGTGGCGTCAGGGGATGGCGTGGGGTTCGGCAGAGGAGGCTCCTCCGAGCGCTAGAGGCCGCACTTACCCTCCCACCGCCGGGGGCAACTTCGGGAAGCGACGGCTGGGCCCGGGTTGAGGCTTCTGCCGCCCAGCCCCTCACGGGGCTCCCGCGCCCTCCCCGGCAGGCCGCTTGCTTCACCTGTCTTCAACATCTCTAAATTAAAAACCCTTTGTTGGTTTGGGACGAATTGCCGAGAAGGTGTAAAAAGGAACAGAGAACTCTGGTTTTGTGCTAAGGCTCACCAAAGCGCAAAGCAGATAGAGTAGGAAGGGACCACAGTGAGCCATCTGGTCCAACCTCTCTGCTCCAGCAGGGTCATCCCAGAGCACATGGCACAGGATTGTGTCCTGGCAGTTCTTAAATATCTCCCGTGAGGGAGATTCCACAACCTCTGTGATGACCTATTCTAATGCATGGTCACCTGCACAGTAAAGAAGTTCTTCCTCATGCTCAGGTCAAACTTCAAGTGCATGAATTTCTGCCCATTGCTCTGTGTCCTAGTGGTTGGCACCACCAAGAAAAGCCTGGCTCCATCTTCTTGCCACCCTGCCTTTGGATATGTATTACAGACATTAACGAGGTCCTCTCTCTCTGTCTTTCCTTAAGACAAACAGGCTGGCCTTGAGCAGGGGCTCTGCTGCCCCTGGGGTGCTGAGTACTGAGAGCTGTGGTACCGATGGCCACGACTTCTGATATGCCACGAATCTTCACTAGGAAGGGGGGATTGAGGCAGCACTTGCCCTCTGAAGCCTTGAGCTCCTTTCCAAAAGTGCACACAAGTGTTTCCCTAAATGTCATGAAACTCGTTTGAGCCTGTTCAGGATGGGATCCTGCATGAGCCAGCCTGTTGGCTTGGCAGAGCTGAAACTTGTGTATGTTCTGCCAAGAGGATTTCAGGTGAGCCAGACAATAGTTGTCCATCAATAGCTATCACTTGCTGTTACTTCTTTGGGGATTTCAGTGAAATGGGAGATAATTATTTTGTGTGCATGCTACCTCTCTCTGACCCATCTTCTCCCCTATGCAATGTTCCTTCCCTTGTATATTAAATTTCATCCACTAATTTACAAGTACGCATCTTACTTGGAGTTCTGCTCACTTTTGACTTTGAGCATGTGGCTCTTTTTCAACAAGGTATAGCTGTGATTTATGCTGGTGGGCAATTTTTACTCATTTCCTAAATGTACTTTTCATAATATAGTGTTGTCAGCTCTCATGATTGTTCTGTGATCCTACTGTTTTGTGGTAGAAGTCTAAAAGTCTCCACTTCCAGAAGTCAAGTAAGAATTTTGGCTTCCATCTAAAAGGAAAAAAAGTCTGTTTCTTGTCCTGTTATTTACATCAGAAACTAGTGTTGTGTACTATAGCAGCTCTGGAACCAAAGGGAAAAGCAATATGTATTATTATGGCTATCACTGGTATTGTTTTATTTTAGCTCTCTCAATACTTGTGTCCCTGATTCTTTATAGTCTGGTAATACTTAATATAAGATGAGAATAGAAAGACTCATGCAGCTTACACAAGCACTTGTTTCTCTACTTGGATCTCTCCAATAAATTTTGAGGCGAGATAAACAAGCATTATTATTTACTGCTTACACTATTTAGACTTACACAGAGTCATGATGTTTTTCTCTGCGAAGTGAAGGTGGGTATTTGTTCTCGTGTTGCTTTGAGGAAGTGTAGTTTTGATACCTTAGTATATGTTTCTGTCTGTATTATTTCTGTAAAAATAAGTAATTTATGATTTTTACAGGTTACGTAGTATCTCACTAGAATGGTGTGCTGTACAAGGTGAGGCCATTTTCTCTGGCTGTTTGTAGCATGCCATAGCTTTTCACAGTTTGCCATGGGAGAGATCTTCAGGAGATTTTCAGCCCCTTTTTTTCTCAGACATCTTCATACAGAACCAACTGAGTAGAAGAGATGATTGTTTACAGAAGTTTACTTTGTCTTATTTTCATTCTCCACGATACAACAGAGAGCATCTTGTATCTTTCCATACCTAAAAAGAAAATTTTCCTTTCCTACTTTTTACCATGAGAACATTCATCTATGTCTCAACAGTTTTGATTCCTGACCTTGTCATGGTCAGGCTAACAATCTCCACCTACACACACACACACACTCCTACAAGTTCTCTTCACCTTTTAAAAGATATTTGCCACACAGTTTGAGAGGAGAGGTCATCCTTTCTCAAGGGGGCTGTATTGCTAACATCACAATTCGGGGCACCCATCCATTGACCTCCCGAACCTCTCTGCAGTTACACAATTATACCTCCTCCATCGCAAGGAANCATGACTCCTGGCCCCCCCGCTTTGAGCCGGGCCAGCGCCGCCCACGGGGAGCTCCGGCACCGCCCCTCGGTGGAGCAGATGCATTGTGCATGTGTGAGCCGCAAAATTTCACAAATAGTGGAATCAAAACTGCGATAAATTCACACCGCAAATGGGTGAGGTCGTGAAGGAGAAGTCGCGATACAGAGACGATTCACTGTATTCCTGTTTCCCACTCCCATGTGACCCTTTGTTTGGCTGATTGCAACATCCACTTCATCATAGGCTCCAAGTTCTGTGGCGGAACCAGAGGAAGGGGTAGGTTCACTCCATTGCAACCATTGCAACACTTTTCAAAGATGCAGCCTACAGTCCTTGTGAGTCTTCCGGTTTTCCATGGGAGCCTCATTTCTCAGAGGCTCCATCTACCCCAGAAATAAGCAAAACACGTTGCAAAACATGTAAGTCAATATTCAATAAAATACAGCCTTAGCCTGTACAAAATCATCTGAGCTTTAAACCAAAATGGAGGACTACATATAAAGCTGTGAACTTAAATTAAGAATTGAGCAAAAGGGAGAGACAAAGAGGGTTCATTTTAGCTTCTCTTTCAGAAAGGCCCTGTCCGATTAAATCAGCCAAATTTTTATGAAGTCAAAAACACAGTTGTGTTCCCACTTCTTAAAGCAGCACAGGAAAAAAGTCTTTGGTCCTTATGCTGCCTGTTTCCTGAAGATATGCAATTCTTTTGAGGCCTCACCCTTAGACACCTGTGGACCTAGGGAGTTCAGAGGCAAACATTTTGGTTGGCTGTCCTGAAGTACTAATCCAAATTCTCCAATTCATGGAGTTCCTGAATTTTGCGAATGTTCAGGAGTGACTTGAAAGTTGTCTTTGTATGCTTTAATGGGGCTAATTATGCCATGAACTGTCAAGGGGTTAAAATAACGCACTCAGAAAAGTGGGACTAAAACATCATGAGCCAAAAATTTTTTTGTGGACGGGAGTGATGTAGAAGCAAAACTTTTTATGGAACCTTATAGTGTATGGTATGAAAATCAATAGAAGAGCTCCCACTGCCTTCAGTGGCAGTGAATGTCTGCAGTCCGTCTGCAGCCTGAAATACTGAATTCAATGGTAGTGTGTTTTCCACAATGCCTGTGTAGATACTCAGTTCCCAAATTTTAGATCTTGACAAATGTTTCTTTTCTGAGTTTCTTTTGAGTTGAGCAACAGAAGGACACCAGGCAGCCCCTCTTTCCTCTAAAATGCATCATGCCTGGCTTGTGCCGCAGCACCATGCCACAGGTTTGCTCTGCAGGTACTACCGAGGTTTATCTATCTAAAACCAAGTTGTTTCCATTGGCATATATCTTAATGGAAGCATTCTATCATGGTTAAGTTACTAACAAATTATTTGACACAGAGCCTAAAGTTTGAGCTAAACATAACAGGAACCCTTTAAAATTACTTTGTCTCTCTTGTTTGCAGTCCTTCAAATGGAGAGAGTTCTTTTTCTCTCACAACTTGCAGAGCACCAGTTTGCTCCAGAGCAGGAGATGTCTTTCCAGCTGGAGAAACCAGTGCAGCTGTGCTAACTGGGAGGACAGTTGTTCTGTGTGCTCTTACTGATTGTCTGTGGGACATCTCATCGTACTGGGGGCAGTACTGTTATTTTAAATTAGAAAGGAACTTAGTTCTCTTACAGTGTCCAGATTCAACTCATTTGCCAATGTGATCCATTTCATTATTCTCCTCAGCTCATTTGCTTTTCCTGATGGGAAAAAATGCTGAACTTCATTTTACTTTACAGAAGTCGAGATTCTTCTAATTAGTAGAGCTTCTGCTTAGCCAGCACTGTGAAAGGTCTTCTTTTCAGTGTACATGTATGTGCTGAAGAACATGTCCGCTTGTCTGTAATTTTTTCAGTAGCACCTTTTTATTTCAGATGAAAACAATACATCCCAAAGTCCTGGACTGACAGCCGTGGTCCTGAAAGAGAAATTACCCTCTCAAGAGGTCCCCAAGAGCTGTAGCCAACTACAGCATACTGTAGATGTTACACTTTTTGTACATTGCATCCTTGCCAATACGTATTTGAATACAAGCCATGAATTCAGTGGGAGCATAAATAACTCCCATTCAGAGAGATGGATGCTGTGGTATCAGGCCAAATGGGAAGCCTTGTCAGTGCCTGCATTTTCACTTTATTGACCACATAGCCTAATATGATGCTCCTTATTTAAATCCTTCATGCAGATGTCATACTGGGTTAATTGACAAGAAACTGGATTTGATAATACCCATATAATGCCGTAGAAGCCATTGAATTTTGGGACAGTGTGGATGTGCACGTAGTGATCATGGGG
This sequence comes from Pitta sordida, assembly GCA_013390025.1. Taxonomy (NCBI): domain Eukaryota; kingdom Metazoa; phylum Chordata; class Aves; order Passeriformes; family Pittidae; genus Pitta; species Pitta sordida. Next base: position 107,300 of record WEKX01021613.1, read on the forward strand.
TTATGATTCTCAGTGGTGGGAGATGAGAAGTCTGTGGGTCGCAATGTAAATTGAAGCTGCCGAGGGGTGATCATTAACTTACCTGCCAGTTTAGATTGATATAATAATTCTTTATGGGGACAGAGCATGATTGGCTGTAAAAGAGTTGTCCTTGTACCTGAATTGTTTTTGAGCCGCAGAGCTTTATGCTGAGTTAACAGCATGCTGTTAAGAATCAGTACCAATGTAAACACAGAGAATGACGGCTTTATGTTAGCTGTTATGCCAGGCAGTATTTCACAGTTGCTGAAATCATTTCATTTTCAACCAGGTTGCTTTGTCAGTCTATCAGACTGGTAAAAGTGCAGCACTGAAAATGAAACTCCCAGCTCTCCAGATACCTAAGTGATGGCACTTTTGTTGAGTTGGAATTCTGTAACAGTGCTTACTAATTCCAATACAATACAAAGTAATTGGCTGCTTCACTTTTTTGTCTGAAGTTCATAGTTATGTGGTTAAGCTTTTACATAAACTTATGCCACTCTGAGTCAGAGAGAGCAAGGAAAGGAGGTAAATAAGGAGAAGAGGGAAACATGACACAAAGACTACAATGAGGTGAGAATTAGGAAGGAGAAATAGGGGACATCAGAAGAGCTAAAGATAAAGGAAGAAAAGAAACAGCATACCACAGGAGTGGCAGAAATAAGGGAGATGTTACAAATGAAAAATAAGAGAAATTAACATAGGAGATGGGAAAAAAGTAAAAAAAAGATATTTAATTTCTTACAGGAATACTTTAGACTCGTTGGTAGCAATCCTGCTTATTGCAGTTCATTGTGTTTGGCTCATACCTTATAAACACAGCTCTGTATGGTTTTTCTTTTTGGCACCTGGCTTGCTCTTGTATAGGACTAGACCTACAGAGGTCTGAGGAGAATTGGTTTCTAATAAAGTTCCTCCATACCAGAGTTCAAAAGCTTTCTCACAATGTAGTGCACAATGAAAATTGACACCACCAAATGTCTTGAGTTTCCCTTTTGCCTTTTTTCCCCTTGATGTTATGCACTTTTTTTTTCGCATCTGCATATCTGACTTTAATTTTTCTGCTGAATATTGAGCATATGGTATGAAGAAGTAAACTATAACCAAATATATATGTGTATGTACTCAAAACCTACAGTGACATAGGGATTTGTAGGGTTGTTGTGTGTTTTTTCTTCTAATTCTGTGAGAATAAGCAGACTTGAGACACTTCCTCTATTATGAACACTTATATGGGCTGTGTGGTCAGAGGTGCTTAGCAGTGAATTTGGCTCAGGGCAAGGGAACAACAGGAGTAATTTGAGGGGTGATTTAGTCCTGTTAACACTTTTCAGAATTGGCAATAAAATCAGCTCAGTGCTCTTAAGATGGGAAGGCCTGGATTTTGAGCAAAGTATGGAAGATATACTATCAACTTGAAAAGTGGGGTGAGTAAAAAACTACTTATTAATAATACTTTAAAAAAATCTGTATATACGTTTCCAACAAATGAATGATAATGAGAGGGCTGCTCCCTTTTCCTAGAAATGATTACATTTTCTTTGCCCTTCTGGTTTGGCTGCTTTTAGGCTATTGCTTATGTAAAACAGAACACCTCCTAAGCCATCGTTTACTAAACAGCATCTCTGGCTTCTGATCTCACGCTACACAAGGAGGCAAATTGTATTCTGTGTGAGAAGCTTTAAACGTGAGCGTAATGGAAAGGGTATACCCGGCAAAACAAAGACACACCTCCAGAAACAACAGCGACAGTAAGTTTGAGCTACTTAAATTTGAATTTCCATAGTTGAAAAGCAGAATTCAAACATGGAAAAACCCCATGAACTTTCATTTATCCCCCAGGTATTTTTTTAACAATTTGTACTTTGCTCTTCTCCTCCTTTAGCAAACCTGTATGGCAGAGCTTATTGACCAGAGAACAGTTCTCCTCTGAAACGATGGAATGCATTTCTGAGAGATCAGCTTGCAAAGGTGACAATCTAGGGGCACAGCAGAGACGCTGACTGCTCAGGCGTAAGTGCTCTTAAACAATAGGGGATTCTCATAGCTGTGAGCTGTCAGTGGTGAAGTCATAGCCACATTCAACTATACTATCAAGGAGGTAGGTTGCTCAGCCCACAGCTGTCCCCTCTGGCATGTGAGCGCACAGGCCTTAAGGGGTATCCAGACTTCCCGGCACACTAGTAAATTAGTGCTTCATTGCAAGTGTGAGAGTCTCATCTTCAGTCTGCATTCCAACTCCGTGCAAAAAGCAGCTGGTTTATTAGATGGTGGTGTCCATCCACCGATGTGTCATAAAGTAAGCAAATGCCAAAGTGTCTGTGTATTGTGTATGGGCAGAAAGAATCTTCTGTGATAGCCATCAGCTGAAAGGAGGAACCAGCTCTATCCCAGGTTCCTCCTCCACAAAAGTGTAGGAGCTATTCTTGCTCCTATAGGCACAGATAATTCATCTGTCATGTTAAAGCTGTTGAGAATAGCTACAGGCAAAGTGTTGAAATACAGGAATCACTGAAGGGAGTTACTGCAATGGAGTTTGACCTATGCTGAGGCATTAAAGTTAGAAGTACAAAGCCAAATAAGAGAAAAAACCATGGACAGTAGCATGTGGAACTGGACATAATTTGTGACACTAGTATTTGAATTATGGTGAATTATTCTCTGTGATCTGTATGTTCCTAAGAATAAGTGAAGGTAGAGATAAAATGAGGGCATAAATGGTGCAGTTTTCTTCAGATCCTGTGCTTTTGGAGGTTGGCAAAGATCCAAGCTCATTCCAGCCTCATACATACAGGGTCATCAACAAAAACACACACACAGTACATTGAATTGTTGTGTGTTTTTCTGACTGAGAGATGTGCAGAGCTCTCCCTACTGATACAGGGCACAGGGACATTCATAACCTGCTCTAGGGAACTTCTAAGACTCTCCCTATGTTTCCAGGTGCTAAGGATTTTGTCAGACACTCTGAGGCTGCCCACCTGGCATTTGCCTAGCAGCTGTGTAGGCTGTGGTACTGTATGTCAAGGCAAAGAACTACCTCCTTCAAGAAGTGTCTTCTCTTAATCATTGGGATGGGCCAGAAACATGATCCGCTTAGTCAGGAGGAGGGCAGAAGCAAAGGGAAAATAGTAGCTTTTCTCAGAAATTATGGTGTAATTGCCTTTTCTCTCTGGAATCAGGCATGGAAGTCCTTGGCATGGAGCAATACCTGAGAAAGCTTTACAGTGATAAAATATTCACATTCCTTCCTGAATACAAAACAGTTGGGGGGAAAAAGAAGATCAGCAAAATATATTTCTTCTCAGGAACTCTTTGTGCAAATTTGCTTCACAATTAGATACTCAGAAGGCACCTAATATGCTTGCCTAGAACCTGTCTGAACCTGAAGAGAGGGACAGAATAGAGCTGCCCTGTCTGTGGTAGAGAAGGGAATTTGGGCCCGCTCATGAGTAATTTACAAACATGCAAGAGAGATCCCTCCTTGTACTCTGGGGTCTGAAGGCCCAGTTAGTTAGAGAATAAGCACGGTTGGTATTCTGCGTGGTGCCATGTCACACACAATATATTCCTCTTAGAGAGCCGTGCCTGGTACCTGCATTGTTTTCCTCATTCATCACACACCAGGCATGCATTAGTGACAGCACCGTAGGAAATTGTATTCTTCATGCTAAAATGCATATATCTACCTGTCAGAAGCCCACATGTTGTCCCAATAAGGGCCAAGGCTTAACTGCTTCTTAGTAGTCTGGTGCAGAAGCACACATTACACAACTACCCTCTGTGTTCAAACGAGCCAGTACCGCGGATAGTGGCTGTTGCAAACCAGGATGGCAGCTGTCTGCGGATATAATCACCACTGAAGACATACTGCCAGGGATTCTGTGTCCTGGTTGCACAGCTAGGGACAGAGCACTCAAATAGTTCTAAAGCTAGATATGCAAATGCCTTTGGAATTAAGCCTTTTACAGTTCTGTTCTCATTAACCTGATTTGCATATGTAGATGACCTCTTGCCACATGATAATGAGGTCTGCCCATGCAGAGATGTTCAGCATATAAGCAGAGGGTTTTCAGTGACAATTGGAGCATTTTGGCCTAGGCTGTTGGTACAGGGACAGGACCAAGAAAGAGGCAGAGGCAGAATCCAGGGATAGCGAGGGAAGGAAGCAGAAGGAAGCAAAAGAAAATAAAATGTTGCAAATGCCTCTTCCAAATGCCAAGGGCATCTGCAGTTCTAGTGCCTCATAGGAGCAATTTCATAGAGGAGCCTGTGAAATGAGAGCAGCTGGAGAACACTGACAATTGGGAAATGACCTGTGACATGGAGCTATCCAGAAAATAGCGGATGTCCAGCTATCCTGGAACAGCAAGCACATGGTCTAGCATTCACTGGCTACAAAGCAGCCTCTTCCAGTTACTCCTCCTACATTCAGAGAATAGAGAGCTGGACATGTGGTGAGTCAGTCCTTCTTCAAGAGCAGTCTCCACTCTAATCATTTCTCTGTGAATACCTCCTTGCAGCTGTCACACTCATCCAGAGGTGACATCTCTCACCACAATATGCTGCTTAGCTTCTAATCAAGCATATTTTATACCTATGCCTTGCTCAGCGTATGTGGAGGCATGACAAAATCCCTCCTAGGCTACCCTCCTTGGATTCTGTGCCACTTTTAGAGAAGAAGTGACTGCTTTTCTCCTGAGATATCCGTCTTCCTACTTGCTATGATTAACTCTTGGTTCCTGGTCCTGCTACAGAACACTCAGCTACTCAGGATTTGCTGACTCAGAGCTCTTCAAAGTCTACTTGATCAAGCACCATCCTTATACAGCACAAGAAAAAAAAAAAAGAAGTGATCCATTCCACTCAAGACTCACAGAGTTCTCTGAGATAGGAATACATCCATCCTTTCAAATAAGGAAATGGCTCTGGAGGCCAAGTCTTCCCAAGGCCAGCTGGGAGCCAGTGTGGTCGGCAGTCGACATCTGCTACTGTCAATGACAAAAAAAAAAATAAATTGTGAGCTAACTCGGGATTTGCCTGCAAAAAACTTTCCTATAGCCAGTCAATTGGCTGACAGTTCGCAATGGTACTTGGGAAGTTAGATGTGGCTGGTCTCTTTTTGCCACTGGAAAAATAATAGTAGCCAGGATCAAATATCCAGGGCCCTATTCATAGCTGGTAAGCAATCAAACTGAGCTTAAAAAAAATAGAGTAGCAGAGCATGTCACAGTCAACTAAGAAGAAGCTATGCCCCTATCTTTGTAAGCAAGCCAGAAGTAGCCAAATTAAGTAACAATGAAGGCAAAGCAACTTGGATATTGGCTTAATTTAGGGAGTTGAATTCCAGCGTATAGAGGATATTAGTTCATCTCGTGACTACTTTTGGTTCACTCTCATTCATACCAAAGAGATGATAATAAGCATGGGAGATAGAAACCCGACACACTTGTATCTCTTTACCTGTCCACTGCTGACAGAAACATATACAGTGCGACTACAAGTAATGGTTAATTTGTTAATTCAAAGCACTAAAAATTGATTGTCAAACATGCCTCATCCTTTCTTCACATCAGAAGGCAATTCCATGAGCAGCCACTGCCCCAAGACCAACTCATTTGTGTTTCACCCTTTACAATGTTGTCATTACATGGAGAAACTATGGTGTAATCCCTCATCATCATGCCCACCATCTTAAATAAGATACTCAGTCTCATTCGTCTTCACAAGATCAATATTGTATTTCACAGTCAGCAATATAATCCAGACTCATGACTGCCCCTTCCTTGAAATCTTTCAGATCTGGATCCTAGTTTCCTAAGGTTACATCCCAAAGCCCTCTCAACACTGAATGATCAGCTCAAGAAAAGCAGCAGTCTTGCATATCTATGCTAAGTATTAATTTGTTTGGAAAGAGTAATGTGCAGAACCACCTACAAATGAGTAGTATCTAAAGGGCATAGTCTGGGCTTGCTGGCTTATTCATATAAATAAATCAGAAGGATCTGGTAGAGCATGAGGGGTCTTTTGAGTGTTTCTGTCTATCTGAGCAGCAATCCCTTAACCATACGCAAACTACCTTGGGGAGCACACAGTCAATTTGGACAACTAACAGCCTGTCCTAAAACTGAGCCTTTGAACATCTGCCATTTAGAAAAGCCTGTCAGCCCAGTAAACCAAAAGCCCATGGAACTCTCTCACTTATTTATTTTTAGTGTTTCAATAGACAAGCTTTTTTTTTGCTTTTTTGCTTTTTTTTTCCTTATTTGTAGGGACATCAATCAGACGAGAGTTTTATGAAGCTATTCCAAGAGAAGACATTTAATTAATTCCAGACCTTTCTCTTCTCCCTTCTTTTTTTTCAGCTTAGCTATACCATCTACATACCTGTCTATAACAACTGAGATAAAAATCCTACGAGACTTCTAAGAAGCTTGGTTCATCTTTCATTAGATCACAGCAGAAGTGAACCATATCCTCTCATTGCCAGACAGTTTTTGAACTAGGCTTTTCCCAGTCTCACTGGGGTATGTATGTGAGCTGAAAACCTTCACATTCATTAAGATTTCATGAGGGCCTGATTCTGTTCTCTTTTGCACTGCCTTGAATCTTCACTGCACAGCACTTCTGCTTCAATACCACATAACTGGGAATACATAAAGCTCTCAGTAGCCAAGCTCCACTGAATGGACCATTTGAAAATCAGTGTTCTAGACATGCAATTTGTGATTCTTATCTTGAACAGATGAAAGCGTAGTGTCATTACTTCATTCCTACTAGATAAGGGCTTTGGGCACAAGAAAGACGTTTTGGCTTACAGTGAAAACTTCTCTTCCAAATCTGCTTTTCTCTTTGTTTTAGGGAGAACAAACAAATAAACAAACAACACAAAACTAAACCAAAACAAAAAAAGCCCAACCAAACAAAACATGAAAAAAGCATTTTGAGAAATCTTATTTTGTATTAAATGATCAATTTAGTTTCATTATTTTGGCAGGACTTGGTTGCAGCTGGTGCTTCTGAATGAAGTCATAGAAGAAGGCACAGAATTCTTCCCTTCTTGGTTTGTCCTGTGTCAGGGCATAATTCTGGACTTTGTGCTTTCATGAAGAGGTAGCAGCTCAGAACAGGACCTGGACATGCTGTAGACCTGAGACCAGCAAGGACTTTGACTCAACATACTAGTATTAGAAGAGTACACATGACAAAAAATTTTGTCATAGAATCAGTGCCCTGCTGCAGGAAAGAGCTGTGGGTACCTCAGTTTCTCCCGTTCCTGTCTCTGGCATACAATTTAGTAACCAGAAAGAATAAGTCCTGTGGTTTTAAGTAAAGTAGCTGATGAGAAACTGAGTAGATGGAGGAGTTCTTAATTAAGTAATTAGACAAATAAGAGGGGAGAGGATAATATGATACAAAATGAATAGAATAGGAAAAGTAGGTCAGGAATTTCTGTTCTCCCCATATTGTGACGCAAGAAGAAAATGACATGCAATGAAGTTCAAAGGTGAGAAATTCAAAGCTAATGAGGGAATGGTGTCATGTAACCAGTAATTACCTAGTGGAAGACTTTCGCTTCTGAAGTCCCTGATGCCAAGAATTTACCAAGCTCAGCATTGAAACTAAACTATCCAGAATTATCATACAGATAATAACATCTTTACAAAGTGAATTAAACCTCTCTTCTTCTTTTATTCCAGTCTTAACTATGTAGTCCTTCAGTTTTGACACTTTCCTTTGAGCTATCTGGTAACAGCCACCATCCGAGATAGGTCACTGCTGTACAGAGATCTGAGTCAGCATGATGATTCTTGTACTCTTATGTCCATACAGAAAGATATCTACAGGCTAGTCTTGCTCTAAGAGATAAAGTCCCCTACAAGTGAACATATCTATGAACATAAAAAATTTCTCAGCAGCCTTAGGAGATATTTGGCCTGAGGAGGATTTTCCCCCTGAAACAAATATCAGCATTCTCAAGTGGTATTTTCAGAGGTATCTATGTTAACTATCTTGTAAAATGAACCATCCATCTGCTGATCTTTAATCCCCTGGGATCCTTCTCGTGCCACCAGGAGCTCAGAGATCTGAGGCCTCATTGCTGCTGTTCCATCAGAGCAGATTTGCTGCAATTGCACATTTTTTCTGCACCTTACATATCATTCCAGACACTCAAAGCCAACTCTCTTAAGCTGACCCAAGTGGGTTATGGTGCATTTAAATCTGATGTAAATCATAAATTTGCTGAGGACAAGCTGCTTTATATTTTCAATAAACTTTTGATTCATATTTTTTTAGTGTGCTTTAGAGTTTTACACACTTTCATCAAACCAGATGATTTGATTATATTCTATGTTCATTGTGCACCATTGCTTTGCCTGCATGTTTACAGCAGCTATTAAAAGAGATGAAAGTCATCATGTGCTTCAAACAGATCAGGGTAGTCACATCCACCAGTGAAACACATTAATTCTCAGCCTATTCCAGCTAGAGACACCAGAGGAAAAAATCATCAAGAATGAAAACTATTGGATACAACTGTATGACCTGGAGCACAGGGATGGAGGTTTCTTGGAGCCTGTTGGCATTCCTTGTGACCAAGGTGATGACAGAGACTGACTTCTTGTCGCATTTAAACAATAGCTACCTGATGAAAGTGATAGCACCAGTGTCAGTTCGAATGGCACTTAAACCCAGAGATTATTTCTATGTTACTAAAGAAATATATTTTCTTTCCTCCTGGAGACAGTATTCCAAGCTGTGCAGCTCTGGGATTTACTTACATGCACCTTCCTGACATTGTATGCTGAAATGCAGTTACACAGTAAAGGAATCTGCATTCTGCATTAATATGAAAAAGTAGATTTCACTTAATAGAGGCTAATGCTAAAATCAGTTTGAAAGAAAACAACTCAGGGTAAACCACATCTCAGTAAAACACTTCAGTGTTTTTAAAAGACTCTGTAAGAAAGGGAAACAAATAGCAGCACAAGAACTGGAGGAATGCAGCAGTTGAAAAGGAAGCATTTACAAGAATGGCAAGTGTTGGAGCTGTTCAACCTGATACAGGCCTGTCTAAAGATGTCCATTTAGCCAGCAGGGTGTTGGACCCTGGGCTTAAAGTGAAACGTGATTGATTGATTTCTTGATACTTCTTAATACTTCAGCAACAAGTTGTCTTCATTATATTTGTTCCTTCTGTGAAGCAAAAATGCTAACTTTGGTTACTGTGTTCTGCAGTATCACAGATTTCCACAGGAAAGAGACATAGTTCACAAATTGAGTTGGGAAGGTATCCTGGTTGAGCACAAGCAGTATACATAGTGAGCCTCTGGAAGATGCTAATCCTTTGGGATTTTTTAAAATCATAGAATCATTATAGAGACAAGATTTGAACCACTGCATATGCCAACTAGTTTTGATCTCCACATGGACTTTTTTGGCAAATTCTTAGACCACTCATGCAGTTTATGTAAAATTGTTTCCAGCAATGCATTTTATTGGCAAAGCTAAACATCATCAGCATAAAGTGACATTCTAAGCAAAATATAGCCTGCTCTATAAAAAAAAAAGTAAAGGAAACCTGTTCTAGAATAGTAATCGGTGTTTTTGAGAGGTTATGGCAACAAACAGAGTGGTAAATAGAGTGCCATGATCATCCTCTGTAGCTTTTGGGTGGATTTCTACCTTTCTGTATCCTTCTGAATACATACTTGGTGATAATAACTCTGCAAAATATTTGTAGTTTCTTTGCTTTAGGCATGAAATCTGTGAAATCATTAATGTTATGCACATGGCCAAAATCTGTAATTCTATTTCACAGAAGGCTCAAGAAAAGTTGTGTCTCTGTTGTGAGCTGTGTTACTGGGGAACAGAAAACTCCGGCATTTCCATTTATGATTTATAGACCACATAGGATTAATTCATGCTTCCAATATACTCTGGGACTATGTCTAACCCCAGAAATTACTTCAGAGGTTCAAAATATAGTTTAACAAAATAGTTGCTTATCTGTGTTTCTGTCAAGGAATTGGAAGCAACCAGAATGGTTCAGTGATATGCAAAAGGCACTCTAACCTGCAAATTGTAGGACACAGAAGATATCTTTGAAAGAGGATGCTTGGCAATGAGGAAAATGTATATGCATCTCAAAAAAATTGTTAACAATAAATTGAAAGACTTCACTGAAACACTCTTTTACAGAAGCTTTCTATTGCTGCCTATCTGTATAAAAATACAAACACCCATGCACATACAGGGGAAGAGAGAAATCACAGTGCAATTTGGGGAGTTTGATTACTCATCCCAGTACATTGCATTTACCATTTTATCATAAAGTAATACGGTTTTGTAGAATTTCATTCCTCACCAGTGTTTCAATGTCTTCAAATGAGATTAATCTCTAAGAATGTATTTCTAGTTTCTCAGCATGTTTCAAGCAGATTTTTTTTGAGTGAAGTAAAAAGGTGAAAATGTATTTTCTCTTGTTAACATGTATATGCAAAATCAGCTTTTCTCTGCAACATTACAAATAATCATGAACAGCTCACAATCTCACTGATGGGCACAGGTTGTCCATTTCAAGAAAAGCTGAAATTAAGAAGAAGGACATGAGTGGGAGAGAAATGTTTTATGTTGTTTTGGTTTTTATTTTATTGCCAGAAACTGCTGTCTCTTTACATTTTCTTCTCCTGCAAAAGAGGTTGCACTCAGTGACTAAATCTGTCCTCTCAAGGGAGCATGCATTACTACTGCAGCAGCAGACACGGAGGCAGCTCAAGCCCAGAGTTAGTCTCAGACAGTAATCAGACCTTTTCTTGATACCAAGAACTAAAAGTTCCAAATTCTTGTTTTATTGCTACCTTATAACAAGGAAAAGGAAAAAAAATCCAAATGGAGTTATGAGAACTGAATGACAAATAAAGCATATAAAGTTGGGATAGAGTTAATTATTATTTAAAGATTTGTTCAGCTCTAAGCAACAGTGTTTATGCTAACTTCCTATGCTGTATTAACCTTCTTTTCTGATTCCAGGCCTGTAACTTTTGAGTTTCTATGGTATTTTGGTTTTCATTAGGATGTGGTGACAACATCCATTCTTTCCCAGCAGAGAAAGTTCCATTAGTGTTGGTCCTTTAGTTTTGCCCTATTGTCTTTTCTTTTGCTCACCTTTCCTGCCACTGAAGAAGCTTGGCAGGGGACTGGGTAGGTGATTTATAGACAGCTCTGGATTCTTCCATACTTCCTTTATTAAATGGAGCTAGATACTTAATTAGTTCATCATAACTGGCCTGGATTCAGCCTTAATCATTAAAGTTTGTCAGCTGTCCACATGTGGAGTACTCTAATGGTATTGCTTCTGGGGTCTGCCAGCCCACAGCCTTATCCTATTATTCAGGCCTATTCAGAGGCCTTATGTCTCTGTGCCACTCCCTGTCTCTCTGTTCCCATGAAGCTAGAATGCAAATACATCCTTATTTTCACTTGAACTTCCCTCCAAGGGGTATTTCCCAGCTGAGAAGAGTCCAAAACACATGCCACAGCTAGAACTGTGTTATCTCCATGGATATCTCTCAAATGCAGAGAAGAAAAAGGAACTCTGTAGAGAATCTGAGCCAGCGCCCCAAAATAGAAACAAAAATGTTAAGGTGTGTCACAGAGACAGACCTTGTGGAGGCAGGCATGAAGCCAAACAATGTAAGGGACTGGTAAGGGAATGCAGCCCACCTGCCAGTCTGTAAGCATTTTGTTCATCTACAAAAGCTCCACTTTAGTCTCCACTTTAGTACAGTGGTAAGTGTCCCCACCTGGCGTGTGGGAGACCTGGGTTCGATTCCCGCCAGGGAGACGATGTTAAGAGTTGGTCTTGATGATCCTTATGGGTCCCTTCCAACTCAGAATATTCTGTGAGTCTGTGAGTCTGAGCTGTGATTGTGGGCCAGAGTATGAGTTGATACAAATAAAACCCAGGCTTATCCAGTAATGAACAGATGTTATCATTAGCTTAGTGTTCTGTGTGCTCAGCAACATATACTACACATGTATGAACATAGTTCTAGATTGGGAGACCCAAAAATCTAGTCAAGTCTCAAACTTTTGGTTCAGGCATTTATGTGAGTGAGTTTGATTGAGAAGTCTTTCAGTCTCTGTGGTTTGATTTGGTTTGTTTTGTTTGTTTTGTTTGTCTATTGGGTTCTTCTGTGGTGCTGGAGGGATCAAAAATATCCTGAAATTCACTGTTCTTATTGTGGTTTAGTAGTCAAACTTCCGTGATTAGGTAGAACATTTAATTGGAGGAGTGGCTGTGGTTAGAACAGGGGATCTGGTGTAACAAACGCTGACAGCCAGAACTCCATATGCTGTCTCTTTTAACATCTGTATTCATCACCCTCATAAAATGAGTTTAGATGGCTGTGATGATAGCTGGGCAGCCCATCCCACAAGTAGAGAAGTCACAGCTATTTAACAAGTGTATTTTCCAAGAGCCAGCATGGAGCTTGTATGGGTGAAGTGCAATCTATGTCACACGTTCCTGCTAATGACCTAAAGGACTCTGCTTTCACAGCAGAAGAAGGGAAAATTAGTCTTCACCACAATTGTTCCATTCCTCAAACTTCTTTTTAGCAAAGATATAAATTGTGCCAAATACCTATCAGTTTTATGATGACAAGTCCATCAAACTTGTTTCATTAAACACCCTCCCTCCTCTTACAACTATCTAAACAAGACTTTTCCATTTAGCACCCTATCAATCCAGAGTTATGATTATTCAGTAACTGAGGAGATCTCCTCTATTTAAATATTAATGTTTGTGTAGTTATTAAAGTATTTGATGATTTGTCCAGGGGCACTGTAAAATTAAATATAGCATGTCATTTATGGTAATACAGAGGAGAATAATAAAACGTCGTTTTCATTCTGGTTTTGTGTCTGTCTCTGCATGTTACTTTTACTGCGCATTTGATGGTTTGGGGTATTGTGTGTTTTTAAACCCTTCAAATGTAGGATTTCAGAGAATATTGTTAGGAACATACAAAAGATTATCTCCCAAATTATGACTTTGTGTTGCTGTGTATGAGCTGTTGTCTAACAGTTATACTGCTAAAGGGAAAGGCAGCTTTCCAAAAGCGCTTATCAAGTATTGGGTATGGCAGTACAGTGGGCCCATAAATATTTTGGGAAGCTCACTTTTGTCCATGCTGTGTTTCAGAAATCACCTCAGCCTACTGGAGCAGAAATGTGTATATGTAATTAGTCTTTTCAAGTTATGTATATTTAAGGAACATTATTTAGGCACTCCACTGTGACTCCCTCATGCTATAAAGAACAAAAAGGAGAGAAGGAGGGAGAGAGGCAGATTATCTTATTTGAGGCAAACACTTAACTGGCATTTGTATGTGTACAGGTGTTGTAGCTTCTTCATGGATAGCTTTTTGAGGTGGGATAATGGAAAAAAAAGTGCCCATGTTTAGTCCATTCTGCTAGGAAACCTCTTTCTGTCCATTTTAAAACAACAGTAGGTAAAAATGACTTTCATAAGGTCACTCAGAGCCAAAGCCAGAAATAGAAAGCAGGTTATATGAATACAAGTCAGAGTATCTTCTATGAGATCAGACTGGTATTTCCTGCCGAAGAAAAAAATAAAATGAGTTAAAATCTTGAATGACTGCCTTCACTGCACAGTTGAGGGGATATGATTGAGGTCTGCTTCAGTTTTTTCATATAGGTCAGTGTAAAGTGTTTCTGTGCTTAATGATGGACAGCTGCTATGGGATGCATCTCTTCTTGGTAAAAAGGTGTAGCAATCTATTATATTTTTAAAATATGCCTGGTAAATTGAATGAATGTAGTTACAGCAGAAGCAGTTGCCATATTTAAGGTTGGTTTATTATTTTCATTCTAAGCTTGTTTTTAAAGCTGCTCATAACTTTGTGAGAGTGTATGTCATATATAGAGAGTATATATATATATATATATATATATATATACGCATGTGTGTAACAGTAAAGCAGCTTTGTTTATGAATTGCAAGCATGCAAAAGTCAGGGCATTCACTCAGTGCTCTCAGTGAACCAATCTTAACCTGTCTGAATACCCAGTACAGAGAATTGTTCTACTTCATGTTAACTATGACGGCAAGATACCGAGTGTATTTTTTTTACTGGCTTAACTGGAAATGTTTCACGGGAGGTTTGGGATCCTCATTATGTAACAGCAATTTAGAACATTTTAATTAAGGATGTATGTGCATGTGAGACATCCAGATTATAGTTCCAATCCAAAGCCCACTGCAGGCAATGGAAAGACTCCCATCAAGTACATTAATTGCTTGATCAAACCCCAAATGCTTACACTGGAAATAATACACAAATTAAGGTTAGTGCCTTTTTCAAAGGATAGATTAATTTGCACAGATCTTAGTGCTACCACAACAAGGCTGTTTCCTGTTTTAAATAAGTTTGTATATGTTTACATTACACCTTGGTATGCAGTGGGGATATGTGCAACTACCAGGCTTCCTGAAAGGGCTGGAATGGCAATACGGTAAAGGATCTGTAGGCTTGGGAGTGATGTATGGAGAGGGCTTTACCATGAGCAGTGAAGAATGGAGACCACATTGATCGGAAGCAAATGTGGAATGTAACACTGGAGTGTTTCAACTGGGTCTTAAGGCACACATGCAAACACAGGCAGTGTTTTAGCTGAACACCAAACAAGGGTGCAAGCCACTCTTGCACAGGACTAAAATAGCTGCAAAGCACAGAACTGGTGTCCATGTCATGGAGGCCACAGAAAGTTAGTGTTAGAAGACTGTCCTCACAACCTCCAATAGAACAGCCAAGAAACACGGGGCTTTCAGGGAAGAGCTTGAAAAAGAGATGCTCCTACAGCCTTAGAACTGCAACAGCTTCTACCAAACAGCTCTATCAAAACACATCTCTCATCTTCAGTCTTGGTACTTCACTCCTGTCATCTCACTTCCCTGTCACTGCATGCCTACACCTTGCATTCCACTTCAGACCCAAATTCACTTCAGTTTACCTCTTGAGGGCTTATCCCTGTCTCACCTATCAAGATTTCATTCAGTAAATCCTTAGTGTTCACCTGACTTTTACCAAAGGTGAAATGCTTTTTATCCCATTTTCTTACAAAGGTATTTTCCCTAAGTCTTTATATCTACACGTGAAGGAGACATTAAAAAAATATGCCTAGTCATTTTATCATCATCATTCAAGTCATTCTCTTACTCTTCACTGTTGCAATGACTAAAAAATTATCCGAGAATGATTAAACAGCTGGTGTGCTATGACCACTGCTTCTTACAGTAATTGTAATCCTCTTGCTGTAACCTCGTGATGTCTCCGTCTATTTGTTGTATCCATCTGTTGTCTCTTATAATATTTTTGGGCTGCAAAATATCTGAGATAGGAACCAGCCTTTTTCACTCACCCATAAAAATCAGCTTAGTGCTTTGCACCCTTGTATCCTCACCACCATCATTGCTGGGTCCTCTGACTGTTACCTCAAGCACAACTGAAATATGATTTTTTCAGAAAATTAATTGGAAGAGAATTATACACATGTAAGTGATACATCTACTATGTTTTCATAGGAAAAAAATCACTTATTTTAGATACATTTACGTTACTGTCTGATATTGCAGAAATATGGGGATATAGGTCATATATCAGACTTCAGTACATTGTTGAAAAGTTACTGGAAATTTGTGCACCATTATATACCTCTAATATTTGGATAATAATTCTGCACCTCACAAGGATGTTGCAAGGATAGTAACACAAATATTTGCTTTGAAGATAAAAAAAGCTATCTAAATATGCTCTATAAATCTCTTAATGTTTTAAATATCTATATATCTGTATGCTAAATATATCTATATGCTCAATTTTTATGATGATGACAATAATAATATTTATGAAAACTTGTCATAATCACTAAATATGCAAAATCTGGTTGGGGGTGTGTGTTATTATTCTGTAGTGTAGCAATGGAGTTCTATACATGCCAAGAAAGACTGTGTGATGTTTTATTCAGCAAAACTGTTTCCCCAGCAGTATGTGCCCCACCTCCTACTACTTACACATATTAGAAATTATTGTCAGGTGTTATTCAAAGTTTACATCTTTCTCCTTGTAGCCTCTAGAAATGTCACCATGATCAAAGGTTACCAAAGTACCGTCTTCTCTGTTGTAATCCCAAACTGTGATTCAACGGGAACAGGAGAGATCTGCTCTTTCAAGAAGTCCTAGGAATGGGCAGGCAAAAGCTCATCATTCCTCAGCCCTTGCAAAGCAGCCCGGATCTACAAGGTAACTTTCTCCACAGCAATTTCAAATTTAGACATGGAGAAATGACAGATAGCTGATAGAAAGTTAAATGTCACATGAAAAGCAAAGCAAAACAATTTGTAGCAAAAATGCCCCATCTCCAGACGGAATGTCCTGCTTTTTAGCCCTTTCCCACTTCTGCCTCCTACACCCTCTCCTGCCATGGCCCTGCAGCTTGACTTCCAGGAGGGTAACAGCAGGCTCAGATGGGTGTAACCCAAATAGGTGCCCCTCTGCCTCTTCCATTCAGAAGTTCAGTGTACAGGCACAGCTAAGTTCTGTGTGGAGGACATGCTTTTCCTCANACTCCTGTCATCTCACTTCCCTGTCACTGCATGCCTACACCTTGCATTCCACTTCAGACCCAAATTCACTTCAGTTTACCTCTTGAGGGCTTATCCCTGTCTCACCTATCAAGATTTCATTCAGTAAATCCTTAGTGTTCACCTGACTTTTACCAAAGGTGAAATGCTTTTTATCCCATTTTCTTACAAAGGTATTTTCCCTAAGTCTTTATATCTACACGTGAAGGAGACATTAAAAAAATATGCCTAGTCATTTTATCATCATCATTCAAGTCATTCTCTTACTCTTCACTGTTGCAATGACTAAAAAATTATCTGAGAATGATTAAACAGCTGGTGTGCTATGACCACTGCTTCTTACAGTAATTGTAATCCTCTTGCTGTAACCTCGTGATGTCTCCGTCTATTTGTTGTATCCATCTGTTGTCTCTTATAATATTTTTGGGCTGCAAAATATCTGAGATAGGAACCAGCCTTTTTCACTCACCCATAAAAATCAGCTTAGTGCTTTGCACCCTTGTATCCTCACCACCATCATTGCTGGGTCCTCTGACTGTTACCTCAAGCACAACTGAAATATGATTTTTTCAGAAAATTAATTGGAAGAGAATTATACACATGTAAGTGATACATCTACTATGTTTTCATAGGAAAAAAATCACTTATTTTAGATACATTTACGTTACTGTCTGATATTGCAGAAATATGGGGATATAGGTCATATATCAGACTTCAGTACATTGTTGAAAAGTTACTGGAAATTTGTGCACCATTATATACCTCTAATATTTGGATAATAATTCTGCACCTCACAAGGATGTTGCAAGGATAGTAACACAAAAATTTGCTTTGAAGATAAAAAGAGCTATCTAAATATGCTCTATAAATGTCTGAATGTTTTAAATATCTATATATCTGTATGCTAAATATATCTATATGCTCAATTTTTATGATGATGACAATAATAATATTTATGAAAACTTGTCATAATCACTAAATATGCAAAATCTGGTTGGGGGTGTGTGTTATTATTCTGTAGTGTAGCAATGGAGTTCTATACATGCCAAGAAAGACTGTGTGATGTTTTATTCAGCAAAACTGTTTCCCCAGCAGTATGTGCCCCACCTCCTACTACTTACACATATCAGAAATTATTGTCAGGTGTTATTCAAAGTTTACATCTTTCTCCTTGTAGCCTCTAGAAATGTCACCATGATCAAAGGTTACCAAAGTACCGTCTTCTCTGTTGTAATCCCAAACTGTGATTCAACGGGAACAGGAGAGATCTGCTCTTTCAAGAAGTCCTAGGAATGGGCAGGCAAAAGCTCATCATTCCTCAGCCCTTGCAAAGCAGCCCGGATCTACAAGGTAACTTTCTCCACAGCAATTTCAAATTTAGACATGGAGAAATGACAGATAGCTGATAGAAAGTTAAATGTCACATGAAAAGCAAAGCAAAACAATTTGTAGCAAAAATGCCCCATCTCCAGAGGGAATGTCCTGCTTTTTAGCCCTTTCCCACTTCTGCCTCCTACACCCTCTCCTGCCATGGCCCTGCAGCTTGACTTCCAGGAGGGTAACAGCAGGCTCAGATGGGTGTAACCCAAATAGGTGCCCCTCTGCCTCTTCCATTCAGAAGTTCAGTGTACAGGCACAGCTAAGTTCTGTGTGGAGGACATGCTTTTCCTCATTAGCAGCATTTAAGCTCTAACTCCACTAGGTGATTAAGTGTCCTGGATCCTTCTGAAAAGCTACATTTGATCATGGTATGCTACTATGTAGCTGGGTAGCAGTTGGCATGATGTCTTGGGTCTGTCTAAGCCCATAGCAGCCCTGGCAATNATGATCAGACCTAAGCTGTCTAGACTAAAGCTCAGTGATGAAAGAAGCTAATGGAAATAAAATATATTGATTAAAACGACACATTTTGCCCTACCACCACATTATTATGACAGGAGCACTGTAGTAATTTCCATTCACAGAGAGGACACACACAGCCATAGAGGAGGTTACAACAAACATATTGAGTAGGAAGAAATGAGTTGATCAAACCAAATGTTGGAGTGAGGACAGATCAAATGATGCCACATGGAAAATTATGGTTTGGAATGAAAAAGTGGTCCATTTAACAGAACATAAAGTCTCTGTAATATGCATAAAATCAGCAGCTAGCAGATGTTTTCTGACACAGTGCATCTGCATGAGGCTGAGCTGTATTCAGCTCCACTGTAGTAGCAATACACAGAGCAGATATAATGGCAGACCCTCCAGACAGATAAAGGCAGGCCTGCCCTTACTTAATAGTAACAGTAAATAATAACCTGTATTAATTAGCAATCAGGAATTTAATCATGGACTCAGATGCAATTGTGGGAGGTATCATACACAGGATGAAAGGAAAACCTATCATCCATTGGTAAGAGATAAAATAAGGAAAAATATTTCATTTTACCCCCCTGTTTGATAAGATCTTGCTGAAAATATTACCTTGGAGTTACAACTCTCCATTCACACTTTGCAGCCAAAGGCAACTTCTCTAAATCTCAGGAAAAATTCTTAAGCCATTTAAAGATAATACATATTTATTTTCATAGAGGTGTCTGAGTTTTGAGAAAGTAGCTGTCCTGAGCAGAACAGCTGGTTTAAAAAACTGATACATCAAGAATATTTTCTTTCCTGAAGTTACTTGTTAGCTGGGAGCTAGTGAAGGAAAATACAGTATTGTTCTGTCTCAGGCTTCTCTGGTATCTTAAATAGCCATTAATGCCTATCCATAGCAAAACATAGGCTACTCACAGTAGGCAGTGCAGATCTTTGCAATTTCATCTTTGTTCTTCAGTGGTTTTACCAGAAGAAATAACACTTAATGACCAAGAGACTTAAAATGTCAGAATGAATGCTTAACTGGCCATGATTACTAACATTGATAAAAATATGGAAGTTCTCAATGTTTTTAGAATTTATTTCAGATCATCTGCACACTCAAGTGGAGGTCAACATACCATCATGTTGGAGGTTATCTTAGAGTCCACCAGCACTTGTGACAAATTAATTTCTTTCAAATCAACACATTAAGACTGAAGCAAATTGAACAAGGCAGTGCAGTAACAGCCTGATTTGACCAAACCCAGTCAAGAAGCACCCAAAATGACTTCATGTCTTGGACACCATACAGCCATGTGTTTGCAGCTTTCAAGGATCATATGCATCAGGGAAGGAGACTTTAAAAGCTTTAATCATGCAAAATACACTTCTTACACCATAGACTAGTGATCATGTATCTTCTTAAGCCACTGTGTTTAATGATTTTTAAGATTCTCAGCTGTTTTCAGAGCCCTTTATTGGACACTTCAGAAACAGTTAGGAATCTCTTCAGCATACACTAACATAACTTCTCAAAGCACCTCTCTGAAGCAACTGTCTGCCACCAGAATTAGAGGAGGAGGTAGAAAGCTGAGTATGGAATTGTCTACCTTCTGAAAACACTAGAACACCCACATATATTCCTGCCATGAGGCCACTTTTTGTCCAAGAGACACAACAGCAATACGATATAATACATGAACCTCTGTGCATAATTGCTAAAGTATATTAAATACCATGGAGGTAAATTGGATATACATAATTGCCTTAACAGATACAGAATCACAGAATCACAGAATATTATGAGTTGAAAGGGACCCACAAGGATCATCTAGTCCAACTCACCATCTAACACCCATACAGAGACCGAGAGCACATCCCAGAGCGGTAACACCGACCTAGATCCCTCACAGTCTACCATGGATTAAGTTTTACCCAATAGTTTCAGAACAACAAAGAGGGAGAAACTTTAAAATGGGACACATGCATCCCCAAGAGGTTGTGAGAGCTAGCAGTGAAAAATGAATATATGAGCTTGGTTTAACTAAGCTTCCTACTAACTTTTTCTGTTTTGGACAACAATCTCTCGCCTCTCCAGCAGTATCTGCGGTATTGCCATTGTGGCACTGGCTGCTGATTGTTGAGGACTTTGTTAATAGCAAACAGAATTATTTTTACTCAGGACTCTTTATTCCTATTGAGTGTGATTTACTGTAGTGTTACTGAAAAGGTCTCATTGTCACCTGATCATATCTTTTCACAGCCAGTGAGATTATTGTCAGGGAGAAAGCTGCTCATTCCAAGCAACATTTGGTAATACATAAATTGATTACTGGTTGAATGCTGATGCTTTACAAAAAGAGCAATCAATCAAATATCTGCCATTGCTCAAAGAGTTTTACACTAGAAGGGCACAAAAAAATAATCACTAAATGATTGCACATGGTGGCTTGGGCTGGATTGTGTGAAATCAACTTAGACACACACAGGAGTATGAAGTGTTTTTCACACACTTTGAAAGCCATAGTGTAAAAAGCAATGATTGTAGATGACCATGTATAGTATCTGGGCTGTGAAGAAATGTCTTGCTCAACCTCATTATAAGCATGGCATACTCAATACTGTCTCCTCACTGACTCACAGAGAAGTAGTTATTTTTAACAATCACTAATGAGATGAAACATCCCAGCCCCCTATTTCACATTTAGTATTCATTTTGAGATCTACTATTCCACTGCCTTCATAAATTCAGAAGGCCCCTGGGAGATCTCTTCCTTGCCTTGTGACCATGCCTGTGGGACATGCTGCTGTTCCTCCCCTGACACTAATTCCACTGACATCAAGGGACATACAGGCAGAAGTGCACCAGGATACAAACTCCACATCATGAGAAATAAAGGCAGTGTGAACAATCTCTTTTCTTACCCCTGCCTCCCTGTCTAAGCCATGGAGATCTTTGCTTCATCAGTGTCTTCAATCTGAATGTCAAAAAAGGCTTTGAGACTGTCTGCCACTCCCTAGAGCAGGACACTATAAGAATGGTTCCCTGATGAACATCCCAGGCATGGCTCAAACTGCTGAATTAGGATAGAAGAGGAAAGACTTGTCTCTACCTGCTGCAATGAGGATTCACTTGTTAACAATTTTCTTCCCTTCTTGGAAGAAAGACTTCAGAAAAATTCCTTTTCCCTTCTTTTTGGTCTTCCATTTACTCTGAAATTAGACTGAGAATTTGGGTCTGACTGGTCTAAGATGAGGCCTTCCAGTCCTTTGTTTCTCCACTAGCAGCAATTATTCAGAAGCAACAAGTCGGCATCTGCTTCCAGAAGAGGTGATTGATGAATGGCCTCTTCTATACATATTCACCATTGCTACTGTGGCCACATGAAAGAGGTTCTATTCTGTATTCTTAATTTCAATTTACTATTACATATAATTTCCTTCCTTGTTTTCCCCCATAATGGAAAATTGAGAATGTTTACTTTTTTTTTAAATAAAATGTCACTGCACAGTACTTGTGAGAAACGAAGCCCATAAATCCCATTTCCTCCCAAGAAATGGGAAAATCCATGCTAACTCTGGTTCATCATTGTCCAAATTTTAATTCCTCAGTTTTAATACAACAGTGTAATACCTTAGGGTTTTGTTTTGTTTTTTTTACTATTTGGGAAAGTTGACAGGCTACCAGCAATTCAGCTGGATATGGGTGAGTCAGAGGGCTCACCAGTGAAATGAGTGCTTTGCAAGTGAGATGCAGGGAGGGAGTGGAACACCTGCAGATTGTAGCAGAAATGGTCACAGGAGAGGCAGGACACTAAGGGAAGAAAGCTGAGAAGTTAGTTGCAGGTTTAGCAGGAAAGGGTGGATCTGAGCTGTCACAGAGTTGCAATGAGCACTCAAATACTAGGATGGGTCCTAGTAAAGGGTTTGAAGATGGAGAGTACGTTCAATTTGTATACACAGCTGTTCCTAACATGCCTCTGAAAAGAGGCAAAAACAGGGTCAAAAGGTTGATGTGGTTTTTCATAGAGTATAACTGTTTATTTTAGGCCCAGTTTCCAGAAGTGATTTAACACTCCATTTAAGTGCTAGTTTTCAAACTGTAAATGGAGACACACAATTCTTCAGGGAAAGAAAAATATCAACAAGCAAGGAACTATACTACCACAAGTTCTAACTAGCAAGCACAAGCACTAACACAAGGACGAGTCCAGTTAAAAATTACTTGTAAAGACAGTAATGATAGAGCTATACACACTCACAGTGAAGACTGATGTAAAGATGAAGAATGAGATCTAGTCTAAGAGGTATTCTTGGAATAATCTTTAAATGAGTGACATATTATTGATTGTGAGTTCTGAAAGCACAACTACAACTGCAACAGTCACTGTAATACGTAGGGGTAGTATAATTTCTTTCTTCCAAATTTCTGTTATTCCAAATGTCCATATTGTATATTATCCTGATACACCAGTAGAAACATGGCACAAAGAGGACAAGTGGTTAACCTGGTATCATATACACCACTGATGAGTCCAGACTTTGATCCTTCTGGATCAGGATTCCCAGTGTCCTCTGTTTAGATATACAGTAATCCCTCAAATTTTGTGGGGGGATCAGTTCCAGAAAGATGCTGCAATAAGCAAAATCCTCAAAGTAGCGGTAAATACAGTAAAGATGGTAAATATGGTAAAATGAGGAAAGACTGTAAAGATGCTAAAGATGCAGGAAAAAACTCCACGATGTACTAAAGCCGAGAACGGTGAACCGTGAAGTAGTGAAGGATTACTGTACTGCCACAACATGGTGAGAGGCACTGTCCCACAATATATATGCCACAAGAAGCTGTATATTTTAAATTATGTCAATTTTGAGTTTCTTCCATCTAGAAGAAAAGATACCCAGCAAGATTTTCTTAAAAGCATCTGCCCTGGATCCAGGAAGTGCTGAAGCAGTATGGGGGTATATTTCTCAGAATAGCTGAAAGTGCTGCACAACTCTCAGTGGCTCCAGCACGGTGATACAAAAAACATGTGGCACTTCTAGCTACTTGATGACAGATATTCTCTTGTATTTGGCCATACACTTACAATACATTTATTCGTAGGATTATGTCATTGAGCATGAGCTGTTTTCAGGCATTAGATCATACACCTGGTCCTTCCTCAAATGCTTTTTTAACCATTTGCTGAAAGCACCAGTTGAAAAGATGATTTAACTAAGTGACTAATTTGACTGAATGCCTGTAACTAATTTGACTGAATGCCTGTAACACTTGCAAACTATTTTTAAGCCATTAGATTTGGGCAAAAACTGCATAAATTGTGGGTCAGCACAAGGCAGCAATTCACAGATGGGCCTCTCTAAAAAAAAAAATCACACTATTTTTGCAGGCATTTGCTCCTGTACCAATTCAGACTAGTAGTACTAGATCCTTTCTTTGCTATCCTGGAATAAATAAGCAAAACTTTCAAAAGTAAATACACATAAACTAATTAGGTAAGAATGGGAGGTTTTCAAAGGCACAAAGACACAAAGGACTTCAAAGGCACAAAACCAGGAGCTAGGTGCCTAAGAGATGACTGAGGTGACCTCATCAATACCTGTAAGTATCTGAGGGAAGGGTGTGAAGAGGATAGAGTCAGGCTTTTCCTGGTGGTGCCAAGCAATAGGACAAGAGGCAATGGGCAGAAACTGATGCACAGAAAGTTCCACCTGAATATGAAGAAGAACTTCTTTAGTGTCCAGCTGAAACTGGAACAGGTTGCTCAGAGAGGTTGTGGAGTCTCCCCTAGCGGAGATATGCAAGAACCATCTGGACACACTCCTGTGCCATGTGCTCTGAGATGATCCTGCTGGAGTGGAGAGGTTGGACCAGATGACCCACTCTGGTCTTTTTCAACCTGGCCCATTCTATGATTCCATGAAGTGGGCTTTATCATGAATTCAGCACTGGCATTCTCTGCTTTTTAACTGCTATGCAAATCATAGAATCATAGAATGGTTTGGGTTGGAAGGGACCTTGAAGGCCACCTAGTTCCAACCCCCTGCCATGGGCAGAGACTCCTTTCACTAGATCAGGTTGATCAAAGCCACATCCAGCCTGGCCTGCATGAGGCATTCACAGCCTCTCTGGACAACCTGTTCCAGTGCCTCGCCACTCGCACAGTAAAGATTTTTTTTCCTAATACCTAATCTAAACCTACTCTCTTTCAGTTTGAATCCATTCCCTATTGTCCTGTCACTATATGCCTTTGTAAAAAGTCTCTTTCCATGTCTCTTGTAGGCCCCCTTTAAGTACTAGAAGGCAGTATAAGGTCTCCCCGGAGCCTTTGCTTCTCCAGGCTGAATAATACCAATTCTCTCACCCTTGTTGTCATAGGAGAGGTGCTCCAGCTGCCTCACCATATTCATGATCCTCTTTTGAACTCACTTCAAGAGGTTGGTGTCCTTCCCGTGCTGGGGACCCAAGGGCTGGATGCAGCACCCCAGGTGTGGTCTCACCAGAGCAGAGTAAAGGGGCAGAATCACCTCCCTTGACCTGCTGGCCGCACTTCGTTTGATGCAGCCCAGAATATGGTTGGCTTTTGGGGCTGTAAGCACACATATACATAACACACATAATAACCTACACAGGCACCTGGGTGAAAAAAGTTCGAGTGGCTCTAAGTAACAGCAGCAGCTTCCATGTACTTACTCATTACTGCTTTCCTTCATCCTAAATAAATTTCACCCCATTTTTAACTAGCAGTAGTCACATTCTGCTCTGCAAGGGGATATAAAATGCTCTCAGTTCAGCATCTGCACTGATTTACATAGATGTTAAATATCCAACAGCCATTTTCCAGTGACTCTCTTTGGTTTACATAACTGCAGGAGATACAAAGTAACAAAGAATCTGACACTTGGTTTAAAAACAGGCACTCCATTTCTGGCAGCCGGTAGGATAGCAAGAAAGCCTTTAATTTGAGCCTTTGAGTGTATCCATGCAACATAAAGTACAAGTGTGAGAGGAACATGCTGATAGTTCTGCATTATCGCTAACAGCACTGAGATGCAACAAGAAGGAAAATTTAAGTGCTTACTCATTTTATTAGAGAACCTTCCCATTAGAGCCAAATGAGGGTGCCATTTGGGGTAACTTGGTCCAGCATGCCTATGGCCAGTTTCCATAGCAAGTGAGAAACTTTACTGCTTATATTATACGTATTTATTCTTTATACCACAGTCATGCACAGAGGAATTCAGAACGGCTTTACATGCTCGTATATGTGATAATACCAAATTACTGAAATGCAGAAATGAATTGTATCACAGAAATATCAGAGAATGAAATGTCAGAAGTGCCTCTAAGGGCTAGATATGGAACAGGTTACAGGTGGATTTAGACAATATGGATTGTGAAGTAATTGCAGAAAATCCCTATAAGTTTATTAATATCATGTACAGAAATAAACATCCCCGCCCAGCTGAAAGTCATATTTATTCTTGTTGAGGAGTCCTATGTATTCAAAAGATAAGGAATGTATTCTATATACCACAAAAGCAGCTGTGGGGCAATTGCAGCTCTATGGTATTGTTCTGTTGAGTGCAAGCTACAGGGAGCTTTTATTTTTCTACTATTTCGTATTTTCAAAAACAATCTAGATTGAAAACAGTATATTTTGCTCTTTGTGCAAGGGAAACATGGTAAAATCCAGGAATAAGCAAACAGCTTAAAGACTGTTAGTTTCTGAAGTGACTGTTCTTCTCAAGCAAAAGACAAGAGACAAAAAATTTGGTCTTGACAATACAGTAAGTAGAATTCTAAAAGGTTTTTCCTTCCAGCTCAAATATTTTATGGAACTCAAGAAACATGAAGCTCCATTTGTAAAAAAAAATAAAATGGAAAGATAATGGATAGAACAGTAAGAAAGATCACTTTGAGACAGTGTCAGAAGACTCAAAACACGAAGGAGCATCCCAAGTTAACCCATCCACTATTCTCAGCAGTCCCAAGCTCATGTGTTAGGCAATTTCCCTGTACCAACAATAAGCAGCAATATTAATTTACCCGCTTGAATGCTTACTCAAGCCAATAATCACTACCAACAGCCCTCAAAAGTATGGAGGATGTAGACAAACAGCAAAGGACAGAGATTGTCTGAATATACATGCAAATGACTGCCTGTTTATCTGGCACCCCAGATCCTTGTTGTACCAGTTGATTCCAAGAGTAAGTGGGCTTGGATTCTTGATGCAGTTGTACAAATCAGATTTTGTTTTGGTATTGTTTCCAGCTGAAAACCTTTCCTTTATTCTAATGGTAGGAGACTTTCTTCCTATTAAATGCTTCAACGGTGGATTTAAATATTTAGAAGATCCACATTACAGGAGAACTGTCTGAGCGCATCACAGAGAAACCATTAGTTAAATCCATTAAGGATCTACTTAAGTGGAATTCCCTGCTGTTATCTACATGATAGCCACATAAAAAAAACACTGGAGAAAGAAAATGTCGGGGGAAATATTCCTCTTCACATACTATAGCTGTAAAAAATCCAGTGTTACCGAAGGGTCCTTTTTTGATTGCCTCTGCATTTTAGCTGAATTTTGATATTCTTTGAGCAGAATTAGAGTAGGGGAAACAATACAGCTTGTTTTCAGTTGTGCTTTTGCCCCTCTCAAATACACTCAGTTCAGACAAAATCTTTTGTTAGAGAAGAAGGTACAGGATCTCTTTTGTTTTGGACGTGGCATAAACCATCAAAGTTGTGTTCTCTGCGCAAGGAGCATCAGGCACAACAGGCACAGTGTCTTTGTGTTGTCTATTTTTAAATACACGTAAGTGGTAGCAGTATGGATAAGATGTTCTTTCGTCCAACTCCTAGAGTAAGGCACTTGAGCCATTTGAATTACAAAACTTACACCATCTTTCAAGTTGCTCTTATTTTAACAAAGGAGAAAAAGGTGGAACTCCACAAGGTCATTTTTTCCATTTCCTACAATCATGGGTTTGATACACATTCAAGCAGGCACGTGTATTCATCAGAATCTTTCAATTCTTCAGTTTTCTATTCCTTATATAAGATTTCTTATTTTTAAATTATCAGGAATCTCTGATGTGATTTCGGCTTGTGGATAAAATGAAGGTACTACAGACAGTACAAACATGATGCAGAAATATCCATATTAGTTGTAATACTGATATCCCCAATCTATCTGTAAATCAGCATATAGTGTCTCTGACCATTGATTTTCTCTCTGGTCCAAACTTTTAACACATTTTATAAAACCCCAGAGAGAAATCCCTGTTTTCGGGCCAGAGTAGTATAGACCCATTCTACAGATGTAGGAAATTTCTTTATAAGATGTTAAATAAAACAGTTCTTTTCTATTGGAGGTGAGATACGTAGAAGTCTTGGCTCATCCATATATGTAGGTGTATGTACAGAAGACCATACAAAACTAGTAAGGCCACTTTGTCTTCTCAGTTACACTGTACCTTATCAGTCCAATGCAGAAGAGAAAAAACACCTCAGCAAATCTGTTGCTTCAGAGGTCAGCATCCTATAGGAGGGAGGGAACAGCACACAAGCAGTTTGTGAATGGCACAAAGACAGAAGTGCGAGTCCTGGTGATTTGAGAGAAGTGTCCTTTCCAGCAAATGGCTCCTGACTTCTGATGTCTGGACACAGGAGGGGCTGCTGCACCCTGTGAGGGAAAATTCATCAGGTGGCCAGCCTCATGCCACTGTGAGCATGCAGGAC
>WEKX01021613.1:138525-149720 GCA_013390025.1 Pitta sordida
CCCAGGGCTGCTAGTGGCATTGCGCCGGGTTGAATTAATTTAAAGATACATGCTTTTTATTTAGCCGCTCATTTTATTAATACTTTCTCTCGCGTATTGTTATTATGACAGCCTGGGGTCTGTGTTGCTCTCACTCCCAAAATCTTTGTGTTAAAATGACTTTTTTGTGGAGCAAATTTGCAACACATAAGTGATACCGGGATTTTTTTTGTTTATTTGCTTGCTTGCGTTTTAAACCTCCCTCTCGTGTGCCAGCAAAAGCAAACACAGCTCTCGCCACGCAGCACTTCCATGACAAAAGAGCCCCTTGTGAATGCCCCCAAACCTGTTTCCAGCCCCAGTGCCCCAGCAAGGGGCTCCATAGTGCTCATAGTCCAAGCGAGGAGCCATTTGGGCAAGGAGTTGGCCAGTGCAGCCCTGCCAGGCATCTCCCATGCCCACAGCAAAAGTTTGGTCCTGCCGGAGCCCCACTAAGCTTCGCGCTGGACCTTTGAACCCCCTCCAGCTCAAGTTGGCGGTCCATGCATGCCTCACCCTGCTCTTATTTCCTCTGGCAGAACCCAAATCAGCCGTGCAGCATCTCCTGGGCTTGGTGCACGAGGTTGGCAGTATGGGACACACGCAGCTCCAGACCCCCATCACCCCATCTCAGCTGGCTCCACACTGGCCCCTCTACCAGGGTGAGTTAGAATGTGTACTGCTCCCACCTTCACTGGCAGCTGAGCCTTTCTCCCTTGCCTGCGCAAGCCCAATGTCCCTAGAAAGAGCAAGCAAGAATGCAGCAAAGAGAGCAGTTCCACTATTCCACAGGCTCGTGTTCCCAGCTGTGTTTGTTTCCTTGTGTTGCTTCTGTGCGTGTTTGAACACCTCATGGAGAGGAATGGGCAACTTCAGTCTTCACTAGGCCTCCTGTGTGCCAGCATTGTCCTTTCTGTGGTGCAAGAAACTGCATGAAACTGCAAATGAAACTGGCAGTTGCTGCAATGGGGGGCAGACAACGGGGGTGATGGTGGAATGATGTAGCGAAGGAAGAGTCAGAGCTGTGATGCTGGGAATAAGGAGAAACAAAAGCCCTGAGGTGGGTGAGTGCTGTTAAAGCACCATGAGGCACAAATGGCACAACAGTACAAGATGGAGAGAGAGAAGAAGCAGTTGGAGGAGCACCACTAGTTTGCCTTGCTTGAAAATGTGTTCCCAACAATCATTTCCACAATCATCTCCAGATTGTTTCTGAGTGCCCTGAGGTTCAATTCAGCCTTTGAGTCCTGTTCCTTGGTGAGGAGAAGGGCTCAAGAGTGAGTGGTGCAGACACAGTGAGAGCTCTAGCACGCAACAAATCACCATTTTGAGCAAGAGAACCATTGTTAAAGCTGCAGAAGCAGTGACAGAGAAGAAACTGCATCAGAGTACTGAAGGGCTTCAAGAAGTTTTTGGAGGTGGAAAAAGAAATAAGTAAGGACATAGAATACTGCAAAACTTTATTATGGTGGAGTAAAGATTGATCAGTGGTCATGCCCTTCCAAATTATAGAGCATCTAGATATGAACTGGGAAAAGGAAGAATTGCACTTTTGAGCACCAGCTCAAAGAGAGAGAATATGCCAGGGTGGTGCTAAACCTGTACACACCTACCTCCAGGAATTCCATGGAAATGGAGGCCTTGAGCACAGCAGAATAGAGATTAATACCCACACTTTGCTTAGGTCAGGCTTGAGAATGGATCACAGTTTAATCAAGCTGGTGCATCTGGCCTATGCTTACAGACCAAAGTGATATTCCCTCCTCATTCTCTGCTCCTGAATGAAGTGCTAACTGTTATCACCCTTCACCCTTTTCCCTAGGGTCCTTTCTGAGAGCTGGTTTACACCACAAAAAATTTACCAGTATAGTTGTAATTACTAAAACCATGGGGTCAGCGCAATTTATTCCAGTATGGTTTTTGCCAGTATTGTTAAACCTTTGCTGCAAATGACAGAAACTATTTTTTGAGAAAGAATTTTTTTGTTAGTCATTGTTTACTCTGACTTCATTCAACCTCTCCCTGAAAAAACTATTTGCCCAACAGATCTAGCCTGGACTTCTGGAACTCTCTCTGCACTCTCTCCTTATTACATACTGTCATGTATGGTACCACTAAGCTGACGTCAGTCCTGTGAATGTGAGCTTGGTCTTTCAGAGCACATGTTCACCTTTTTTCAACTCACAGTGACAACTCCATCCCACAACTGCATTCAGTACAGTTACTCCTAAGACAGTAAATGCAAATGAAGATGCAAATACATTTTGTAATTCAAATCAGTGAAACAACATCATATTCTTCTGTTCCTTCCTTACAGCTACTACTTTATGCAGATTCATAAAATTTAAGGTCAGAGGATACCTCTAGGTAACATTACCTGAGATATAACACAGGTCAAGGAACTTTATGTAATTAACCCTCATAATTCATAAATCAGCAAGCATCTTCTAGAAACCATTTTTGAGTCAAAGACACCAAGTGATGAAGTCATCATTTTCCTTACTAGCTTTCAACTTTTGCCTCACATTTCTGAATCCAGAGCCATAATAAGATCTTTTTACCTCTGTGATGCCATCTTCTGTGCAGCTGCCTCTCCTTGGAGTTTCTCCTCTTTCTGATCCTTTCTTTGACCATTATTTGACTCCTTCTATCTGCATTCCTCTAGGTAACATTCTAACGCCTTTGCCAGCAGCAGACCTGCCAGTACTCTTCCAGAGCAACATAAACCACCAGGTTGACACACCAAGACATACACCCCCCCACTTCTGATGTCCTCTGAAGGGAGGAGAACATCCTTGGGACACCGTTATGCTCAGTGGCTACTGTTAGACCTGTGAGTGGGGCTGAAATACCATCAGCTGGGGGGTATGTATTTTTATTTTATACATTTTCTGGCTGCCATGCCATGTATTTATACTGCAATGATCTCCAAGCTCCATGGAGGTAAAAAGCATGCCTGGGCAATAACAACTCTGCATTTGTTAGGTCTGTGGATATTTCACATATATAAATCTTAGTAAATTTATTCCAAAATGCAGAAAGTAAGGGCTTTAACTGATAAATATTTGTACAAACAAAAGTACACTTCATATTAAATTCATATTATTAAAGCCTTTACAAGAGAATCAGCCAAGCAGAAGATGACAAGCTTAAAAAGAGATACCATTTTGATTACAGAAAGACAAGAAAAACAAACAAAATTCCTCCTCACTTTCATTCTTTTTATCCCATAAAGGGTTTATGAGTAACTGGGTTTAACTATTCCTACCTGCACTGAAATAATCGATAAAGGAACACCTTGTACAGAAAGAATGTGTTTTCTGCAGTTACAGCTAAACAGAACAGATCTGAACAAGTTCCTAAGGATCCACTTTCATTATTGAAGATGATTCTGAATTTTTAGCTCTGCACATAACCAGCTGAATAGCCTGTAACTCGATTTTTATTAACATCCAGTTGTATGTCACATACCTCAAAGTCCAAGTGTCCCTATGTATAGTGTTCCTGAGTACTTGACATCAGACAGCTGGCAATTTTCTCAGTATGATGTATAACAAGTGACTTTATTGGGGTAATTTAGGACAGACTCTGTAGAACATGTAAAAGAGTTCTTGGCTGGGAGCTGTTTCTCCAAATCTATCTGAGAAATGGCTTGTAATCTTACTCATCTTCACAGGTGCTTGATGCCATTGATTTACAATTTTATATTGCAATTCTAACAGGTTAGCTGAAATAGAGCATGCACGTATGAAGGACATTATTGAGTCCAATATCTCCAGCTCAAGAGAATGAGATAGTTCCCTTTCCCATTTAATCACAAATGTTTCTTTAGTGGGCAATAAAGAAAAAGCAATGGCTTTATACAATCACCCCACAATGTTCTGAGATTCATTGCTAAGGAATAAGATTTGCTCAGATAAAAAGGATTCTCTAATACAAGTAGATTTAACATCAGACTGAATAAAGGAACTCCTGAACTGGAAGTAAAGAAGCAAAAAGGGAAGTCTAGCATGTTCCACCTTTGTTGTACAGTATTTCTAAGGGAAATGTGAATTTGTTCTTACTGAAAGGTTGAGATAAATATTCAAAATAAATTAAATATAATCAGTTGTTTTTTCAGCCTTTTGGAAAAATAGGAGCAAAATACAAAATATACTTAGAAAAAAAAGGCAGATTGCATTTAAAACTGGTACAGACTCTGTCCCAGGAATGAAGAACTTGGGTTCAGGTCTGGTCATAAAAACTGCAGTTTTCACACCTTCCAACTCATGATCCCTCTGTCTTTAAAACCTAGCCAGAAAGTCAGTTCCCCTTAGCAGAGTAATGAGCTGGATTTATACATTTGTAATAGAACCCACCATACTCAAGAGTCTTGCAATAGTGCTTTTAATGATTCCCTTTCCTGCCCAAGTAAAGTTGGTAATAAGTCTTTTAAACAGGATGGAGCACGGAATGAGGTGAAGTTCACAATAGTGAACTTCAAAATAGACATAAAATAGAGATCACCTAACTCATTCGTACTAAACCAACCTAATTAATCAGCAGTGCTCTTCGAATACATGACTCTATTGAACTGTGCAAATAAGATCCCTGTAAAAAAATTACACGTATTAAAATTAAATCGGCAAGGTGTTTAGTACTGGCCTCCCTTTGCTGCTACTGAATTTTGATTTTTCTGTCACAAGGTACTTTGAAAATTGCCGTTCAGTGGAACCAGCCCTTTAAATGAAGAGCAAAAAAGACAAGGTGATTTTGATAACTTTACATTATGTGACCTTTCCCAGAACAAATACAATTCCTGATTTCTGGCTGGTGAGAATCACCATGGATAGTGGGTCCCAAAGTAGGCTCTTTCCTTCTTGGACATATGCACAGTAAGCTTACATCCAGCACAGAATGGTGTGACAATTTAAATTTAAATGTGGTCAAATAAGAACCACATTTGTCCAATCCTCTGGATGAGAAGAAAACGGCTGTAACACAGCAAAAAGATATGCACACATTTCATTTCCTTATGAAGTCTGTTGAATAGATTTGGAAAATCCTTGTAGTGTTTGAGTATTACCTTTCTAAGAAAGAGAGAGAACTCAGAATTTTTCTGTTCACGTATAATTTTCCTAAAATCCGCCAAGAGACAGAAAATATTAGGGATGGTCTCTTTGGAATGAAAAACAAATAGCAAAAAATTAATTAGCATACAAAGCAAGCCTATTGTCAGTCACTGAGTCTTTGCTGCCTTGGCTATAGCACCTGGATTTGTTAACGCAGATGACTCAAATTGTTAAATCTTTATTAAATAACTAGATGATATTTTGGATTAATGAAATGGTCTTTCTAATTTTAATAACATTTATTTTTAAATTTAAGCAAGAAGAAACATATTTTAAACAGTTCAGTCCTCACCACATGGTAGATGCTCAAGTCTGTTGCTAAGTTTCATGGCTTAAGAGGAGCAAGGACTACGTGAATTAGTAAACATTTCCAGAATCACACCCTAGATTAGTAGCATATTGGCATTTTTTAGAGCTGAATATCTTGAAGTAGTTTACATTCAGGATATTAAAAAAATCCTTCTCTTATAGTTTAGCTCTTAGCTCAGCTGAAGCAGGGAGCCATCCCATGCACAGAGAGGCTGAAACAAATTCGCACTGTGATGGACTTTGTTGGAATTTGGAGGGCAGGATTATAGTATGACTGATGGTTATGAGTGATAGAGCGTGACTATACTTCAGGAGGCTAAGGCATCTGAAAGTTGGGCTGCAGGTATTTGGGGTTACGCAGAGAAGAGATGAGCATGCATGTATAAAAATGTGGGGAATGAAGATGAGGTGGGGGAAAGAGGGAATTACAGAATTACAGCAAAGGAGAAAGGTGGAGCTCCAGCTAAAAGATTCAGAGATGCTATATTCAAGATTGTGACACATAAAATCCTACAGAAAAGCGTCAGAAATAGAGTGCATGAGACAAAATCATAATTTTGTCACCCTTGTAAAAAAATCAGGATTGCATATCCATTATAGACATGGAAAAGGAATTCAGTTTGCAAAGGAAAAATACTGTGCCATCTCCTATTAAAATCCATGCATTTCTGGCTGTACATAAAAATATCCTACAGACAAAATATTTTACTTGGTTAAGACATGGAGGCCACAGTAATCTGTTTCTAGAAACGGCAATTGACAAATACTGTGATAGGTATATAAAATGTGCAACCGTAATGTGGAAAAAGTTCAGGAAAAAAAAAAGGCTTTTTATTTTTCTTGGAACATCCAGCATGTTTACAGCCAAGGTACCAATCACATTTATTTTACGAGTGTGAAAGCTGTGTACTGTCCGTTTGACTGTTTCTTCAATGTATCAGTCAACCCTGCATGCTTCAACTGGCGATAGGAAGGGCCTCCGACCAATGTGCAGCTAACAGCAAATATTTCTTTTGGTTTCCCATGTGTCTCTTACACATCAGAAAAGATTTGTAAAAGGCAGAGGAATGGGAAAGAAACTTGGCAGAAAACTCTATGATTACTGTTATACTGAATCTCATTCAAGTTTTCTAATTTATAAATAAACGTGACCATAAAGTATTAATTCAAAGGAAGGTCGGCCCTTTCCTAAATTTCTCCAAAATGCTATGATATTCTCAAACAATGACATAGGATCCAGAAATGTTAGTGTAATTCAGTTTCAAGTCTCAGATTTTACTAGTGGGTAAACCCCAAAATCAACAACCACTCCTATTACTGCCAAGTGGAAGATTTTGTTTTGATTTAGAAAATTGGTTGGACCACTATCTCACGAAAGTACAGATTCAAGAGCTGTTTTTTCCTAGAGCCCTCAGTCCACAGAAGCAATTAATCAGGGCTTAACTTGAAGGAAGCGAGTGATCTTATTGACTTCAATGGAGGACTTGTATTTGTAAAATTGAGGTATTTAAACATTCTATTCAAGTGGTCTAGATCCAGCATGTTGCATTTCCATAATAAAATCATGTATGACATTCTCGAGATGGAGACAGTGATGCTTTGGAGTCCTTTTGTTTATACACTGCCAGAAGAAATTGATTAAATTGCCCAGGATTAGTGGCTGCTAAAGAATGGATTTTAATTAAATGGTAGAATGTGTCACTCTCTGCATGTTTTAGTCCACAATCTGTTGGCATAAACCACATTTAATTCAAAGTTCATTGTGATCAGCTAACATAAAATTATTACACTTACCTACAGGCTACACACCTAAGAGATTCTGGGTTATCAGCTGGACATCTACAGAAACAGTTTATGTACTTGTACTTGTACTTTATGTACTGAAATGTAAATATTATGTCATAAAGACAACACCACTATGTTATATTTATATGTCGACCACATAAGGGATCTTTTAAAGCAAAATCCCATTACTACAGCTCCAGATACAAAGCTAAAGCAGCTCTGAGCTGGCTGCTTACTTTTTTGTGATCTGATTTATGCCTTATTGAAATAAATTAAAAGATTTGCACTGACTTCAGAATGATTTTGATTGGATGTTTAACTAGTAAAAGAAATGATAATTTAATAAAAGCCCACATACTTCTCTCTTTTTTACTCATTAAATCTAATGCAAATCTAAAAGAAGGAAATTGAGAATTACAGTGAATTTGACAACTGTTTCATCAAACTGCGCAGTGGATTTCAACATAAAGCACAACAAGAGCCCAGCAAAAAGCTTTTTCTTTTGTACACAGGGATTTTTTAGACTCTTGTGGGCAGCCAGATTAAATCCAACAGGCTATAGAACCTCTGACTGGATTTTTACCTCGCTAAAAAAAAAAATTAAACATTTCTTCCAATCTCTCCAGCATAACACCTTGGGCCTATCACAATATTGGTTCGTTTTCTGTCTCTCTCTTCAGTGTTACTCCTTGTATGATTTGGAAGGCGCTATGACCAAACGGAAGGATGGTTGCCATACTGCTGGGAAAGGAATCTAACTTCAATGGGGTCAAGCTCTAGAGGGTGGCCTTGGGGGTCTGTACAGATGATGTAGCCAATGGAATAAACGAACTACCAACCTTCAGTTTAGAAAATTATGTCATTCACCTTGAAAAGGGATCCCACAGCATCAGAGTTATTAGCAAAAAATCCAATAAAGTAACCACATTTGGACAAGAATTAAATTGAACG
Source organism: Pitta sordida (assembly GCA_013390025.1). Classification (NCBI taxonomy): domain Eukaryota; kingdom Metazoa; phylum Chordata; class Aves; order Passeriformes; family Pittidae; genus Pitta; species Pitta sordida. Next base: position 146,700 of record WEKX01021613.1, read on the forward strand.
AACAATGAAAATGGAACTAAAGTTGAAACTGCGCACTTGCAATATCAAATATCAATGCAATCACTTTGCAGCAGATAATATGCATGGCAATTAGAGCTTTTTTACATGTATATTATAATAAATTCATAATTCATGCATACAATGAGAGCTTTTGGAAAGGAGCATTTGAATTTAACAAACACTATCACTCATCATCTGAGCAAAGATGGCAAAAGGAATTTCAACATTATTTGCGAACTAGAAAATTGAACCATCGTTGTTGCTTTGTGTTGTGCTTCCCTTGCACAGACTGCAGTGCCTTCTGTCTGCTTTAGGGTGTGGCATCTGCCATTGGGGAGGAAAAACTGGCATGTGTTGCCTTTTATAGCAGACTGATTTCATTGTGCTGAGGGCCTCAATTTTATAGTTTCTTAGTTCCAGTCTTGTAGCCGAGTGGCTGAAACAAATGGGAGTGAAAGGAGTTAGTGGTATGAACTCTTAGGTTTAAAGCCTCATCTTTTTTTTTTTGCTTTCCTGGGGAAAACATTTCAAAGTAAATCTGTGTTAAACTTTTGCAGGTTATTTTCCCGATTGGAAAGAGTTGCGGAGCAAGTCAGGAAGTATTGCAATCTGCAGCCCAGGCACTATCAGTACATCTTAGCAGATCTTCAATATATGTATTTTTGCTCGAATATAAATGTTGCAAAGTACAAATGTGTAATTGATTTTATATTTTAGAGTACACATGTAAATAAATACACACAAGGAGACATCTATATTTTTATTTGCATATGAAAGACTTCAAAAAAATCAACTTAGGTGGTTTAATGTGTATAATTAGCGTGCATTTGAATACAGAAAAGAAGAAAATCCAGGAGAAAATGTCAAAAAGGCTCACTAACAAAGATGTAGTATTCTCTTGGCAAAAGCTGATGAATGATTTGGCATGAATTCATCTTACAGTTCTGTTATTCTCTCTCCTACAAAGATGATATACCCCTTTCTAGCAGTTCGCATAGAATTGCAATTTGTTGTTCTTACAGCCTGTAATGACCCTTGGGTATGCACCTGATTCTCCCCACTAGAATTACTCACCATTTTTTTTCCTGCTCTCTGTTTTTCTACTAGCCTTATAACGTTTTTGCACTTGAAGAAAAAAAAAGGGAGGGGGGGAAAGGAGAAAAATAAAATTGTAACGGAAGCATTGAAGTATTAGCAAGATATACGTGATGAGCACTGAGACTTTTCAAAACTAACTCCATAAAGGAAATCAGAATATTTCTGACTTTTCAGACAGAACTAAAATTAATAGACACTGGTATCACACTGTTCATACATTTATCAACAATCTTTGCATGTAACTCAACATTATAGCATGAAGCTTCTGCTTTTTAATGTTTTCACAGTGGATTCAAAAAAGCCTACCTACTCCTGACAGCATCTTTCTTGATACGCTGCGTTTTTCTCTACCATTATGACTGAATCTCATATTTATCTATTTGGAGATTGGAAAATATGCTTACCTTTAACAGAGCGCATAAATATATTCATTTAAAACAGCGTGGTTTAGGCCCTCGCTGTATTGAACGGCTTGCTAATATCCCAGTTTGCTGTATTCACAGACAAATATTTGATCTCCCAAATGCTTTCATTAGTTGACTGTAATGTGTGACTATTACCTTTGGTTATACTAGGGTATCATTTGTATTAAGATAGTTATAAAAAAACCTTCAAACTGTTCTGGTTCAAAAATGTAGGTCAGCAGCAGCTTTCCATTTGGAGCAAGAGTTACTCAGATATTTTGGGGTTTGCGTTACTACATTTTCATGAGTGTCTCTGCGTACTGGAAATTATATTGTTTGGGAAAACAATTATGAGATGGAAAATGTCTCTCTCTCCTTGATCAACTCCTGTTGATCTGCAAATAAGTACNCCCATCGCCCCCCCACTGCCCGTCCCGCAGCGCTGCCGGAAAAGCGGAGAGGGGAGCGGGAGGCCGAGCAAGTCCAGCGCGGAGTCCAGTCCGCGTTTTGCGGGTGCGCGGGAGCGGTCGGGGCGGAGGGGGCGATGGCTGCCGGCGCTGGCTCGCTCGCTCGCTCATGCCATGCTGGGCCAGCGCGGCTCCNTTACCTTTAACAGAGCGCATAAATATATTCATTTAAAACAGTGTGGTTTAGGCCCTCGCTGTATTGAACGGCTTGCTAATATCCCAGTTTGCTGTATTCACAGACAAATATTTGATCTCCCAAATGCTTTCATTAGTTGACTGTAATGTGTGACTATTACCTTTGGTTATACTAGGGTATCATTTGTATTAAGATAGTTATAAAAAAACCTTCAAACTGTTCTGGTTCAAAAATGTAGGTCAGCAGCAGCTTTCCATTTGGAGCAAGAGTTACTCAGATATTTTGGGGTTTGCGTTACTACATTTTCATGAGTGTCTCTGCGTACTGGAAATTATATTGTTTGGGAAAACAATTATGAGACGGAAAATGTCTCTCTCTCCTTGATCAACTCCTGTTGATCTGCAAATAAGTACGCAGAACATATTGAAAACGGCCCTATATATAAAAGCATCATCAGTGCAAATGACCGTTAGAATCTGGAGACAGCTGGACAATGTGGTCAACTACAAAGATGCTACTGCTGCACAATTTGAGGTTAAATTTTATAACCGTCTGCACACACAATATAAATCTTCAGGGGACGGGTGGTTGGGGGTTGGGGGGGGAAGAAAAAAAATTCCCCAAAAAGNGGAGGAAAGGAGCAGGAAAAAAAAAAAAAGTTTCATTTAAACCTGAACAAAAAAACTTTCAACATGAAATCACACAGCGGGAACGGGCACGGACCGTAAGGCGTTCTTACCATTTCTAACCTCAACCACGGACTCGGGGAGGGAAATCGCCGTAACTCGGTGCGTGCGGAGCGGTCCGCAGGGGATACTCTGGGCTCAGTCAAGTCCTTGCCCCGGCCGCTTCTCCTTCTGCCCCTCTCCCTGCCCCCACCCCTCTGCTCGCCCCCTTTTTTTGAGGTCGGGGCTCG
>WEKX01021613.1:153177-212434 GCA_013390025.1 Pitta sordida
TCTTTTTTTTTTTTCCTTCCTCTCTTTAGCCCGGTGTTTTTTCCCCCTTCCGAGCAGAAGGAGTTGCGCCGTTGCGCGCTCTTGGCGAATTAGTTTGTCAGTGATGGGAGTTACCGCAGTGAGACCCACGGAACGCGGCCGCGGCTCCTTGCCCCGTCCCGGTGACCTGCCGGGGGATGGCGGGACCGCGCGCCTCTTCTCCGCNTCTTTCTCTCTCTCTCTCTCTCTAATATAATTTTCTTTATTTTAGAGTTTTTAATTCCGCGATAATTGGAGGTGGTAGGGGAAGTATCTTGTAGGAACAGTTGCCTTTGGACGAGGATTCAGGATTTTGGGTCACGCTCGCGCTTTCTTAAAAGAAACCCCAAATACAAAACCCAAAAAACCAAGCGTTTTGTAGTGTTGCGGTTTATGGATGTTATGCAAGGGGTTAGACTTTATTAAAACAAAAGTGTCATTCAAATACTCATTTCATGGTGTTTCTGTTAGCTCGATGCCTAACCTGTGCATGCCTCTTAAAAATACCGTGTTTGCTTGGAAGCTGCCGTAGGTGAGAAAACGCCGTGTATTGTAGAAAGAAGGGAAGAAGGAGCCGCTCTGCCAGAGGTTGCGTTTGTTTCATCTCTGCATTGAGTCCAGCTGTTTGGGGGAAAACGTACTTTCGTGTTTGAATTGTGGTTAGAATACTTGAAGAAGCATCAGGAATTGTTGATCTCGTTATTTTTCCACACGAGAGTGAGATTAGGTTTGAATTCTCAGTAGGAGAGTGAATTTTGTTAAATGGAGTAGTGCAGTAGAATATTATGGTTTGAGTTTGGTTTTTTTCCCCTTCAACAAGATCTTTCTGTTAAACCTGTTAATCTTTTAATACGTAGCTTTTAGCAGCAAGGACTGACAGGAACAAACGCAGGTATTTGCTTTTGGGGTCCTCCAGCAGCTGGATCGTTCACTAAAGTAATGAACAGCATAATGAACAGAAATCACTGCTTAGTGCTGCAAACTGTATTAATCCTGAAAAAATAATAATAGAAACCCTGGATGGGCTGACTGTGTGTGTATTTGTCTATTTCCAGCAGACCACTCCTGTCATGTTTTTAGTTTTTATTCCATTTCTTCCGGGGAAATAAGGTTTTTTTGTGTGTATGTTCATTTTTGCTTTTTTTAATTTGCAAAGGTAAAAGGATTACTGGAAGCTATAAGGTAATAGGACCTTGCATGCATAACCTTTCATAATTACTTTAAAAATATTTTCAGCATTTCCTTTTAAACAAAGGTAGTTCAGAATTTATGGCTTTTAAAGCTAGAAAAACTGTTGTCAGACATAGTACATGCTTGTGCAGAGTGCTGTTTCTTCATGGCAGAAATTGTTTAAAGTATTTTTATTGCAGGAGTGAGAGTAAATTCATTATGTCCTCAGTATGACCCTTAGAAATACTTCCTTATATTTATGGGTTTACATCCTCCCTTACAATTTTTTTTTCTTAATTTTATTTTTGTACCATGGGGATGGACTTGCAGCTTAGAAAGAATAGTCTGGCTAGACCACGATTTCTTTGATTATTTTTAAAATTATTATTTTATTCTCTCAAAATACTTATTATAAAGGTAAGACAGTATTTTTATCATATTATGATTTTTCAATCTAGTCAGTAAGTGATTAAGACATTTTCTTAGTTTTAAAATTAATAATTTTTAATGTATAAAATGGATTGTGTTAAACAATAAAATAGTTACCATTAACTTACAGAACACAATTGGGTTTGTATGTAGCTATTTATTTTTGATTCCCATGTGTCAATTATGGACAATGTCAGTTACGTTGTGTCGTTAAGCAGAGAAATCGATTGCTTTTTGAAAGAAAAAATTAGAATATTCAGTCCAGCATCTGAACAGAAGGCTTCTCTTTATTTTTTATTTTTTTTTTTTTTAGTAATCTTCTGTTTGTGTAATCTTTATGTGTGTATACACACATTAGAATATGCTCACTTGTCATGTGTCTTTGCAAAGCAGATGTTGATTGGCCCCCACGCCTGTAAGGAACTATTGTGCTGTGAACAGAGCAAAAGGACCGACAGTAGGCTACAACATCTGAGATGCTTGTTCAGGAAATTCTTGCCTCAGCATGGGTAATTTTTGTAATACGCAGAACTGTGGCATCCCACTCTGAACTGACTTCTCTGTTTGTCCAGCCTATTAAATTATTTAAGACAATTTTGCTTCCATTTCATTTAATCGCCTTGCCCAATTGTGAGACACGATGTAAGTTTGCAAAAGAGGCCTCTTTTTTTTCTGAAGAAACACACATTTTCAAAGCAGATGAATGTTGCTCACACAGGTCCATTGATTTGATGGACTGGGAGTTGTGTGATCCTACCTTGACGTTCAGGTCTTTTGATTATTGATTGATCCTTGACAGTGTACAGATATTTGGAGTCCTGAGGCTCATTTTATTCTTCACTTGTGATTTGCACTGCAGTGGCTTAATGCGTTAGCCGACCGCTCTGTATGTGCTTTATATATATATCTTTCTCCTCTGCATTTGTGTAAGATTTACATACACCTACACAGAAGGGGAGAACCTGGGTCTTTTCAGGAGTACCTGTATAGCGTAAGGTCTATAGTGAGTTTTAGGGGAAAAATCTGTCAAGCTGCTTCGAGTTTGTGGATCATTTGTTTTGCAGCAGAGAAACTCTGAGTATGCCTGATTCTGCAGCTCTTTTTATGCCGAATAGAGTGTCTGTATTGAGAGTTCTGGCCAAGCCAGGGCTGCAGAATCATGTCCTGTGCCTGAGGGCCATTAAACAGCTGTTGGTGTGGTGAATGGATGCTTGATGTCTCAATGGGAGAATAAAATATATTTTTCCCTGTGCATTTTCAAATAAACAGTTTAGTAATCACATAGCTTCTATTTAGAAGCAGCAAATAGCAATATTCAGAGTTATGTAGTAGCATCTATATATATGTTGCGACCGTATATGCATTTGACACTTTGTGGTTTGGTGTTCAGTTATTGGTTTCTGTAGTAGTGCTTATGCCCTACATGTTGAACAGCAGGACCCTGTGTACGAGATACAATAAAGAAAGAGAGATGCAAACCTGTCTTTCACTGCTTCCATCATATAAGGGTTCTACAACTAAGCAGTCAATTACTACCTTTTTGGCATTCGGATCCAAATCTGTGGGGATGAAAACTAAGGCATTTAACCCATTGCTAAATATGTAAAATAACGTTTTTGAAATTACTCAACACGATGATGCTGGTTCATTCTGAAATAGTATCTTAGTTAGAACTAGATGAAATTTGTGCAGTGAAAACAAGTCTGAGTAGCTACTGGTAAGTCTTCCCCTTTCTTACTTTCACTCCTCCAATATTTTATTACACGTATTATGACATTCTCATTATTAATGTGAGAATGGGAGTAGTTTATTTATCCTTATGTCCTTAAGATTGTACCTGTGCCATAACTAGTTACATTTCAGTACTTTTTCAAAATGTACCATTTATCAGGAGGCTTTGAAGATTCTCTGTGGATATGTAAAGTAGTGTTGCCACACTCAGTGTGCTTGCATGCTCAAGGCTGCAGAATTTCAGTAGCATGTGTTTGTGGTAGGCTAACTTGCTGGAATATATTTTAGAATTGTGATTATTAAGGTACTTGGGAAAAAAACTTTTTTCCTTTCAATTTTGGGGCTATTTACATAGTGTTAAATGTATGTTTTGGTACGATTGAATGAGGACTTTAATTAAACTTAAAGTATGCCTTAGTGGTTTTCAAATTTGTTTTGAAAACTAGTAACAGAAAAGTGCTATTAAGTGGTGGTGTTTTTGTATTGCTTGTTGCTGAGAGAAGCAGATTAATGTGATAGGTACATGAAAATCTTGTGGAACCAATCGTATTGGAGTAAAAATTGTTTTAGGGAAACCTTACCTGTAAATGTATCTAAAATTGTTTTTTAGTAAACCTGAAAGGTTTCTGTGTATCTGGTGTATGTTATGTCATTCAGATCATAGTGGTTACCCTTTTACGTTTTCCGTGACCCAGTCATACCTGTTCATGCTCAGTTTCACACACAAATGCTGATGTGCTGGCAGAGTCCTGCAGTGTTTGTGTTGCAAGTGGGCCAGAGGATTTCTGCTGTACTTCCAGTTGTGAGGGTGTCGCATCCAGTGATCCACCAGGAGCACAGGTCAGCTACAAAAAAGCCTGACCCAGACAAGGTGGTGGTTTACTGCAGTCAAGGAACACCTATGTGAATCTGTGAACAGTGGGGACAGTAAATGGATGTTTTGTACATATATACATATTCCAAGTACATTTGATCTTTACACTGTTTTTCTAGTGTGCATTGGGCTGGAGTGAGAAATGATTTTTCCTGTTGTACAGAGTGGGGAAACTGAGGCATGTAACGTGAACTTTGCTTCAGACAGGCACACCTTAGCACAACTGAAGACAGGCCATTTGGAAAAAAAATTAGCGTCTTGGTGCCATAAACTCCAGCTTTTGAATAAATCTAGTCTTGCTGTGAACACGTCCCGCTGTGGGAGAGCTTAAGCTTTACAGGCATCTATTCAGGCTAATGAGAAGACAAATAACTGAGTGAAATGAGAGATTTGTCTCTTGTGTCAGTATAGTCACTTTAACTAAAGGTACCATAATCTAAAATTTCAGTGTTCCTTCAGTATTGTCGTTATGTATGCCATGTCATCAGTATAAAGGCATTAGGTTTCTCATAGAAATTAAGCTCTGCAGAAAATTTATTTGAACAAGTGCCCAGGAGCTTAGGTGGTGTTGCAGAACTTGCCCTCTGATGAGTATTATGCACAGAGCCACCAGCATGTGCTGCGGGGAGGGGTGTGTGTGCAGGGTGCATAAACAGACTTCCTCACACCAAGTCCGGTTGTTTTATGTGGCAGATACATTGTCTTCAGTTTTGAAGTGAGCAGATTTGATGCAGAAATCACAGTTGTTGTGTCTTGTTTACAGATTGCTTTTCATATGGGAATTGTTCTTACTGCAAATACGAGGTACCTTTCTAGCAAACTTTTTATTCCCAAAATAGGATGCTTACTTCATCTGAAGGTACCTGAAGCTGTTTTGGAAATTGTGAGACTTAAGGTTGTTATCCTGATGCTTTTATAAAAAATGTTTCATTTATGTTTATTAAAACCAATGTGAAATCTATGTAGAAGTTTTTGGCAGCTGTGATTTGAAAAGGTGTTGATATATTGTGCAATTATATTCTATGTACAGTGGAAATGTTAGTTTCCTTGTAAGATAACAAATCCAAGTCATGAAGCTGCTGAATTTCTGAATGGGTAGTGGCCAGTTTCTGTACATTATACCAGAGTTTAATGGTTCTGCCACGTGTGTGAGGAATTGCTTTCAGTGCAGACCTATCAGTGTGTGATCTAGTTGCTTTACACTTTTTGCATTTGAGTCATGGTGAGTTTAGTAACTACATCAGAAGGACTAAGCATGTATAGAAGTATGTAATCTATTTTTAAGTTTCCTTTCTCCAGTTTCAAGAACTATTAGTTAATCTTTTGCGCCTGAACTTGCACAATTACCAAATGGTGTTCTGCCTTTAAGAATTCACTGCTATGCCCTATCACCCCCATGTGTTGTAGCTTTCTCAGATTTGAAAATTTACTGAATTTAGGATTGTGATCTCGTAATTGTTTGTGAAGACATCCCTCTGAATGATAGGCCCTCTTGACACTTTCATCTGTAGGGCTGTGTCACTGATCTCCCCTGGCACCCTCATGAGTCTCTTCATGACTGCTGGAGGATGGGGGAGGAATATTCTACTAATCTCTTTTTTACCTTTTTTTAAAAAAAATTAAGAAATTATATGTACATATATGGGATTTTTGTTTGTTACTAAAAAAAGAATGATCATGAAAATGGGAAAACTTGATGTATAAACTCCCTTTTTTGTGTGTGTGGTTTGTTTTGGTTTTTTTGTAGATCATGATGATGTGTTACTGATAGGGTCTTATAAGCTTCTACTTTTAATTTTTAGACTCAGATTTTTTTCTTTGTTTTGATACTTTAAATATCTACCTACTCAAAAAATAAATTTCGGTAGCAGGGGTTTCTCTCGGATGTGTTTCTGCCAAGTTACTGTATCAATTTACTTTCCTCTTAAAGACCATGTAGCCACATTCACCCTGAAGTTCTGTTATTGTACCTACATAGTTATGTTCAGGGAATTAATTGGATCCTTGACTAATAGCTGTTGTGGCAAACCCATTTACGTTGAGCTTACCATCAATGTGATAGTGTGTCTGCAGTGGCAAAATAATAGCCTGTATGAGTAGCCTCTCCCCAGGGATTTACAGGTATGGCTATTAAGATAGAGGTACTCTGTTGAGTTTTTCAGAAGGTAGATCGTTCCACAACATCTTTTGGTCACATTTTAAAAGTGCAAAGAGGTCTGTGTTATGTGGCAAAGAGAGGGAGGGCTGTCTTGCTGCAGCAGTCCCTGGTACAGCTGACTTTCACCGAAGGACCAGAAGTTTGAGCATGGTTGTTCTTTGACTAAAAAAAGGAAATTGGTTCAAAAAAATCCCAAAAGGAGGGATCCTGTTTTGAAACAAAATTGTAGTCATGTATGTCACTTCCAATGTGGACATGGCTTAATTCACGGATGGATTTAAGTGGAATAGTGCCTTGTTTACACAAGCAGTGAATGGTAAGTAAATTATATGACTTCAGGAAAATGGCATTAGCAGAGGATTGGTGCAGGAATTCTTGCTGTTTGCTGGCTGCAGGCTCCAAAGGTAGCTGTTTTCACTCATGGATACCTCAGTTTCCCTATGTTAAAATAAGGATAATATTTGCCTTATTTAATCATTTGAGTTGGATGTGCAGTTTTAATCACAGTGTAATGCAGAATAAATAGGCAGCTTAAATACTTGTTATGTGTTAATATACATATATAGGTAAATACTTGTTATATGTGAAGGTATCCTGCACTTGTTATAGGTACGCAGCCTGCACTGTACCTGCCTCTGTTTGTTTGGATGGGATCTGAAACTAGGTGTTCCCAACACTGATCATGTTATTTGCTTAGCTTGTCAGACTTACTTGTTTGTAAGCAAGATACTGAAACATCATCTCTGAAAATTTCTTTTGAAAGCACGAGGACAGGATTTGTAGTTCTTAAATTTTATTCTTTTAAAGTTAAAAATAAAGATAAGGAGGTTTGTTTTGACAGCATCAAAGGAATATGCTGGCTTATTTGCAATCTTTGATTTGGGTGGAATGTATGGAGTTCTGTATTTTTTTGTGTAGCAATTTATGCTGTGAATATTTTGGATTTTCTTTTTATATGAAATGATAGTATTGATGTCTTACTTTCAGGCATGATTTATGGAAAATAATTGTGCTTTTGTGATTTTTTTTCTTTTTATTTCAGTGTTTCTTAGTTGCTTGAAATTGCCATATCAAGAAAAGTGAGCATGTTCTTTAGAACTGTTGCTGTTTTAAGATGTTTATGGATGGTCATAGATAGAGGTTATTTTAAAGAAATATTTCTGGAAAAATAGAGGTAGGTACCTTTGAGACCGTTTCAGCTGTGTACTAGCAGTCGAAAAATAATTTTACTTGGCAATTTTATTTATATTTGCTAGTCCGTCCTTCCTATAAACAGAAAGGTCGACTTCTGTGAGGCAGGTAACTTCTTGGTGCCCGGTATTTAGCGGTTGTGAAGCGTGCTGGGAATGCGTCGATGCCTGTTGGCTGTTTGCATTGAAGTTGTGCCCGACTGAGGCATTTCCCTGGCGAGGCACAGAGGTGTCCCCGGGGAGGGGAGGGAAGGACGAAGGGGGGCCGGTGGCAGCGTCTGTACAAGTTGCGCTCCCGAAGTTCACTTGTGTGCCGTCACATGGCCAAAATATTTTCCCCTTTTCCGCCGCCAGAAGCTATCTGTTGCTTTTCAGCGGCCTCGCCGCTTGGGCAGCGGGCCAGGATGTCCCTCCCGGCGGGATGTCCCGTTCCTCACCGGTGGGACCGGGAATCTTGGGGAACGTGTTTGTTTCCAACTGTGGTTCTGGACTGTGCGTCCCGTGGCTGCCTTGGGAAGGTTTACTCTGCTTTCACGTCTAGGAAACAGCGCTGTGTGGAGTATTTCTAGCATTTTAAGTGACGTTTAGTTTACATTTAAAATTGCATTTTTGCTAATAAAGAGATGCTGTATTAGCATGCCTTGCAAGTTACATTTTGGTTTACAATATGTATTTTCTTAGTTTTAAATCCTGAAGTGCTAACACACATTCCTTGTGATAGCCCACCCCACCTCCCCCCCAGCCTGGCACAGAGCCGGTTTTCCTACTAACAAACTGTAGAAGCTACTAATTCAGTGACATTTCTGAGATTTTTAACTTTCTGCAGGATGCTCTTTTTGTTGTTGAACATGTGGTATGCAAATACAGGGGGAAATAGTGCTACTGAGTATTTTGTTGTGGGTTTTTTTTTTAGTATTAAAAACACATTTTGCTTTTCTAATAAAGCCCATAACCAAATCTTTAATGTTTTGATATAAATAGCAATTACACTAACTGAAATTCAACCACAGCTAAAAAAAACCCCTATTTAAAATCATTTGGAAGAAAAGTCCCAACTTAATTGAACTCTTCCTTTAAGGAGGAGGGGCTCATTGAGCAGTGTCTGAAGCAGAGTGTCTCGTATTCTAGAACTGTATTCTTGAAGTGCTTGAGGTGTTGGTATTAAGTAGTTGCCAACATTTAAAGGTAGAGATTTTTCAAAGAATTAGCCAAGGGTCCAGGGGTTACCACAGCCTAAGCTGTTGAGAGCTTTATGTGTGAAATCTGATAACAATCAGAATGTTTTGTGAAAGAATTGAGACGATTTAAAAATTTTATGTTTAGGTACATGGACTGGTTGTCTCGTATATTGGAGTGGTATTTAGGGATTTGACTGTTCACAAGAAACTTGCCAAATGCTCTTCGAAGAAGCAGTGAAGAGGAATTATTTGTCGCAGGAAGACTTTGCATAGTACCGACATTCCTTCTGGTAGTTATTCAGCTCATTTTAATAATAATAGTGACAGAAAGAACACATTTCTTATTATGAGGAAGGTTTCAGGGAGGGCCTGAGCGAGCTGTTACCTCGCTAGAGTACGGTTGGCAGTATGGTGGATGCAGCCTCCCAGTTGTTTTGGAGGTACTAGTGTTACCATGTATTAGCTCTGTTGTGTGATACAGTTGCTAAAGGCTGTTCCTCTGTATTTTTAATTTAGGGGAGTGAGAGATTTATTTGGGGATCATTTACATCCATTTCACTTCTTCCCGAGGTTAGTTTGTTTTATCCAAATGTCATCTTTTTTTCTCCTTTGTCTTGTGATATTTCTTTTCCCTCATTTAAGTATTATCTTCGAATTCTTATTTTTCTGACTTTTCAAGTCATTGGAGGGATGGAAAAGCCATCGTTATTGTCTTCTGACATTTTAACAGTTGTTATGAGATTAGTGTGACCATTTATCCACAGCGAAAATAGCTTTTGAGTGACCCTGGTATCCATCCATTCCTCTGACTTCTACTTCCTCCTCTGTCCTCCAAGTGGACAGAAGTTGTTGGGGAACGAGTGGCAGTTGGGAAAGTGTCTTCACCAGCCACCTTCTTGTGTAGGCTGTCCTAGTGACTAGAGGTCAAACTGCGTTTTAAAAAAAACACCCCAAAAAACCCCAAACCCAAAACCACCAAAAAACCAGGCAAACAAGCCCCCATATCCTAGTGACATTTGAGAGTATAATAATAGGAACAGTACAAGTAGTTATCTATGGGTGATGGTGCTGGTACTTCTGTTTCAGATTCCTCTGTTGCTGATCTTCTAAGTAATAGCAGACTTCAGAGAAAAGAGGGGAACAAAGGAAACAAAAGCAAGCTGAAATGTAAATGTTGACATGCATAGTGTCTTTGCTTTTTACCTGGCGTGGCAGCTGTGATTAAAAATATACATATATATTTACGCAAAAGATATTTGAAAAGATGTCAGGGTGAAAATTCGAGTGTGGTGCTGCTGTACATGTGGAAAATATGACAAAGACAGGAACCGAGGAGAGGGAACACTTTGCGTGTAATTGTCTATATTTAGTGATGTGATGTGCTAGATGCAATCCATGCAGTTCTATGGTACTTGCTATTTCATTTCATAGATTTACTTTAATTCTCCTCAGAAGGTGGTGGTATAGAGAGCTGCCAATGATGGTTGTTTGTTATTCCACCGTGTCATATTTCATTTGAGTAGATGTATCTTGTTAAGATGGTGAATGAGCCTGTTAAAAAAGTGAGGTAAGGTTCCATTTTTCTAAGAAAATGCCTTAGTAATTCAGAGAAGAAGTGAGGCCAATTTCTTTCTGCATGATAGGCTCCAAATTCTGTTGCTGTGTCTCTAAGAAGACGTAGAAATTTATTCGCAGCAACTTTGTTCCTTGGGAAAAACCCAGTGTCTGATTTACCCTCTTTGTTTCTTTTCTTTATTCCTGCTTTTTGACATTCAGTTTAATATTTTCTTTTCTTGGGGTTAATATCTTCCTTGAAGAAATGGAGGAAGAAAGTAGATACATGCTTTTTCTCAGAGACTGCAGCTAGTCATGGCATCACAGTACAAGGTTCAAATAATTTTGATTTCTGACGACATTTTAACTTTCTTGAAATTCTTGACCTTGCATATAGTTGGTTGTCTTACTCAAGCAAGTTATCTCAGCCAGGGTGCCAGAAGTAGGTAGAAATGTAGTTTTCCTCTCCAGAAGTGCGTTAATATATCCTGTTGTAGACTGAAGAGACAATGAAAATGAGGGGTATTTTTTATTTTCATTTTTTTTCTTTTTCCAAAATATTTATCTGATACTGGGCATTTGGTAGCATATTTTTGTTTGTCATTTTAATGCTTGGGAATAAGCAGAGAACATTTTTTAAAATCAAGTTAAGTCTGTATACATGGATCAAAAAGTCCAAGTGGGTATTCCTCTGAAACACCGCTTTTCATTCGTATTGGCTTGTGAGTACCACAGGCTGAGACAAAGAGCAAATTAGAAGAAGGAAGGTTATAGTAACACGTACGTGCATTGGAAGATATGTGTTGAACCAAATGGACATGTGCTTTTTGTGTAGATACCAAGCCAGAATTTCTCTAGGGAGAACTGAAGAAAATTTGAAAACCTAATGTGTTTACTTCTGCGTTTTTCAATAGCCTTTTGTTACACTCCTTGCGCGCTCTCTTAGTTTTGTGTTGCTAAAAGATCTTACACCAAAGGGTGAATCTGATGGTTGTCTGAATCAAAGAGTTCACTTTTGCCGAAAGGCCAGTCCCATTCTTCTGTTTCCCTTGTGTCATAAGGTGAGTCCCATCGGCTTGCTACTTTGTCTGTAAACTAATCCTGCCAGACAAGATCTGTGAATGTTTAGCTTTTAGCCAGATCGTTATGCTGATCTTACTTGAAGCACAATCTTTGCAGCACAGAGGCAAGGCAAGGGAGAATGTGGCTGGTTCATCACAGTGTGGGGGGTCAGGGCACGACAGCCTCTTTTTATGATGGTACGGGCTTGTATCAGCTTAAACTCACCATACTGCATCTTGAGTATAAAATTACTCTGTAAATAATGACAGGGAATTTCTCAACATTTCTCTGGAGCAGAGAATCAGCAGGAATGTTATCCATCTCATGAAAGGAAAGAAGCTGAGCAGAGAGTATTTTTTTTTTCAAGATGATAATTATACGGAGTGCAGTGATTGCAGTGACCAAATAAGCCTTGAGTGCCTTTGAAAAAGATCTCAAGGGTGGAACTCATCTAACCATATGTACTGGGTATTTGTAGGCATTTGTACCTCATCTTTTTATGTCTGTCTGGTGTAAAGAAATAGTCAGTTCTTTATGTGAATCATCTCAGCCTAAAGTAGATGTGTAGTGCACATACTCCTAAAGTTATGTGTTTTTCCCCTCTCGCTAAAGAAAGTCTAAACCAATAAGCTCAAATGTAGATGTCAAAGGGCAGGTGAAATTAATTCCTTCCACTATTTATAGTGTTTTCAAGTCATACAGGCAAATGACTCTTGTATAAAAGACTAGTGTTGGAGTTCTGGACTAACTTTGCTGCTTCTCCTTGTTTTTCTATCCCATTAGAACTAATGGTTTTCATACCCGTTTCCTGTTAAGCTTGATACATTTCTGGTTTGTTGTCCTTCTCATAATACCTGTACAGAGCCTTTCCCACTGGTGCTTTTCTTTTGGTGTCTGAAATTTTTGTGTGTAAGAACTGCCAGTGTTGTTTGTGTTGTTCAAGCGCATTTGCAGACATGAAGCATACTGGCAAATTTGGAAATACCGGGATGAGTTTCCAGATCTGTTGACCTTCATGCTTAGGTATGCAGTTTTCTCTGTACAGAGGATGCTGCTTCACAGTCTGTTGAAAACTCTTCACCCAGTGCTGGCGCTTCAGCTGTGGCAAAGTGGGCACCTTTGGGAAGGAGCTTCCCTGA
Organism: Pitta sordida; assembly: GCA_013390025.1. Classification (NCBI taxonomy): domain Eukaryota; kingdom Metazoa; phylum Chordata; class Aves; order Passeriformes; family Pittidae; genus Pitta; species Pitta sordida. The sequence continues at coordinate 165,681 of WEKX01021613.1, forward strand.
TGTGGGGATCCTCCTCACTGAGCCATGGTGCTCCCGCTTCCCCCACTAATCACTCCGAGAGATCTGTCTGTAGGGCAGCAAACCCAGTGAGCGCTGAGAGGCTGTGCTGGGCGTAGGGACGATGTACGGAGCGTGGTGCCCGTGGTTCCACGCTTGTGGGCCTGATCCCTGGGTGGGCGTTTGTTTGGGAGTTGGACTAGATTATCCTGTGGGTCCCTTCCAACTCAGAATAACCTGTGAACCTGTGAAGCAAGGGGCAGGTTAGTCAAGGGACCTCTGCCACCAAGAGACACAATGCTTGTGGAAACACACAAGGTGTGTTCAGTCTGCTATGGATGTGTTCCAAAACCAAGGTGATACAACCCAATGTTATGCTGAGGGATGAAATTGTTCAGAAGGTCTAAAGAAAACATAGGGATACCTATCTTGCAAAGAGCTCTTACTGGCAGTGTCATTTTTTCCAAATGGTTAAAGACCTAAAAACACCTTTTGCAAAAGAAGTTTACCTGTGTGTCCTGAGAAATGGGTACCATAATCCTTAATTATCTCTAGGTTTACTTAACCTTTCTAAGTGTTTAAAATGCCCATACTGAAGTATTACTGCTATTAATAATTTTGCTGACATCTTTGTGGCAGTATGTCAATGCTTTCCACTTTTCAGAGGCTGGTGCATCTACCTATTTTTGTTTGTGCCTTTTAAAAAGGATTTTTCTCACCATCAGTGACAATTTATTTGGCTTAAGCTTGGGTTCTGAGCTAGGTATCCTCTGAAAAGGTGCTTGTTTTCAAGAGGGTCTGAGAAGTCTTTTGTAGTTTTAGTTTGTTTATCTTTTTCAGTTCTCTATTGCAGTTTAAAGCTCAACTAGTGGGATGATTTTCAGATGTACTTTTTTCCCCTCAGTGTGTATGAGGGGAGGAAGAGGAGGAAGCATGGCTTCCTCAAGGTTGACTGAGATGTTTTAACTTCTGTAGTAAATGAGGTGAGAATGAAATTGTCAGAAGGATAGAGGCTGAATTATTGAAGCACTTTACTGTTTAAAGTGGCTGCTGATGTACCGCAAAAGGTGCGAGTCTAACAGTCAGATGTGTAAGCAGCACCTTATTCCTTCCTTGTACCTGATTTCTCACCACTTGCTTTGTATGATGAGAGCCTAAATCACTGTGGGAGTTATCTCAGCAGTTCTCAAAGTGTTAGTTTATGATGCTTCCACCAGAAGAAGTATCTATTACCATATAGGCTAGCAGAGAGAAAAGCATTTTCAATGAAGATTAATTGAAGTAATTCATCACTTTAAAATAAAGAAGGTTCATCAAACAAAAATAAAAGCTACATATTTTATGTGCCTCGATTGGAATTTGACGGCCGTTTGTTTTGCTAGAAAATATACATGGACTGGGCATCTAGTCCTTTTCTACAGAGTACAACTATGTGCTATAATTATATGCTATAATTATACGTACCAATATAACTCCCTATAGAGACACTCTTATACCAGAATAAGAGTTTTCATAGTTTATCTTACACTGATTCTAAATCATGTAAGCTTAAGTGGGAAAGGGTACTTTTATACTGGAGGAAGGTCCCACACTGAGCTAGTTATATTGGTATAATTATGCTTTTTTTTCCTTCAGTGTAGACAAGTCCCCAGTGCCTTTTCGGCTTTGAACTTTAGTTAAGAATTTCTTGGTTGTGATAAGTGTCTAAGCATTTTCACAGTATACTTTTATAATGGGACTTGGGTATTTAAACCAATTACTTAGGCCAATTAAGAGCTTCCTGGGTTGTGGATAACAATAGGATATAAAAAGGGATCAAAATTCATGTTCTTAGCTGCTTGGATATATCTGCATTTTTCCCCCCTCTGTGATTTTACTGGTATTCAGCATACAGTGCAACAGGTGGACTAGTCTGTGACTGTCTAATGAGTTCTGTGTTGGACCATTTTTGTCTCCTGTTTCTCATTATTCCTCGAGTTTGGTTGTACTGTGGCTCTCTCTAATTGTATGTATCTCTGTGGATCACAGAAAGAAGCTTCCTTGATGAAGTTGAAAAAACTGCTTCCAAAAATGTTAATTGTTTGGAGAATTGCTGAAATTTATTGATCTTCCCACAAGATAGTTAGGACCATAATTGACTTGCTAAGCACAAGTTGCACAAGGAGCAACTCAAATTGGATGCAGAGGGAGGGGAAGGTGCAGATACCCTTCTGGTAGTGTAGTCAGAGGAAGGGTGATGATGTTTTGGTGTGTTTGGCAGGGATGATCTCTCTTGCCACGGTGGTTATATAGAGAGAGGTATTTATGTGGACATTGCTTTGAAGTTGGCCATCTCCTCTGGTTCTCTTCTGCCCATATCTTCTTTGCTGCTTAGAACACAGCACATGTCATCCTTGCAGCTCCCCAAAAACAGGAAAATGTCAACATTTTTTCCAGTATTTAGCTCAATTTGTTAAGAGTGTGGTGCTAGTAACACCACAGTTGTAGGGTTTGTGCCTGTATGGGCCATTCACTGAAGTATTGGACTCTGATCTTTGTAGGTCCCTTGCAACTCAGAATATTCTGTGATCCTGTATTTTAGCAATTTCTGCAAATATCAATATAAAATCCTTGGAAACAGTTTTTCTTCTGTATCTTTTTTATTCTTTAGGAAATGATTGGTTTGAGTAACATACCTCTTTTTGTCCTCTTAATTTTCTGTTATCAATATATATAGTGTGTTTTTAATGTTAGAATGTCTGTGTTGTCTCATTGTCATAGAAATTGAGGATTACTTCATACTTCATACTTTGCAGAAATGGGAGATATCTTAGACTAAAATAGAGGCGATAACCTCCAAATCATAGAAAAGGAAGGCTGGAAGGGACTTCAAGAGGTCATTTAATCTGTTCCTCTGCTCTGAGACAGGATGAGACAGACCTAACATTCGTGGCAGATGTTGATCTGTCCTGTAGTAGTAACAGACCCGAGCAAAAAGAAGTTATTTATACCTACTCTTTCCCCTTATATCCCCAAAGCTTTGTGCAAGCTGAACTTGATGTGGAATTGGTGTGAGAGAATATGTGGATTCATTCAGGATTATTTCAAGTTTGAGTTATTTCTGGTTTTTGGAAACTTAATGATTTCTGTCAAAATAATCTATTGATGTCTGTGTATTTTGAGTGTAATGCCCATTTTTAATTTTGTTGTTCAGGTGTATTTCTTCCTGAAATGATTATTTTTCTGTGTTGTTTTTGTAACCAGTGTCTCTTCTTTTGGGCATTGAGCAGTTCAGTTTAACAAACGGTAGCATTTCTTTTTCATACTTGACAGTATTTCTAGTGTGTAATCAGTTTCAGCTTTGCTTTTTTAATTCAATTTCTTTTTGTGTAAAAGAGCTGAGCAAAAAAACCCTCTGGGTAGGACTGTAGAAGTGAAAAGGGGAAGAATGTGTTCAAGAAATGACAGTACTCGGCAGAAGAGCTGGGTTTAGCTGAAATGCTGGGTTAGATCTGAGGTGAATAGTGTGGCTTTAAGTAAAGATCTGTTTTCTTTGAAGAATAAAGGGAATGTATGTTTCCGAATTTTACACGTGGTTTCTGTAGCTCTTTAATCGTAAACTGGAGTTCGCAAATGAGTGTCAGATGGATAACAACTTTCTAAATTGAACAATACCTAAAATTGGAATTGTAGCTACCTCATTGCCAGAAATGAGTCTTTGGGTTTGTGCGACCCGTTTTGCCTTTTCGTTATATCAGCTGAGAAACATCTGTCTTTGCTGTTAAATGACCTCTTCTGACTAGGCCAAGTGATTTTGGTAGAATGAACTGTCTTCAACCCTCAACAGCTGCGGGAAGATGCCGATCTAAGTTGCCACCTTGGAGAAGGTGGAAAGTTCAGATGTAAATATACTCTCATAGCTTTTTCAGACTTAAAGATAAGATTCCCAGTCCCTGTACTGCCTCAGTACTAATGAAGGCAGTGATTGCCTTCTCTTTTCTTCCCATTTAATCTGATTGTTGATTTTATTTCTGTTGTAGATTTGGTAATTATAGGCAGTTGTGAATATGTACTCTGTTTTGGGTTGTGCCCAAAGGAGGCTGAAGATCCACTCATAAATAAGGAAGTTTCTTTGAGGAGCATTTGGAAAGCTGTTTCGGTGTTTTTGCATGGTGGTTGATGTGGGCTCTCCTAAGGCCTGGGAAATCAGAGGTGGGCATAGAAGCGGAAAGAAGCCAAGAGTTTCCAGGCAGAGAGAATTTGAAAATACATAATGGTTTGTGCTATAGGACAGGGAGGGCAATTCTATGAATATAACATAATCAGATTTCCTGTTAAATGGTGTTTTTTGAATGAGAGAGGCTGAAAAAGTGGATCAGTTTTCTTGCTTTCATGTTTCTCAGACCAGATACATCTCACATGTTGATTTTTAATTTTATTTAAAATGTTAGGATTTTAAAAGAAAATTGTGATCTTATATTGAAAACACATGCTTTCTTTGTATAGAAAGTTCTGGATAGCAATTATACTAAAACTAGGCATTTAATTCTGAACAGCCTATATAATCTGTTGCAGACGGGTTCATACCTATGATTAATCTTACTTCTCCAGTTCTGCATTTACTATGTGTTATATGCATGTGTGAGATGCTCTGGAATGTTATAGAGTCTACCAGTATTTGTGGAAGATTTTGTCCTGTTGTAATGTTTGCAAAAAGAGCAGTGAAGACTTAGTGCCTTGTGCTGGTTTTGAGTGAGAAGTGGGTGGAGGCACTAGGGTTAAACCAGAATTTGACCTGGTTTTAACCCAGTTCTGATTTTTTTTCATCCCTGATTTAGTCACAGTGAATTTCATATTAACATGAAGATATGTTTTGGCGGTCTTTTCTGTAGAGTTCCCTGGAAGTCATTTCCAAGTGGTTGCAAAATTTTACCTTTGGTTTAAAACCCGTGGGTATTGGAGCTGATAATATTTTTAAATCAGCATGGCTTTTAAATTGTGGTTGCTTACAAAATATGTTTGTATTAATACATGTATGTTGATCGGTCTTTTTATTGAAATTTTTATTTCTAGAAATTGAAATTTAAAGATGAACAGATCCCTTAATACATTGAGTTTCTGACTTGCTATGTTTGTTTCAGTACAGCTGCTACATGCTAAGTGCACTAGTAGTTCTAGAATTACTTGCAGGGTGTTCTTGCCACCACCACCACCACCTTTAAAGTGAAATTTACAACTCCTCTAGTATCTGTCCTCTTAATTCTAAAATCCAGATGCAGAGTAATCCCAGGAGTGTTGTTTTGCTGTTGCAATGTAATCTTTTTCAGATGATACATGATTTAGTTGGAAACAAATTAGCAGCTATGCATGCCTAAAGAAAGCAATTTAATAAACAAGATTTTTGTAAGACCTAATCAGAATTGTAAAATGATACTTGGGAATCAGTTACATTATACAAAAGAGCGGTGGTGAATGTAGGCATGTGTGTGAATTCATGGTTTCCAGTCGCATTGTTCTCTCAAGTAATAGAAGGGCTTTGACCTGAAGTTTACTGCTTCTTCTGCTCAGTAATGAAAATTTCTGCTTACAACTGTAGTTTGTTCTGGTGTTTGATTTTGATTTTTATTTTATCTACTGAAAAAACCCTGTGTTTTCTTATGCTTTAAATCACCTGCCACTGGTGAATTTTGGTTTGTTTTGCTCCTTCCTAGGAAGTTAATTCCATACTGCTGACAATGTCTGTGTTGATGAGAAATGTCATTATATGTAAATGCAAAATAATCAAGGCAGATACTTGCCAAAATTCTCTTGCTCCAGTTCCACAATATTGGTTTGTAGCCCCAGATTCATTATCTGTTTCTGGTTGACCTTTGGACTGAGCTATGTCTTTAACTGGGACACTGGATTTTTGGGACGCTCAACCAACATGATACAGAGGTTGTTGTGGAATGACATCAAAAAAAGTTGAGGTGGTTAGTTTTCAGGTAATTATTAATATTTTGCGCTATTTACAACCAAGTTTTTTCAGCCTTTGCAGGAAATGGTTTTAATGTAGAAAATGTGCTATAAGAGAAGAATTTCTTGGCAGTTGAAGAAGTGACAGGGCTTCTGTTATGGAGCTAAGTTTGCTTTCCAATTATCCTGATCCTAAATATATCCATTAGGAATTTTGTTTATATTGGCTCTAGCTCAGGGCTTTCTCCTGTTTTCTTATTTTTAATTAAGACTATTAAAAAAAATATGTTGGGCTTGAAAAGAGAAAATGCTAGATTAATGAGTGAGCTACCTGCCATAAGCCTAGAAACCAACAAATACAGAAAATCAGTGCTCTACACTTCTTCTTAGTGTCCCAGTCTGCTCTCCCATCTGAGTAGGGTGACAGGTTTTTTCCTTTTTCTAAACTTCTCTTCCTGGCAGGGCAGAAGGATATAACACTTAAATCTCTGGCGACTGCTTTCTGCAGCCTCCCTTTAGTTACTTGCAATTTCATGTTGTGGCTGTGGAAAAGGAAAACTACTAACTCCTTTTGTTTGCCTGGCGGAGTTTTCCATTCTGCTATCCTTTTGTGCCTCTTTATTCCAGTAACCTGTGGATTTTGTAGATGGCATTTGTTTTGGTGTCCCCTAGTCTGTATCTCCACCCCCTACCTAATTTTATTCCTTATGAACTCTGACACCTGCCAAAAAAAAAAAAAAGGAAATTGCATAAAGCCACTAAAGGAGCTTTGCAGAGAGGAGTGGAAGGTAATATTTGACAGCAGTCAGGGATGAGAGTAAGTGCTGGGGGCTAGGAATAGAAGAGCGTTTTCTAGAATATCCGCAAGATTCTACTGTTGCCTGGGCTCTGATTTATTCTGGAGTTGCATTCTAGTGAGGTCAATTACAAATACCAGCAGGGAGTATAATTCAGTTTTTGAAGAGTTGTCATATGCTTTTCTTTTTCAGTACTAGTATAGTCTCAAAACATGGCCTAGAAATTTTAAATATGCTTCATTCACGACCACGTGACAAAACGTAGTGTATAAGGTTGCATTTGAGCAGTTGAAGGGGCTTATTTTTTAATTTATCCTAGAAATAGGTGATTTTTTTTTCAAATGCATTAATGCTGTTCCAAATGATCTAGCAGTAATGTAAGACTTTTTTTTTTTTTTTAATTTTTCCAGGCACCTTTTCCCTTTTGAGGGTGAGGTTTCTGACAGTTTAGGGTACCTTGTTACAACCTGTGATGCAATTTCTCCTTTTTAAAACCTTGTAGAGGTTTGAGGTTTTTTCCTCCCTTAGTCTACTGTTTCTGACTCCTACTCCCGTCTCTTGTTGATAATAACTGACATCAGTGTCCCCAAAGCCTTCATGTCTCTTCCCATGTTAAAAGTACATATAATACTTGTTATGAGAGTGAAAACCCAGTCACAGAAAGGTGAAATGTTGTGCTTATGTTTGCATAGCAGGTCAGCTGCTGAGCCAGGAATAGAAGTCCTGTCTTATGACTAAGTGCCCTAACCACTGGCCTGCGCCGCCTCTCTGGAGCACCGGTCTTTTCCAAGAATATAGTACAGATGGGGTATGGAAGTAACTACAGCAAGTATAGGAGCTTTGGTTCCAACTCTGGCAGGGCTTTGAGGCTTATCGATAGCCTAAAATGCTGGGGAAGGAAAATAGCTTTCTAAAGGAGCTCCTAGATAAGTTCTGTAAAGTTCAGGTTTGCTTTGCTTTGTTTAAAAACAACAACAAAAAAGTTCAAATTGAAAATAGCTTTCCTGTAGGTTTTGGCTGTGGAAAAAAGTTCCATGTGTTTGAAAGTCATACTCTGCTCTACAAATAACCTTAAGAGCGGCCTGTGATTAAATCTTTCGTATATTCAACAACAAACTCATTTTATGCAACCACAACTATGATAAAATTGAATTAAATGAACCTGCCTCTAAGAAAAGAGACTGAATAGCTGAGTAGTGCATTATTCAATGAATGGAAAACGGGGAGGCTGGCTGAAACTGCTGGGAAATGGTTTTAGCATTCTGTAGGGCTAAAGAGCAATTCTGTGAAATCACTGTATTTGTTTCCCCCCTACCTCCCCGCCCTCAATTTTTAAATAGCAGTGCTCTTCATACTGTCAGAATTCAGTGTTGTGACACCCCTACTCAAAAGTTATGACAGCAGTGTAATGACAGCTACTGCCTCTTGAGAATCAATCAGGCAATTAATTTTGTAAATGAAATGCTGATTATACAAAGCTTCACATGAGAGGCCCAGTGATTAAAATCAATTTAACAAATTGTTTCAGGTGGGACTTGATTAATAATTTTCCATAAATGCTGAGGATATATGACCAGCATACCTTTTTGTGTGTGCGTGTTAATATAGAACTATATATAACGCTTGGGATGGAAAAAATTTGCAGCTAACTGTAGGTACTTCTGACTTGTGACCTAGATGTGATTGGTTATACCTTTTTGTGGGTTTACTGCCCTCCCCCAGTGTCCATAATGTCACCTCCTCAGCTAATGCTCTCTTCATCAATTAAATACATTTAACTTTTAATTTTATTTCTGTGAATAAAGCCAAGTAACTGAAAAAGTGTATTCAGTTCCGTTTGGATATTTATGTATTAGGTTTAGGAAGAATTTTTTTTTTTTTAATTTGAAGTGGATGTGGGATTTTTTTCGTTTCTCTCTCTTCCCCCCTATCACTTACATTCAGGACCCTGTGTATTTTCCCCTCCTACTGTAATACTTCTCTGCAGGGAGCCTTCCTGCAGAGCTCCTCTGGTTCCACTCAGGGCAGTGTTCTGTTCCTTGACTGATGGACTATTTTTAGTACATCTTTTTCTGTCCATCTCGCTCTGTGTTTGTGTAAGAGCTGTACAAAGTAGGTAAGGGAATTTTTTTTTGAGTTCCAGATGGCAGCCATGCACAGTGAGCGAAGGTGTTTACTTGTCTAGGAAGCTGAGAACCTCATTGCCAGACAAAATAGAAGTAACTGGTATTCTGGGTGGGGCTTTTCTTTCTTTAACATGCAGTTTTCTGGGTTTATGAATGGATTTTCTCTTCCTTGTTGAGCCGTAGTGTTGGCTGCTGAGGAGGCCTTAGAGCTATGAGACATCCAGTGGTAAATTTAGCCTGAGAACTTCAAGATACTGTTTTGCATTGCTGTCTTCCTTGCTCTCCTGCTGCAGGTTGCTATTTCGATAGTCTGAGAGCCGTGCCCATGTCTCACGTGCTCCAGTGCCAAAGATGTTGTATTGGTGTGGAACCACCTGATGCACATGGTTTTAAGTTCAGATGCTGGACTATGGATGGAAGTAACTAAAGTGTGGTCATGGTCTGGCAGCATGTAGGAAAAGCTGTGGGAATGAGTGACATGTTGTATAGTTGGAGATAGGTTTGCTGGAAGATACCTTCAAGAAGCCCTGAATTCTGCTGCACTATTGCTGCAAACTTAGGAGGGAGGGTAAAGCTTCAGCGTGCCTAAAGAAAAGTGGTCTCCTCTATATGGGCCACCCAAGTTGGAGAAAACAAATTTAAAGAGAGGAGTATAATTCTTGAAACGTTGAAGAGGTTTGGAGTTAGGAAAGTGGGTTAAGGAGAAGACTGAGTGTTCAAGTGTGATCAGGACAGATGACGGATGTTCAGTTGAGTTCAGAGCAACCTATTAGCTGTAGTTGGCAGAGACAAAAGTAGCTTGAAGGGCAGCAGTCCTGAGCTACATATCTGCGTGAACTTGTCAGAAACCTAGGATTGTTTTGGCCATCAGGTGTGTTAATGTGTATAATTGCTTTTTCATGTTGTCTTAGTCTTTTTGTGCACTTGTAGTGGCAACTGAAGAGGTTAACTGTGTATCCTTCATTAAAACTTTTCTTTGCTATGTTTGTTCTGATTTGTTCTTTCAGTAGATGTTTAGGTTTAGCTGTGTGCAAAATAATAACTAGAGAATGACTGACTTACTGACCTTCGGATTATATTAGAGCACCCAGAAGAAAACTGAAAAACAGTACATTCTTCTCCCCCACTTTGCAGAAACAGTTGCTTGTATAAATTATTTGTAAATGTTCTAGAGGAGTTGCAGTTGATTCTTTGTAGGGCATGGCTTTGATTTTTTTTCTCCCCTTATTAATTACTTCCTTTCTGTTTTGAGTGGGAAATAATCTTTGTGATGTTTCCCTGCAGCTGAAATCAGACAGTATGAAAAGTCTTTAAGACAAGGAAAATGGCTATTTTTGTTAGATCTCTGCTAGTTTATGCTTCTTCATTCACTGGATTTTCTTTCATCATAGGCTTATGTTGAACTTGGCTTTTTGTTTTTGCTTATTCCTTGTTGTGTTTACACAACTGCCTTTTTCAATTAAAATTTTAGTCAAGTACACAGAGTAGATTTTCTATTTAAAAAAAAATAGGAAGCGTATTTCCCAGTCACCTTTCAGACTTTAGTATTAACGTAAGTCAGAATTTAATCCTGTACGTTCATACTTTTTTAATACAGTTGGGCCTCTTGCACTTTATGCCCCCCATATTTCGGCTTCCCATCTTAGTGGCATGATTTTTTAGCAATGAAGGAGGGCCATTTTTGCAACTGTGCACGTGCGACCTGCCACGGCAGCGGCGCAGGTGGTGACGGCGGCACGGATGCCATTCAATGCGGAAGTAGGGCTTTGCGGAACCCGATTAAGACTGCAGGTCCGCGATATAGGAAACCCGACTGTAGTTGCTTGCAGCTGTCTTAAATGGATATTTAAGCAAATGTAACAAGAGCTGTGTTTTGTTACTCCCACTTCTGTCATGTAAGAAGGTTGGCTGAGGCATCCTTGTACATGTTTGTACAAATGATGACATTATCTAGGAATGGATTATCTTTTCTCCAGTTCCATCTTCATGCCAGCTGTGTCATTGTATTATAGTGAATACTTGTGATTATCTTTAGTGATAAATTTGTACCTTGGTGCCTGACCTAGAGTAGCAAGCTGCATGCCCATCTTTCTTGGAATGTTGGTAACTGATTGTCAGCTGTCTTTATTACAAGGTTTCAAGAAAGGCTTTGGTTTTTCTACAGAGGCAGATTTTCTTTTCCTTTTTTTTGTCTTATTATAGAGACAGAAGCTTTGGCTGCAGATGAATGAATAAACAAAGAGTTATTGTATTCATTAGCTCTAGGAGTTTGAGGGGAAGCCTTCTTGAGAGTGTTGAGTTCATGTTGTTTTGTTATAAGCACAAATGATGGAGCATTAGTTGGGATGCTTTGTGGTTTATAGCTGCTTTAAATTGCAGTGTTTGCTGTTGTTAGCCAAACCAATGGCTCTTTCAATTTTTTTTGTTGAAACAAAAAAGCACACTTTCACTTGGAAAGTAGTTATATGTATATCACTCATGTGAATACTCTTATCTTGCAATGAATTGCACTGTCTGCCTGTATAAAGCCCTACCATCCCATCTGAATCCCACTGTGACCTTAGTAAAGTGTCTCCCTCTCGTCCCTGCCTTGAGTCTTTAGCGGTGTAGTTCTTTTTGACATCTTCAAATGGAAAAGTCAGTTGTATTTTGGGACTGTGACCAGTGCTGTCATAAACACCTCATATAAATGTTTGGGTGAAACACTACTTGATAACTTAATAGTGGATATATATAATGCATGCATAACCTCAGTAATGCCTTAAAAGGAAGAGCCGATACATCTTGGTCAGACTGCTGCTCAAGTTATTGTATTGTGCAGCCACCCTCAGATCTGAGCCCTGACAAGATAACCAGGAAAACATTGGTTAAATGACAAGAGAAAATGGTAGTAGTTTTTTCTTTCACTTTAGAAAAGGTAAAATTGAATCTCTAGGTTCTTCAGGGTGAAATGATTTATTTGATTATTTTGGATGGGAGGAGAGCAGAAGTGGTGGTGATACTGAATTTACAAGTGGGTGTAAAATATTAGTTTTTTCACTTCTGTGTACTGCAGGAGTGCCAAGCTTACATATTCTTTTACACAAAACATTGGAGAAAAGAGCAAGTAGCAGAAAAATGTTGTCATTTACTACAGTCAACCCTCTTCCACTTTGCGCCCCCCATATTGCGGCTTCACATCTCAGCGGCATGATTTTTCAGTGATTAAGGAGGCCCCTTTTTGCAACTCTGCGTGCGCAACCTGGCACACATGAATAATCAATTAGGCACTCATGAATATTCAAATCAACCAGCACAGCTGCCGTGGCGGCTCCGCCACTTCTCCCCCTCCCGGCATGGCCGCCGCAGCAACCAATACGTAGCAACACAGTGCCAAAACAGCGCTGGGGGGCCGTGTGAGAGTGCAGGGCAAATTTGCTTGTTAATGAGCTGCCATTCTATGTGGACAGAGGGCTTCGCGGGAGTCAAGACCGCGGTACCGTACTATAAGAGACCCGACTGTATTTGTAAGCAGTGTAGGCTTTTCAATGTCCTACTTTAATAGTGGGACTGTTCATCTGAAGACCAGGAATAAAACCTTGGTCCTACTGAAATCATGAGCAAACCTTCTGTTGAGTGTTTTAATGCACTCACAAAGCATATAATAGGCAAAGACTCTTATGAAATGCTCTGTTCTGGTAGTACATGTGCAAATGAGTCTGATACTGACACAAGATAGGCACTTAATAAAAGGGTTATAAATTATAACATTACTGTGGACCAAAGCAAAAACAAGACTGAGGTATTTTGAGGAACTGAAGATCTACGCAAAGTTTAAATGAAATATGCAGCAAGTTGAAGAGGAGGTGCGGAATAAGAAGCAAAAAGCAGAATTAATTTAGGCTTGCCTGGCAGAATATGGCAGTAAAAAATAGCATGAGCAAACACTAAATAAATTGGTAAAAAGGCAATATGTATATTGGGAGTAAAATAGCACTAGAGAAAAATTGGATGGTTCTGTAAAGGGAAAGGAAACAAATGGGTATTGATGACTGCAATGACATTAAAATAAAATCTAATAAGTAATTAAAACTTTCCAGTACATCTCATATTAGAGGTGGAAGACATGAAAATATGCACATCATCCATTCACGACCAAACATGTGCGAGGGTCTTTAAAAGAATGTGATGCAGTTAGAGCAATGCTGTCATTTTTGGTAAACATTAGAGAGCAGGTGTGTAGGGGTTGGCTTACAATTCCTACAGCACAAAGAGGTTGATACTTGTCATAATCATCCTGTCATCCAAAACTTGTCTGTGAAAACTGCTGGAACTGATACTAAAGAAAATACTGAAACCTAATAAATGTTAAAGGAGCCTTCAGATAAGATCATAATATGTCTGTCTCAATTAACAACTCCTTCTAAATAGCTTTTCAAAATCACGCGGATGAGGGATGCTCTTGCTATAAAAATGAAACTTGGAAGTTTAAAAAAATGCTGAAGCTATAGACTGTGCATGCACTGAAGAGGGAAAAAGTTACACTGAAGAGGGAAAAAATTACACTGAAATTTGCACCTTTGCTGTATGGGGGACACAGTACTTGACGAGCAGCTCTTTTTTCTTTCTGTTCAGTGTATGGCTGCAGGTTTTTCTCACTGTACACTGTTCTGAAGACAACATTTTTTTTTTTATTATAGAGTTTTCAGTCACAGAATCACAGAATATTATGAGTTGGAAGGGACCCACAAGGATCATCTAGTCCAACTCACCATCTAACACCCGTACAGAGACCGAAAGCCCATCCCAGAGCAGTAAACACAAACCTAGTTCCCTCACAGTCTAGCAGGCCACTCCGAGCCGGAAGGGACCCAGGATCATCCAGCCCTACACCCCCCAGCTAGACCATGTCACTGAGCTCCTCATCCAGTCTTCTCTTAAACACCTCCAGGGACGGCGACTCCACCACCTCCCTGGGCAGTCCATTCCAATGTGCAATCACTCTCTCTGTGAAAAACCGCTTCCTAACATTAAGTTTAAACCTCCCCTGGCGTAGCTTGAGGCCGTGCCCTTTCGTTCTGGTGTCATCAGCCTGGAAGAAGAGGTCCACACCCATCTGGCTGCAATGGTATTGATCATGGACATACTAAATTCTAAGAGAGTTATTTTTTGTTTTGTTCTTATTTTTTAATTTTTGCAGATGTGAAACTGGGGAGTTGTTGTAGCAGATGGTAAAACCATTGTCTACCCATATGATAAGTGAAGCCTTCAGTCTCACAGGCCACAATAGCCCCTTCACTGCCCTGCTGTGGGTTGATACCTAGAGCAGGCCCATCTGCTGCCTGTGAGCACTAAAGGGTGTCTAAAGTATTTAAAGACAATTATATCTGTGCAGGAGAGGCATTTAATGTTGCAAGGGCAAACTTCGTTCCAAGAGCTCTCAGCTTCTGCATTGATAATGTTTCTTAAGCCTGGGGAAGAGCTGGCTCTTTGTTTTGGTTTTGCCTTGCAGGGATGTGTTGACAGTCACTCAGTCACTGGTAGATGTCTTCACCTTTAGTTTTACCACACAAAGATTGGGATTTAATCTGAAGGGAGAGTCAGGAATAGCAGCGGTGACTTGCCAGCCTCCATAAGGACCAGCCAATGTATGGGATGAGTAATATTTCCTCACTAGGTCCATCTTCTCCAACCCTACAGGTGATCAGAGCACTCTACTGTTTGTTCTTTCTCTGAGGCCTTGGAGGAAGGAGGGAACAGGCAGTGCTGACAACTGTGGGTTGTCCCAGTAATTTTTCCTGGGATATTTACTGCTCTAATAAATACAGTCTAGTTCTCTCACATTTGACTATCTCCAGTCCTTGGTTGACATGCCTGGCTTGCAGTATTCACAATAAGTTGTGATTATCTCCAGGTTCCTTGTTTACCCATAGCCAGTGGCCACAGCCCTCTTGATTTCAGTGTTGCATGAGTGACATGCAGCTCCTGGTGACTGGAGTTACAGCAATATCTGAGGCTCTTTTTCACTTCACCTTTCTGAACTGAAGGGCTGTCACCTGAGGGAAAGAGGAGCAAAGAGAAGCAGTTCACCTGGAGAAGACAAGGAGCATAGTGATGGCAAGCTGGTATGAAGAAGGGAAGGAAAGACGCCCTGGCAATGAGGCTGAACTCTCCTAACATGCAAGCAGAAGCTCCACTGCTTGGAGGGCACTAGTTCAGGGGACAGACTCTTTGGCCTGTATCCATGTCACCTTCTGGCCTTGTTTCCTCTTCTCTTCTTCAAGTCCACCTGCCTTCCTTCAGTCTCCCCTGCTTTTTTAACCTGTCGTTCCCTTTTCTTTGTCTGGAAAATTCAAGGCTGCCTCCATACACTTTGTATCTCCTCCGATGAAGCCTTGCCCTTCTGCTGCTGTGCTCCTGTTTCTTCCTGTACTCCCAGTCTGGTGACATTCAGGTGCGCTCTCTGACAGGGGCTGGTGTCTTGCCCTTCACGAATGTCCAGTGTCACCCTGGCATATTCAAAATCTCTGCACCAAAGCACGGTATTCAAGACATATTTTCAAGTGTTTTATGTGAGAACATAAACAATGGATTTTTCTGTGACCTCATTCTTAGACATAGCTGAACTGTTTCTGCTGAATTTTCCAGAGAATTTCAGCCTCAGGCATACATATGGCCTGGAAAACTTCAGCCTAAATGCTTGAAGTTTGTCAAAGTTTATATGCACCTGAAGGTAGTCTTAATAATGGAAAATGTCAGACTGATTTAACCATGTAGCTACCTGCATTGTTTATAACAACATTTAAGAATTGGATGCAGTACAAAAAATACTACACTCAAAATTAATTAACCTTTAATGTGAGTCAATGTTGTTACTGAAGATGAGACTTGGAAATAATACTTTGAAACAGGAGGTGGTGGCAGTGAATGATGCTGTTTGGTTTCTTGAGAATCTTGTGAAAGAATCTTGACACTCACTTTGAACATGGAATTATATTTGAGAAGATGAATATAACAGGTGATGAATAGAGTAGTATTATGGTCTATAAGAGTAAATGTAAGTTGTCTTCTGGGACCCTTTTACAAGGAATCCATAGTTCATCTGCTTAGCCTTTGTGTTGTTTTTAGTTAAAGCTGTGATAAGAGTGCATGATGGCCTCAAAGAAAAACTCAAAACCCAACAATGTTGCTATGTATCAGGTGACCTGAAGTGGTTAGGGAATCGTTGATTTTGAAAAGTACGAAGTAGAAATAGTAAATTACCCAGGGGCATTTAGTGGCAAAAAATAGAAACTTCTAACCTGGCTATAGACCAGGCACATAATAAAGGGAAAATTGCTGAGTAATGCTCACCAAAATTAGAAATGATTGTACAATTCACTGTGGTGACAAAAAAGGGCAGTCTTCTTCTGAAGTGAATAAAGGTGTCCTTTGAGGAGGAGGAGGTTATCATTTCCATTTCCTCAGGTGTAGTGTGCCCATACTTGGAATACACTTTATTAGATGGAGGTGACATTCCTGGCAAATTGATAATGGTGGAGAGAGACAGTGAAAAAAGTGAGTTTTGATGTTTTTTATTTGCAGTAAGGAGAGAGTAGTAGTTTGTTAAGGAGTGACTACTTTGAACAGTAGAGAGGAAAAAAAGAAGCCTTAATGTGTTAGTCGTACAAACAGCAATAATGAGAAGGAAAAGGGATGGGAGTGAGAAATGTTAGTTACTGTCATAATAACTATTACATCAGAATGTAATAGCCAGAAAGGACTTTTAGAAGCTTTATTACATAGGGGGTTTTAGAATGAAATTAGCCGGTAGTACGCTGCAGGAAAACAAGGACAAAATGTGCTACAGGAAGGAATCCTGCTTCTGGCAGGGTAGTGGGCTGCCTAGGTGAATTAACAGGTTTTTTTCTTGGAGGGAGAGTTGCTTCATGTCGCTTTCATGAAGACAAGATTGTGATAGGCTTTTAAAAATTTCCCTCCCCCCCCCCAGCTTTCTTTCATGAATATAATCGGCACTCAGAATTTAAAAAGATGGATGTCATATTAACAATACAGTGCTGCGATTGATGAAGTATGATACTTTTTCTCATTCAGTTAGTCCTCAGTAATAAAACATGAGGGTAATACTACACAATAGTTGACACCTGTCCTGAAACTGTTACAGTGCTTGGTAAGTGCTGCCAAAAAGTCTAAAAATAAAACTTCTCTCCCTTGCCTCCCCTCCCCCTCCATCACTGGTTGCAGTCTGGGTTTTCTGAGGTCTATTAAGGAGGCAAATAAACTTTCATGTAAAATGTGGGTTATGGCTTGCCTTTTGATCTGGAAGCTTATTAGTGCACACGATAGCAATATGGAAATGCTGTAATGCAGTGTTCTATATGCATTGTGCTTCTTGGAAACTCTTTTCTTTCTGCTTTCCCTTTTATTAATGTAAGAAAACAGGACATTTTGTCAAGGTTAAATGACTTGCCCATTATTTGAGTGTCTCTTGATATATATTTATGTTTTTTATTTTATTTTTGTTTTAACATTGGAATCAGTGATGCCAATCAGTTTACCACAGTATACTTACTTCTTGAGCTGAAATTCATTGGGTAATTTTTTCTGCTTTTTGTGTGGGTAAGAGACAAACCTTAAATTTGAGTGCAAAACTTATTCTTTTCTAAATGCAATGGAAGTGCCATAATCACTGTTCTAAACCTCATCTAATTAATATGAGAACCAGATTATGGTACTTTGCCGGTTTGTAAGTCGAGTCAATATTTGATGTATAAAGCATTGAGAAAACACATGTAAGCACGATTACACCTGCGGTAAGCATGACGATTCTGACCTTTTTCTTTTCATGTCTTAAGTATTCCTTTGCTTGTATTTATCAACAGGGCAGTCCGATGGATCCGATGGTCATGAAGAGACCGCAGCTGTACGGCATGGGCAATAACCCTCACTCTCAGGCACAGCAGAGCAGCCCCTACCCCGGGCAGTCCTACGGCCCTCCTGGCCCCCAACGTTATCCGGTGGGAATGCAGGGCCGAGCACCGGCAGCCATGGCAGGAATGCAGTATCCACAGCAACAGGTTTGTGGAGGATTTTTCTGGGTTGCTTTGGTTTCCCTCCTCTCTTTCTCTTCCCTTCTGACACTGTGGTAATACAGAGGGTGCAAGAGAAAAAACACTGAAAGAAGTATTTCTTGTGCAAAGAGAGGACGAAGGACTGTTTTAAAACTAACTAAATTATGTTCACTGTGTGAATATCTTCTGAAATCCCGTACAGATAGAAAAGGATTAAGTTTGTTGCTGGTATCTTTTTGGAGAGAGAGAATTATGACAAATACCATGAGTTTTCTTCTTTTTCCATCAACATCACTTAGCCTTGTATATTGCTTGGTTTGGAATCTTGAATATTGTCTTTCTCTCTAGCGCAGATATATTTAAATGTACGATAAAAACCTAGAGTTGTCACCAGTGCATGGAGGCTAGTGTTGTCCAATGTGCACAAAAGCATTACATGTTTATATCAGTTTGTTGTTGTGGTGATTGGCTTTCTTTTTTTCTCCTTATTTCTATAGGAGTCTGTAGCTTTTCCTATTTTTTTCTTTTTACCAGATCTTTAAATTCAGGATTTTTTGTTGAGTATTTTTGTATCCAAGGATATGTAAAGATAAGAATCTCATTTTATCTGCTTGGGTTTCATTGGTGATCTCTTCTGCCCTTTCCTACCCTTTTAAAGAAGGTCAGTCCCAATGTCATATCATATCCTAAGGAAAATGCAGCAGTTTTCTAGAGGGAGAGATAAACTAAGATTTTAAAGAAGCTAACATTTTGCCTTTTTTTTTCTTCAAATTATGGATGTGAGTGTAGGCAGTGAGAGCTTTACAGTGTTGTGAGCCTAACAGATTAATAACTTGATCATTACTGGGAAAGAACATTTGTGCAATTGACGACATAGTTGCAGATTAGCTTTTTTTATGTCATTTATTGTTAAATATAGAGAAGACAAGAAAATTTTTGACTCCCTGGCAGATAGGTGCCTGGCTATTTTTTACTGTCACCCATCCAGCAAGACAAGATGTTAATCAGGCAGTTAATTAAATAACAGTTTCAAATATAGTATGGTACTGTTAGCACTAAGCTTCATTTTTATTCTTCTTTGTTGTTAGATAGATACTTACTGGTAAGGAAGAGATTGTTTAGTTTAGAGATGTCAAACAATACATTTGGTCGCTAGATTCAGACAGCAGAACATTCTGTCAATTGCAAAAGGGAGGAGAAATTGAATAAAGGAGGCTTTATTTTTCTCTGCGTGGCCGTAGCCAAAGTGAAGTTATTAAAACACATTTTTAATTTAAAAATGAGTTATTCTGTGTTAGGTGGGGATGAGTGGTGAATTTTCACTGCGCTTGCTAATTGCTCGGTAATTGTAAATTACTCGTCAGCAGGCAGTGACCTGGCACTGCCATTGGCTGCCGGCCCTATCCGTCTTCTCGTGGCATTACTGTAACTGGCTGAGCAGCGGCGCCGCTCCGAGCGCTAATGCTCTTCGGGGAAAAAGGGAGAGGATAATTATGACATTGAATTTTTATTGAACGGACATCACCACCTAGGCATGATTTTGTTTTGGACAGCCTCCAAAGCTTCGTGTGTTTGGTTTGTGAACCTCTAATGATCTGAATCCAGTCCTTTTCATATTGCTCATGTATTACCACCTTTCTACAAAGGATTAAAATGCAGGAATGCAGGTTTGTAAATTGAATTGCCAACTTACCAGCTGAGTGGTAAGTTGTCTTTGGCACAGGATGCCACAGTTTGATTCCTGGCTGGATTTTTACTCCTGTGACATGAATATTAAATAAGGAGAGCCAGCTACGCTTGTTAAAATTGACTGTGTGGCATGTACCTGCTTCTAGATATTACATATATAAAATAAATAATACTGCCAGAAGTTTCAGAAGATGAATCTCAGCACTTTCTGGAAATTGGACTCCTTTACAGTGTCACACTGAATTTATCAAAAGCGGAAGGCACTTCCCAAAACTTGATTGGTTAAAAAATTACTGGGCCTTAAACAGATACAGTGCTCAGATTTAAGTATGGTGCAGAGGGAGCATTGAGTAGATGGATTACGAGGGTGGAAGTGCCACACTGTAGGAAGGGTGAGAAACATCAATGGGAGATGTTGTTCTTATTTTAGGTTATAGTTTTTTGTTGCCCAAAGATAGCTGAGAGTGTCAGTTCTGTTTCTGTGGATGAAAGAAGAAGGCTTTTTGTGAAACTGTGAAGATTTTTGAATTTTGAAGAAGACCTTGAAATGTTAAGTCTGGCTCTTTGTCAGCAAGTGTTGTGGTTTGAGGTTAGAACTATGGGACTTGACAGATTTTAACTTTCAGGCTCTGCTGCAGGATGCTGCAAATGAAGAAATAAGGATGAAAAACACACCCTAAAGATTGAGCTAAAATTACTGGAATGGTAGAATTGAAGATAATTGCTTGGATGTAGTTAGCTGGCCTGTGTCATATTCCAGCAGAGAATAGCGTGTTCCAGTCTGCAGCCCAGAGGTAGAAGAGCTCTCTCAGAAGAAGGGAGGCCTCTGGCATAAGCAGTGAAAGATTAAAGAGGATGAAAAAGATGAAATGTTATCAGGTTCAGTCAGTCTACATATCTGCAGCATGGGTATCAAGCATAGCCTGCTCACTGGTTGTAAAAATGCGGCAGACATCCTCTTACAACCGCTGTTCTATCTAGGGAGGCTTGCTATCAAACAGGAATGTGCAAATAAACCTCCAGATTTTCTTAATGTTGTTTGTGGAAATCTCAGAATGTTGAAGTGATTATGGAAGTTGTGGGATACATTCTTTGACATGGCTGTAAAGGATGCAGTGAAGAGACGGAAGCAAATTTCCTAAGTTTGGAACTCATCTCTGAGTTACCAGGGATGAGTGCCGGAACAACACGCTGAGCCATACATAAGGGGCAGAGTTTGAAATGGAGACAATCTCTTTGCGCTAATGCAGCTAAAGGGGTTGAGATATGTAAGTAGGCATGTAGGATAAAGGTAATGGTAACCTGAGATCTTTGGTTTCTTTGATACTTGACAGAGATCTAGATTTGTCATGGGAAGATGGGTGATAGCTTGCTATGACACAGTGCTAAGCAGTTTGAAGAACAGTGCGGCATTTTACAAAATTTTAAAGGCATGTCCAGTTAACTCAGCATGAGTCAAATAAATATATGAAGCTTTTGTATGGATTTGACACCTACATGAAAGGAGAGGTATGAGAAAGGAAGGTGATGTTAAAAAAGTCATATGCTTACTTTATAGGATTGCAGGCTTGACGTATCGCTTGTCAGTATGCATAAATACTGACAGTATGGTGAATTAATTACTTAGAAAGAGATTTTTATTTTCTTAGTTAACTTGGGGTTTTGTTTCTTTCCTGTACACCTTCAGTGGGAAAGATGAAGAACTCAAGGGAGAGCTGGGAGGAAGCTGACCTGTGCCCGTGTAGTTAGTCTTGAGCATGACTGAAACACAAGTTGCAACAAGGCTTTAAAATGCTGCTCTTGCATGTAAATCTTAATACTGCAGTCTCATCATCTGATATACTCTCTCTCCTAGTTCGCATGGGATGAATGTAATTTTACGTTTATTAGCATTCCTTACCCAGAATTTCAGGGAGTATATGTGAAAACAGAAAGCAGAAAAACACACTCTCAGATTAACTTTCAGTTTCTAATATCTTAGATATCACTTCTAATTACAGAGAGATAATGTCAAAATTGAAAATCTTAATATGCAGGGATACCTGGCACATGAAAACTTTAGGCTTGATTTTGCAGTATGTTTCGCTATGATTGAAATACTGTTTGAGTAATAAGATCTGATTGTAAAGAGATTAATTTCCTTTTCATTTAACTTATTTTTCTCCTCCCACCCTTTTTGGACCTCAGTCTAGCAAGTGATGATGCCCTCATCAGTTTCTTCTGGCTTTGGTTCAATTACCCTCTCAAAGTGTTTCTGTGCTTTGGTTCTGTGTGCTGTAGGAAAGCCTTCTGCTGCTTTGTTTTTGCTAAAAATAAAAGTATCTCAGAACACCCATCAAAATAAGGGTTTTTTCCTGCCATTGTCTGTGGTGTTGCAATACTTTATTCTGTGATGAATTTCATTAAACTTAAAAACCATATACTTGAAATATCCACGTATGGGTTTTGGAAAATTTCAGCGAAGTTTGAAGGCTTGAATTTAAGGGTATGTTTGAAAGAATTGAATGGTCTGATGTGCCTGTTTTAGTCAGATGATCATTGCCTAATTGATTTTTTTAGACTCAGTGCGTTGAGCCAGCTTGCAGTAAGACAGTTCTGAGGCTTGAGCCTCAGTCTATTCCCTCTCCCTTTTCTGCTATAGAAATACTGTAAGAGGAAAGGGTGCGAATTGCTTGTCCCTTTATATTCTTGATTCACAGATTTAAAAAACAAATGTTATCACTGTCCTTATTGTTTTAAGAATGGAACTGTAAATATTCAGAGGAGCATTAATTGCATTTCCTCCTCCCCCCCCTTTTTTTTAATGTACAGATTATTTTGAAGCATAGGAAAAATATACTTGCTTTTTGTTTGTTTGTATGTTTTGGCTTATGTGGCAAGTTCCAACTTGGAGCGGGTTTTTTTTAAAGGGGCAGAAAAGTTGTAGTACCTCTGGGAATATGCAGCAAAGATTTATTGTAATGGAAACTGCAAGTCAACCAGAACTATAGCATCACTAGTGTGATTACATCATTTAGAAGCGGGTCTACAGTGCCCGTATTGGGTAATGTCCCAGGTTGGAAATGCTGAATTTACGCCAAGGAAATCAGGTGGCTATTGGCTTAGGAGATAGAGTTTTAAAGCTAGCAAAAATACATGTTTACTACTGGTTGGCTGGTTGTGTGTGTGCAACTGAAATAATTTTTAATTCTAGAAAATTGAAATATGCCAGGAAAGTGAGGCTTACTGTCAATGTACAGCGAGTACTGGTCAAGTGATCCATTTGTTCTCCTGTGTCTAATTGCCCTCCCCAGCTAGAGGATATTGAATACCTTACAGTTTCTTGTGCTTCTAAGTAGATATTAACAGAGTTGATGTTAGTCTTGGTTAAGGGAGCAGACACAGAATATAAGTAGCATTTTCATTTCCTAGTCGGTTTATTTTGCAAGAACAGAGAATGAATCAATGTGATTGAATCACAAAAATAACCAGCAGAGGACAGAACGTGGAGATGTGTTCCTTTTGCTTAAAGATTGATAGACGCATTTGATGCACACACATAAGAAGGGAGTGTGAGGCTTTGATCAACGTGTGCTTCAGAAGTATGGTTTTCCAGATTTTTGTTTGATTTACCTTGAGGGGTTTTGGGGACTTTGTTTTTCTTTTGGTTTTGGTGTTGGGGTTTTTTTGTGTGTGTGTGTATTTGTGTTTTATTTTGGGCTTTTGTTTGTTTGTTTGTTTCATTTATTTTGGTTTGGTTTTTTCTCTGGGCATTTATTTGGGGCTGTCACTAGTAGATTATGGACCTTCTTTTTTAATTCCTGGAAAGCAGAAATGTTGAAACTCTAAAGGATTAACCTTTTCCCAACTTCCTGTTCTGTTAAAAACATATAAATACTTTGAATTAACATAATTCCTTGGTAACATTTTATTTGCATGGTATATCTGCCATCCTCTTCAACTGCTCTAAACTTCCAGCAAAAAACCCCAACAAACTAAAGCAGAACTACTACTTATTGGAGAATGTAAAGTTTGAACCAGAGAAAGGGACAAGAAGTCACAGTTAGTTGTCTCCCTTGTAAGGTCATCTTTAAGAATGAGTCTTTTGATGGTCAAGTGTTAATAATTGCAAAGAAAAGTTGCTGCTCTTTGTCATGTAAAGAAACGGGATTGTAAAATTTCAGATTTAGGATAATACTAAGTACTGTGCTCGTGCAGACTGTAGGAAAATGTTTCTTTCTTTTGGGTATACTAAGCCTCATTGACTAAATTGAAAAAAAGGCTGCTACTTTAGTTCATGACAGGATAAGGCTTTATGTTGTATTGTCTCCTTTAGAATTATCCCTTCTATTGAGTCTAATTCACTCTATAGAGGGAGGTGAGCACAGATTACAGATAATCAGAGAATCAAATTTGACATAAGTTTGCGGTCTTTATGGTAGTTTAGCTCTTCATCTTAATGCTGGTCATCTGAGATTGTTTACCGAAGAAAATCCCTAAAGTGGCGGAATTGCATTATTATGGTAAATAGAAACATTTCAGCAGCTTCTATCATTTCTTTGAAACAGTGCGGAAAAAATGTAGGTTGAAAAGGGAAAAGAACTGATCTTTCAGCTGGTGAGAGAGAGCTCCGAGATGAGACAGGGTCGACATTTTTATCTGTTCAATTACTATGTAATGATGTTCAGTAAATGCTAATTTTTACATCCATGCTGGAATAAGTGGCAGTCAGCATTTTATAGCAAACGTGTAAGAATCATCAACGTATTATGACAAATGAAATGTATTTTTTTATTGCTAAACGATTGTCATTCAGTTCGAATATTTAGTAGCTGTAATCACATTTGTTGTTCTGCTTGGGAGTGGGGGCATGAGAGAGGAAAGCATGCAAGCCCTCTGTGTTGCTGTTATGAAAGGGGTTGCTTTTAAAGGAAGCAGCAGTTGTTTGTTGTTGGGAGCTTGGCTTGTTAGCAGTATTAGCTGTCAGTCTGCACTGGAGTTAGGCAGGAAATAGATTTTGGTGATCAGGAGTGGAGAACAGAGGGCTGTCTGCTGCTTCACTAGGAAGGTACAAAATCATTTACTTATGAACAGCTCGTTTTACATGGCAGCAGGAGACATGAGTTTATTTACATCTGAAGTAAAATAAGCATCTTGCTTTAAGAAAAGGCTGCTGCGTTACTCTGTTCAACAGCTGCCATGTAATGACTGTGCCAGGAGGGTCTGAAGTGTGTGTAAGGAATAACTGACTGTTACTCTTAGTATTATGGTCACAGTAGTTTTTTGTTAATAATATTCATCAAAGAGTAATTGATACTCAGAAACTATTGAAATGATGTTCTGACCCATCATGCATACATAGGCGAAGATTTTTGTAAACATCATTCCTGCTCTTCCTGAGAGCAGCTCAGCGTGTTTGGGTTTTTTAAAATCATGGTATGAGTTTCTCAAAAGATACTGTATCTGAATTCAAACTTACTCAGAGGAAGCAAGGGAGGCAACAGAGTGTGTTTTTCTAAAACTAAGGAGTGTGTTTCCCACAGCCGAAAATAGCGCTGAAGATAAGAAGGTGAAACCTGCCTGAAATCAGTGGGAAATTTACTGTGGCTTCATTTGAACTACAATTTCACTTTGGGGCTATGTTGCTGGGTTTGGGTGACTTGTCTTTAGTCAATAGAAGGGTAGGCAGGATTAACCCTCGCAGTCAGTTGAAGAGAATTTCAGAATGAGACAGGTACCCTTTGCTTTGGTCACCCTGGGACAGAGTCAGGTAGCTTTCTTCTTGGAGTAACAGATCTTTCAAGAAATACCTAATGTTTCAGTAGCTCCAGATTAGACCCCTATTGTTATCAGCAGCTTTTTTATTTTATAAACTTAAGATTTATGTTAGATTTAGCTTTGTCAAAACTTATGCAAAAAATAGTTTTACTCTTACATAGTCAGTGCCGCAAAACCTCTAAAGCATTTTACATACTTTTTTAATGTAGTCAGTCTTAAATTATGTGGGTCCTATGCTGTATAATTCAAGCTTGCACAACACCCTGCTTTAGTTTTGCTTGTTTTATCACCTAGAACATTAAAACTGTTTGTGGGAGTAGATAAGTTATAAAGTGTTTCAAAAAAACCTTTAATATGTTTAAGACTATTTTTACTCTCTGTAGGTAATTTTTTTCTGCAACTTACATTTGTTTACATATTGCATTCTTACTACACTAACTGGGCACATATAAAGATGCTAATGTAAATACATTAAGTTTATGATGTTTTGTTTTTCAAGACCAATGAAAGAAATATTTAAAAATTAAAGAATAACTTAAATCTACAGCTCATGCAATCTGTAGGCTTTTACTCTTCTGCTGCCTTGGGTGACCTCATTTTGGGGTGCTTCTCTGGTACTTGTGCTTCTTAATCATTTCTTTGTCTAAAATAAAGCAAATGTATTAAATGCTTGCATCCTTGCTGATATGTATTTCACCTCTGAATCTTATACGTAATATATTTTGAGGGTGGAGAAGAGTAACAAGGAGAAAATCAGTGTCTCCTATTTCTTTGTTCACTCCATTTTTCTTCTCTTTTGAACATTGTTTCTTACTTATGCTTTTTGCCTTTGAATGTAAAACCAAGACACAGGCCAGGTAATCAACAAGTCAGTGACTGGACATTATTAGAAAGTATATTTGTATCTTATATTCAGAAAGTGAGTGGATTTAGTTTTGATGTGTATGTCAAAGGGACAAATCACACTTGCTGTTGGTTTCTTTCATAGAGCAGTGATGAAGAAATTTCTACGTATTTCTTGTCAAACTGTAATATAACTCGTCTTTTGAGATGAGAGTCCAAACAAAAATAAATGAGGTTTATATAAGCACTTAGAGAAGTTGTTGTTTTAATTGCAGAACTAACACTAGTAATCTGGAGTCTATGTACATGTGTGTTTTAGAGGCCATGTTGGCAAATATGTGCTTTACAGGACAGGTTAGCAAAACCTCCTTGTTCTTTTCACAGGATTGTTTCTCTCTCCGAGCTGTTTCATGCTGTGCAAGTGGTGCTTAGTAGAAACAAATACTTGAGGGTCTGTGCCAAGAACAGATTGAGCCTGTGCACAGAGGAAGCAAGCAGGGCTGCTCAGCAAGGACCTCTGCTTTTAGCTCCTCCTATTCTTCCGCAGAAACTCCACCGTGCTTGCCTCTGCTGCCTCTCCTAACTTTCACAGCTGGCAGCACTGAAAATTGGCATGTGTTTTGACTCTTCCACCATACTGGAGAGTGTTTAAAAGGACAGATGCAAATTGACTGGTTTATGTTTTTCATTGGTTTCATTTTATTGCTCGTTGGCAAAACTGAAGAAAATCAGAGGCCAAGATATCCCCCTGCAGATTTGGGAAGTGTGTACTTAATAGATTTATGACCCTTTTATGTTTGGAAAGTTATTCTAGGGAGGAAACTATTATTTCTAAAATGAACCTTAAGTTCTATGGAAAATGATACTTAGACCTTGTGTTTGCCAAAGAAAAAACCCATACCTGATGTTAGAGAGCAGGCAGGTGGGTTTTCTGTCCTCTGAGGTGAAGCTGCGAGAAATCCCAGGTACCCTTCTCAAAATGGAGATTGTTTTATGACCTGAGTAAATTTGCAGTCTTGCAGCAAGTAGTGAAGAGTAGGTTCAGTAAATGCCAAGACAGTGTGGGGTACTTGGCCTTTCCTTCTTTGATTTTATAAATTACAAGAAAAAGAATGTTTTTTAATATTCCTTTAAGCCTATAATGCTGGGATTACAAGAGGAGCATAACTACAAAAAGTAATTGAAGAATTTCCAGGAAAAATCGTATATACTTAGGGTGTATCGGGTGTAGGCTTTTCTTTCTGCTTTCTCTCTTGTGTTCTGTCATCCCATTTTTCTCTTTCACATGTAGAACTGACTGAATATATATTTCTGTTCTTGGTGTGCATTAATATTCTGTATAGCAGAATAAAAACCTGATTAAATATCAGAACCCTGTTTATGTGTGAGTTGTTGTGCTTTGTGTTTTGATTGGAGTTGCTTTAGACTTGCTTGCACAAACTCTGAAACTTCAGCTTTCTGTAAATGTGGTTGGGGGAAAAAAAGGTTGTTTATATGAATGTGGAAAGATCCGTGCTTCGTGTACCCTTGTGCTTAGTCAAGAAAACATGTTTTTACTTGAAAAGGATTTTTTTATACATGGACTCCATCTTGCGTATTCCACTTCTATACACAGGCAGGAATGGCTGGGTCCTGAATCCTTTCAGGTAATAAATTTAAGTAATCTCAGTATTTGCCGAAAGAAAGAGCAACACACTTTGGCATTTAATTGTTACTCCTGTAGTAATGAAATGCTGCAACAATACTTCTTTAATGCATTGTGGCGGTTTTTTTGGATAATTTTGATTGTCTTAGAGATGAAAAATTTCACAGATTATTTGGAGTTTTCAGAACCATCCGTGAAAAAGGTGGGTGCAAAGTCTTAAATAAGAGTTCAGTAAAAGGCATGGAGAGGAGCCTGGGACTAGAGAAGGAATGATCATCCGCTTCCTGCATGTCAATAAAAATGCAAGAGAGCACCTTTTTTGACACAGGGCTGCTGAAACATCAGTGCTGTCTTTTTTTGTAATACTCCTGTGGATGTTTTTGCACAAAGTGGTATCTGTCAGAGCTTGAAATATTCTTGCACAGTTTGCTTTGAACAAGTAGCACAGGACAAGTTCTAGCACATAGCTGCTTGACATGGGGCCGCCTACCGTGGGGAAGGAATGCCTTGCTTACATACGTCTGAGTTGATGTGCTGAGAACTTTGCCAGTCATTTTGCCAATTACATACGGGTTGTGAATAATTACTGAACTTCCATTTTGAATCACAGCTTTTTTCTTTCTTGTATTTTTAAATTTTTTTTTCCTCTTCTATTAAAGTAACACCATAGCAGGGGGAAATACTGAGAATGCTCTAGCAGTTTGTGATTAGCCTGGAGATATTTTTACTGAATCTAACATAAATCTGCACGTTTTTATTGCTTTGCTGTCTTCATTTTTGAAATGAAATATTTCTTGTCCTTGTGTTGCTTTCAGTGGTGCTGTTCATCTAGTAACCCACCTGGTGTGGGGTATGTGGAATTACAATGGAAAACAAATACTGAGAATGGCTCACCTAAAAGATGCAATAAAAATACTAAGACTTAATGTTTTTCTGAAAAATAGATGCTTTTTCTGTGTTATTTTCACGCTCTTGACAGGAGATTGAGGCTGATATTTGAATAGTGGATGTAAAAAGCGTAGTCTTGTTTTTGCTTACTTGCTGGAGCTCTTTATTTATCCTGTTAACATTGAGTTTTGGAAATTGAGGTATTTAGATACCAGAATGTGATATGCTGTGAAAATCCCAATTGTAATGAAAAAAGGCGGAATGAATTGGGCAGTACGACTCCTTGAAAGGATGTGAATTCACTCTTGTCCCATAGTTTTTCATGTGGTTGCAGTCAGTCTAAGTTGCTTATTGGAGCAAGCAACATATAACAGTAGATTTTTGTGCGGTTACCTTGAGGGACTGTTCTTGTCTTTTTTTTCCCATAAGATTCCCTGTCTTGGGGCAACTTTCTCTGTTTAGCTGCAGGTGAAATGAGCCTTGCAAATATATTTGTCAGCTGAAGCAGTGGTGTACATGGTTGTCCTTATAGCTATGTTAATGTTGTTTTTTACACTGTATTTGCTCATGGAAAATTAAGTGAGTAAAGAAAGCCTGAAACCGTGTTCTGGATTGAGGTGTTACAGATGCTTGTTCAGTTTTCTGCTTACTCTCCCTACTGGATGAGGGAACTGTTGCCAACGGGCTCCCTTTGAAGCCCTGTTTGTATTCAGGAAGGCCACCACTAGCCATTAACTCTCCTATTGGTTTACATGACATTTAGTGAAATTTGTCTAAGGTCTTGCTATTCACATAAGTTTTGCCCTGACCACTGCAATTTCCAAGTGGAGGCACAGAAGGCTTCTCAGCACTCCTGCAACAACCTTGTCCCTTCATGGAGAATTTTAGTGGAAAACTGCAGTGGTTATGAGCTGATCTGTCTCAAAGGTCTCCCTTCCACATGTGATGCAGTTAAGCTGACAGTAGGGCAGTGGAAAAATCTGGTCCTGTATTACCAAAAAATACGTCTTGATAATTACAGTCTTACTGCCACATTTGCAGGTTACAGGTCTCGTGGGGTTCCTGTGAATTGCCCAATCTGCAAACATGAATATGCACCTAAGCCACAGTCATCTCCCCACTGCCCCAGAGTGCTGAGGAGCGCTCGCCATGGCTTCTCATCGCACAGGGGAACAAAGGGAAGCGCTTATGAGCCTTCTCCGGCTGGGGAGACCCCTGGAGAATCCCTCAGCTTCTCTTTGGCCATGCTGCTGCTTTCGCCACCGCTGCTGGGCTGCTGCCGTCATGCATGATTGCATTGCTGCCATGGTGGGGAAGCTCGCCCGGGGGCCACAGCGGGGCAGGGGCTTGGCAGTCCCTGTTTGCTCTCCACAGGTGCTCCCCAGAAAGGTGCTGGCGGTGACAAACACTTGAGAGTGCTGCATGCCAGAATACCCCGGTCCTGGCACGCACAGGCAGGCAGGGCAGAGGGAGAAGGGAAGGCTACCTTATGCTGCAGTCCCTGTGAAGGAGGCTGCAGCGCTGCAGGAGCGCTTTCCCTGGGGCTATGTATATCACCAGGTGCCCCAGGCACTGGGTGCACAGCCCCCAGGGACACAGAGCGCTTGGCACTTGGATCCTGCTGCAGTTAGCACACCTGTCAGCATCACCTCCCCTGCCTGTAACCGGGACACCCTGCTCCTAGCATGGGCAGCACCGTGGGACTATACACTGCATGTTACAAACCTTCCCCACCATATAACGTCTGCAACACTCATAAGGGAGCGAACTGTGACTGTGCCCAGCGAGCGAGAAGTGCTGTACCCTGGCCCCATGGGGGTGTGCTCTGTGAATAGCCAATTAATATTCGCTGAGAAATGCTCTGTGAGCTTGTGAAGACCTGAATCAATAGGCATGAATATGTGAGGTATGACTGTATTGAGAGAAGAGTTACCATGTGAAAATAAGTGTGCAGATGCAAATCTTAAGAAAGTTGTTAATCCTTCTCCTGAACAAAGCTGGCTAACTGTTGTGGTTTAGTGTCTTTGCCTGGACTTACCATACCTTTGGACCCCCCCTACAGTACCACTGATATAGAATGGAAACCATACTGTGTACTGAAGAATTAATTTCCCTTTTTTTGTAATAGAACAAAATGGATGAATATCTCAGAAATTTCAAGGTAGCAGAAGGAAGACTAAATCCATGCTGTGGGACCGAAGAACTTTGAAACTTTGAACCTTAAATTGCTCCAGTGACCAGAAAATATACCTAGACAGGCCTTTTCTGACATAAAGAAAGGAGAGGCTCACAATCTTGAAACTGCAGAGATTCCCAGAAGACGACAACCAAGGGACATTCTGAAGTCTCAGAACATCCCATGAAATAGAAGAAAATCCACCTTTTCCATTCAGTGCAAGAAACTTAGTATTCTTCCCCATTCCCCCAGCCACATTTGCCTGTCAGTCAGCTTTGGTGGAAGAATTCACATTAGAAGGTAGGATTTTGATAAAAGTTGCCAGGAAGCTTTTTAAAGGCATCTTTATCCAGTTGATGTGCTCAGAAGGCCTTCCTTCCCAATAAACAATACAGAAACAAAGATCCTGGAAGTTACCTGCTGGTAGAGTGAATAATTTGATGTAGAAAGCTGTTGGCATTTTGGAGAAACTGGTTGTTGTCTGCAAAGGGAAGGGAGCATGTTCTTTGGCTGAGCTCTCTCTAGTAAGCAGAGAAGAGAGAAGCAGTTTCTTGAGGTCACTTTTGGTTGGGTGGGTGGAAGGAGCTCTGAGTTGGGGCTGTGAGGGTTACGAATAAGGTTACAGGAACATGTAACGCACATTGAAATGGAAATCATGGTTTTGTGAACAAAAGTGATCAAGACACCAAACATGACACACTCCACACTCCTATTTAATTGCCTGTACTCTAATGCTGGCATAATAAATATAGTTTATTATGAAATAATAATAAAGGCTAATAAATAAGAGGAGCTGAAATTTCTCATTTACAATTACACATTTTGTCTACTTGGTATTACTTGAAATCTAGTGGAAGGTTCACAGGATTAGAATGTTGAAGTAAACAGTTATAACATACTTGGAATTGAATGGATAGAAGGGGAGGGAAGGTGGCACTCTGTATCAAGGGTGGTGTTACATGTTTCTCAATAACTGGGTACTCAAAGGCAAATGATACTAAATGCTTCCAGGTTACGGTATGGCAGAGAAGGCAAGAGATGAGAGTACTAGCTAGTACATGCTAGATACCACTGAAATAAAGTAAAAGCAAGATGACCAGTCATTGTAAGAATGTTAGTTGCACTGAAGAGAGCAAGGGGGTACAGGGACTGACCACCACCTGCTGCCAGCATTGAAATCCTTAAGAATTTCTGTTAAAAACTGTCTGTGTGTACATGCAGGCAGCAATTTGTCTGGAAAAACATTGTATCTGACCCTGAGGAATTCTGAAGCAGATAAAAGAACTGGTCACAGAAGTGAATTAGTGGCTTTTTAGTTGTAAGGAGCATAGCTTGATTTAACTAAGTTGTACACAGGAAGAATTGAGCTCAAAAAAGCAACAACATTAAATCTATGGGCATGGATGTGTATAGATTGGCTTGGTAGATATATTGTTCACATATACAAGCACGTGTCTATTGCTTTCAGAGGTACATCAACACAAAAGATGGGAATGGTCATGAGCTATATGGGTTAGGAGAGATTTTTTTTTTCCCCTCTCGGGATGATGCTTGAGGGGCTTAAAGGGGTTTTTTTACTGAATGATTACTTGAGGAAAAAGTTAGGCATGTCCTCCTGTTTCCGTCTCCAACATCTGCCAGAATTTTAGAAGTAGAACTTTACTTCTTGAAACAATTCCTGGTTTTGCTTATAAAGAATATTTTGAATGCGGATCAAGTTTATTTTTACGTGATTTCTTTAACTGCTGAAGACATAATTTAGAAGGAATAAAATTCCTTCAAATATAAGTGACCACTAATTGTAAATTTAAAAAAAGGATCTGGTAAGAAAGAAATGTTCTGCTTGCCATTTTTATAATGTAATAAGCATGCTAAACTTAAGAACTGAATAAATATTTGTTTAAGTACATAATTGCTTAAATAAATGTGTGCAGACATTTAAATACATTTTTCTGGTTAGCAAAAAGACTTGGCAAGCATATTTGAAAGCTAGAGCTAATAATAAACCGGAACAGAATAGTTACCAATCAGTGAGACTAAACTTTTCTTTTAAATTACGTATAACCAAAAAATAATTAATGCAGCACAAGATTAAAATATATTACTCATACCAGATTTTCCTGTTTGCCACTTTAAATGAAGATAAGACCAGACTTATGCAGAATACTACTTTGATTTTAATAAATCCATTGTGATCTAGGAACTAAAATGCAGCTCTCACTTACTGGATATCATTTTCTTCTGGAAAAGCAGAGACAGAGAAAGCTTTGAAGGTCATGGTAGATAATCAGTTGAGTGCAAGTTCCTTGTGCGATCCTGCAGTTTGAAAGCATTAATATAATTTTAGCTGAGTAAAAGAAAGCGATACTGGCAAACTAAATTAGGTTTTTTGTCTGTCAAAATAGCTAGTGGAGATGGTGCTCAGATAAACAATTAGCGTGGCTACAGGGAACGGGAGAGTTTTTCAGTCCAGTGCACAGGTGTGGCCATGTGCAGATGCCATATAAAGCTTACTGTGTTCTTCAGGTATTGAAGTACAACTTGAAACAATCAAAATAACTCTCAAAGATGTAAAAATTAACTTAGTCTTTAAAGTATGAGTGACACAAATGTGAAACCACTTTCCTTCTGCTTTATTGCAATCAAGGTACTTGTTTTGCTTGTTGTAGTGCATCTAATGTTCCAGTGGTGTGGTCAGTTTATTAAACCTGTACCACATTGTTACGCCTTCAGAAACCAGGGACTTTAATTATGTACTAAAAAAACTGTACAGTGGTTCTTAATTTTGCAACAGTGAGCGCTTTCTGGGGAGATGAGTTCTCTGGGCCCAAGGTGTTTCCCATCAGGCAAGTAATTTAAAACACATGGAGAAGGTATCAAAAAACACCTTCTGGAGATTGAAGATATTCTTACTAGTTCTAAAATACCACATGTAAGCTGTAAGAGTTCAGAAGACACAGAAATGTTATTCTGTGTCTCACTTGGAATCATGGACAGAGTGCCACCTGCATCCTGCAGAAAGATAACTTACCTTTGAGAAGGCAGCAAGCTGGCAGGGCAGCCTGTGGGCTGCTGTGGTCTCTGCAGCAGGGGCAAGCATGGCTTTGGGAAGCACTGACCCACCACAGCTCACAGGGAGGACTTCTGAACAGGGGACACAGTGAATGGGACACACACAATTTTATCCTGGGTTTGCCTTAGTCCAATTCTGTAAAACCTATTTGCACAGTGAAGATATTTTTTCTTTTTTTTTTTCTTTTTTTTTTTGGACCTATTCCTTTTTTGTGTTCCAAATATGTCCACCGAAGCTTACTGGGAGTTTCTCCAAAGAGAGGAGGTCAGGTGTGGATATGTAGCTATGTTTTACAGCATTTGCATGAGGGACTTCTGGAAAATGATTTTTGCATTTTGTATGTTGTTTAGCTGTCTGTCTTGCTTCTAACTGCTTGTTGTGAAATCAAAAGCATACAAATAAAGAAAAGCTTACCTTACTGGATTTCTGTGTGAGAATGTATGTGAGTGTACCCATGTTAAGATACCGTGTATCTTTTCTTTGTCTTGGTGTGCTTTGAGTAAGGGTCTTAATACTGATTGATTAACAGTTTACTTTCCAAAACTGACCGCAAGGATGCAAGTTTAACAAATTCATAAAACTATACAGTGGATTAAACTGTGACTTAATCATATCAATTTAGTTTGGCTCTATGAATAGCTAATAAATGGCTTTACGGTTTTTTAATACCTAGGAGCCATGCTACAATACACTCAAGTTGCTTCAGATAATAATCTCTAGTTAGTTCTGCTAGACGATGAATAGACCGTTTGTACTAGTTTTTATATAAAATACAAATCTTCACTTTAGAAATATTTCTGATATTTTGGCAAACAAATTGAATTTAAGATACAATTTATTACAATTTTACATGTAAATTTTGCATTTAGTAGTTCGGGGGTTTTTTAAATTTTGGTAAACCTAATAAAAATGTAACTGTAGTTGTATATTTATGATAATTTCACTTGTGTGTGCTTTTAGTAATGCATGTATACTACATACTAATGAGTGAATGAGGTGACACTTCAGAATTGGAATATAGAAAGAATCCTTGTAATTAGAATGCTTAGGTGCAAATTTTGACTCTGCTGCTGAACTGTTATGCTAATTTATTATAAAATGCATGATACTTGCAAATAAATGATAAAATACCTACCTGGTGCTGCGTATTAGTAGTGCTTTATCCAAATAGTGTTTATTGAGCAGAAGTGATGTTCTTGCAAAATGTGAAAGTTTCAGGGTGCTGGAGTTCTGCCTTTTCAACATATGTGCTCTTACCAGATGGAAACACTCATTCTGTAGGTGCAGCAATTAATTGCTTTTGTCTCAGTACTTAATTTGATTTTGCTTGCCCCCCTTAATATAATCTAGTCATGAAATCTTTTCAGTCTCATTTAATGTCAGGTCGAATACACTGTGCTGCCCTCATGAGAAACTGCTTCCCTGTGGCACCAGGGTTCTAGATTTGTTTTTGGAGTAGCAGGGGTTTGCTGTATTGTGTGCCAGCTCCTGCTTAATTGGGCGGCATCAGAGGAGAAGGTCAGAAGGTGAGGTGATGGTGGCCTTTAAAAATGAGTATGAGCAGGGAAAGCAGAAACCAACAAAGATGTCACAAGGGATGACATGGCCAATGCAAAGAGTCACATAGGTGTTTCCAGGTGCACGCGACACCTGGTGTGTCTGCACCGAGTGTTGCAGTGACTGTGACCTGAACTGACGAGCACAAATAGGATACATGGCTATGCAGGCAGGAGAAACTCTTAAATTTTAGGTGCTGTTGCTCTGGACAAAGCATCAGGGCTTTGGAATAATTAATGTCAAGATTATTGAGTGCTCACTGGCTTATTCAGGCACAGTTAGTTTTATGTTTTCTTTCATGATTTACTGACATAGGATGTTACTGTAACCCTGAAGGACCTGTATACTGGAGTGGGCTGTATATACATGGAGTCGAAACATTATGTGTAAAAGCAGTGTTAGAAGTTTTATTTAAATGGGCAAGTTGGTGTGTTTTTTCCTTAAAAGCACAACAATTTAAGCATAAAATTTGTAACAGTTTCAGTTTAGTTACTAGGTATTGGTTGTCACATTATAGGGTAGAATAGAATTAGAATAGAATAGAATAGAATAGAATAGAATAGAATAGAATAGAATAGAATAGAATAGAATAGAAAAGATGACCAGCAGAAAAACATCTTGGCCTAATGTATAAATGGGGAGAACTGGGAAAGATATGCATGGACATTCTCTTCTACCAGCCATACTGGTGAATAGTAGATGCTTGGAAACAATTCACCATGTGTTTCTGTCTTCTCTCTTCACCTGGTCTTCGTTTTATTAAATTTTATCTTTGATATACTATATACACACAGGTTTACATAGATTTTATATATATATAGATATGTATATACACATATAATCATATATATGGTGGTGTGTATATCTTCATATACAGAAACATCCTGATGGGATGGATTCCTGGGCAGTAGTAGGCACCACTCTTAGTCATGGCACTAGCTGTTCTTGGCTCTGTTAGCCATAGAGATGCTTTAAATCTGGGATTTGGTACAACAATTAGATACAGAGCATGTATAGCTCACAAATCCCCCTCTGCTGTGACCCCAGATATTGATTAATTTGATTAGACAGTTGGAAGACTATTCAGAATTATCTGTGGAGCAAGCAGCATTTTGAAACCAGTCTTTATTAATATTAAAATGATTTATTGCTTCATATAATCAAAATAACTTGGAGTTTGAGTGTGCATCTGACGTTGCATAAATCTCTAGGTAGTGGTGGGTGTTTGAACAAATTTTGTGCAGTCTGCTTATTCACTTAAAATTTTCAAAACAAGTACGTATTCAAAAGCTGCTTCATTTGAAAGGACAGAGCTTTCACAGCTTACTGGGCTGCAGATTTAATACCAATGAACTTTAAAAGCTTTTGCCAGGACAAGTGCATACATCTTTGTATTGCTCCACAAGTTGATGGTTTAGCTGAGAAATAAATTGTAAATGTCAGATCTGAAGACAGGCTTGTACAACTGAAAAATTGTGTGTGTGGTGGTGGTTTTTTTTCCCCCAGCTATGTTGATTAGCTTGGTGAGACACTCCCTCCCACTACACATGCTTTGCTTTATTTATTCCATGTGTACTGTTATTTGTTTATTTATGTATTTATTTTTAAGTATCACTTGCATTCCGGTCTAAATGTGCTTGAAAATTACCATCTGCTCTCCTGCTATTTAGATAGGGCATGCTACAACTGAGGTGAAGAGCTGTCACGTCAAATATTTTCATTCTGGTTTTCGCACCTTTGATACTGAGTTACATAATTGCAGCACAGGACCATTTCCAGGGATTCCTTATTTTCTTTTTAACCCTCCCATTCCTCCCCCAGTCATTTTTGAATTTTGCTGCCTTTCAAGAGTGTTTCCAGTGCGGATGCAAGATTGTGGGTGCTAGGAGGAAAGGGTTCAGCCCCTTGAGAAGGGTCTCACCTTTTGGTAAAATGCTAAAAATAGTAGAATAATGGAATGTAAAATCAGAAATTGCCTATTTATGGTGCGGAACGTTTATATGGAGATAAACATTGTACAGTTGGGTTCATTTTGGATTTAGTTGGAGTTTTTCCTTTCCATTTGGTTGTTTCTTTGCTGTTTTCCACTTTTCTTGTCTTCTCTTAAACCAGGTGAAATACAAAAGAATCAATGACATACAGAATATATTTCCTGTAATGCTGAGGTTTTATCTACTAGTGATTTGGTGGGGTTATTTGTTTGGCTGGGTTTTTATCTTTTTTTCTCCTTTCCTTTTTTAGTTTCCTTCTTGCTATTGTGCTGTTAGGTTTGGCTGGTCTTTTAAATTCAAGGATTAGGAGCATTGGTGACTGCTCTCAAAATTAGACCATTATAAAAATGAACAGATCATCTGTATTCATGCTGACAGTCACTTTGGGTTGAATGGGAATAAACTGACAGAAGATGGTGTTAGGAATGAAACGTGACGGGGAAAGCAGTTAGCACAAACTGCCCAATAATTTCTCATAGTTGGGAAAAGAGCACTGCTATAGAGCAGGGGTTGTGCCAGTAAAATAGCTGTAAGATAAATTCATGGAGTTACACTACCAGGCAGTAAAATTTGGTGTATGGCATCTGCCTCCTCCCCACTGGTTCATACAGTAATGGGATGGGTACCAGAATAAGCACCAAACTCCGGGTGTTGATGTCTCCTGTGAGGCAGAGTTTATTACACGACTTGTTTTGACCCACTGAGGCCCAGGTGGGACAAATTGGTGTTGGCTACTTCTGGGCTGAGACAGACCCCTTTGTCATCTCTGCGGGGTGGCAAGCGGTTCCCCTACATGCTTCCCAATCCATCGCTTTTCTAGAGAGGAACAGTAGTCTTGTGTTTAGTTTTCTTTTGCTGCTGAAGCATGGGGTGCAATAAATTTAATTAGTTACTTTTAGACGATAGTCTGTGCATTCTTGTGACTTACTTTGGAGGGATCTTTGTTTTCAGTGCATATGGGAGTATCTCCTGTAGCATCAGTGGACTCCGTGG
Source organism: Pitta sordida (assembly GCA_013390025.1). Lineage (NCBI taxonomy): Eukaryota > Metazoa > Chordata > Aves > Passeriformes > Pittidae > Pitta > Pitta sordida. The sequence goes on from WEKX01021613.1 coordinate 204,197, forward strand.
AGGGTTTAGTGGCAGGTTCATACTTCCAGAGCCTCTTGTGTGTATGTAGTGTGGGCATCCCTCTGCTCCATCTGTTAATGCACCCTTTGAGTTATCTTGAGCTTGGTGAATCGAATGGAGGAGCAGTGGGGCATAGCTGGGGTCATGAAGCTCAGCCAAACCATCTCATGGGAATAAAACATTTCCCCCTAACCAACCACCTGTTTTTTGCCTCGTTTAACCTTCTGGAAAACCATGCGGCGCAGACGCTTCAGCCCAAGTTGTTTGTTGTAACGGTAATGTGTGGTATCAATCCCTGGTGTGGTAGCTGTGACCTCAGGCCTGGAAAGGACGCACCTGTTTCGGATGGTATCACCCTTATGTATACATGCATGTATGTGCTGTGTGCATGCTTTCTTTTGGAGCAGTAGATGGGACATTTTCCATCTGTAAAAGCTGCCCCAGAATGCAAGACCGCTGGTACGGTTGTAAATGCTGAGAGGAGAAACAGAGATTTGTCCTGGGTGGGTCCTGTTTTCTCAGCTACACCAGAATTATTTTGTTACAGATTTGTTGAGTTTTTTAAATACTGGTTTTGGTTTAGCCACTCAAGTGAGAGTTTAAGTAGACTGAACAGCCCAATCCAGTTAGTAGTAAGAAGGTGACCATCTTTCTTCCTCACCCATTACTTCTCTGCATTCTCACCGAGGAGCTGCAGAGGTTTTCGTGGCTTACCGAAATCCTACAAATTCTATATTGTTTCTGTGCTTTTAGCACATACTTAAAAGTAGCTAAGAATACGCAGAAGTACTTAGAAAAATGTAACTTTAGGCTGGCTGGATGAACCAAAAACTCGTGCTGCCTTATTTATTTTTCCTAACACCTTTCACATCCCTCGAGGCATGTTTTGACTTTGAAAACTGGATTGTATGTGTGTATTGACTACTCAAGTGCTTAAGAAACTGCAGTGTGCTAGACACATTACAATGTATTTGGAAGAAACGCATTGGGAGAAAATACTTAGCAAACTAAATTGGTAGGAGATGATAAACAGAGAAAATGTAAATCTGTATAGGGAGAGTTTGTTCCAAAGAGTTGAGAGTAGGAGGTGGGATTCTTAGCTATGCCATAGATTTGAATGAAAGGTTTAACATGTAGGCCCTACTGAGGTAATAATATCTGTCAGCTTCATTGATATATTCTATGTATGTATCAGTGTGAATTACTTAAGGTTTTCAGATGAAGGACAAAATTCAGTGAGGATGTCGTGTTAAGTATAGACAGATGTCTATGTATGTATGTATTTAATGTCTTGGATGTTGGAGTCGTTTTTTTCCCCTTCTGGGGTTTTCTTTAGCTTTTTATGCTCTGCATGATGCAAAATACAGTGTGTATCAATCATGTGGCTGTTACATGGCATTTTGCTGGTGTTACAAATCTGAGTCAGACTTGGGGGACTCTGGGAAAGTTTCCTTAATTTTGGACAGTTCCTGTTCCTTGCAGCACACTGATCCAGGTTGGATCTCCTGCTCTCCCTGTGAGTCAGTACAGTACCTTCTAAATTTTCATGAAGCTTAACTTTGTGTTGCTGAATGGGTGGGAGACTTTGGGGTCGCTTTTTGTTAGGAAGGACAGGAAGAGTCTTAGTTTTCTGTAGGTTCAGTGCTGTGAAGTGGCTCAGCTCAGGGCCAGGCTGGTGCTGGGGTCATGGAAAAGAAGAGATGGAAAGTGTGTGCTGGGAGGATGGAGAGAAAGTGAATCTCTGGCACCTGACAGTGATGGACTTGCTTTGCTGCATTGCCACAGTCAGAATAATTTAAAAATAAGCAGTAATTGGTTCATTAGGGCTCATGTCCTTGAACAAGGCATCTTGATGGCTGCCACTGGGTCTGCCAAAGCTTTGTGGTGATGCCTTGTGCTCTTCTGTACAGCAATCCCATTCTGGACCTAATAAATGTTTAAAAGAAATTGGTATGTGTCCATTATTTTATTCTAGTTTTATAGAACAGAGTTTTGTCAAGATGCTTTATATGACTTCTCAAACCAGATGTATTCAGAAGGACGATGACTGACTGATACCTAGAGGATTTTTTCTGCAACGTTTTCATTTATGAGAAGTAATGAGGTCACTGCTCAAGGAGTGGCTTTAATGTGGCATGTTTTGGCAGCTTTCTAGAAAAGCAGTGTTTAGGTAGGCACTCCTAATAGGCTAGTAAATCTTGGTTTTTGTAAAGAAAATGTGCTGTGGCCCTCCTGCATTGTGTTTGTAGGTGGGTAGTTGCTTTTGTACAGGGAAAACAAAAATTGCAGAAGTCACTATAATGAAACAGATCTGCTACCAGCATTTTCCTCTGTGTATAACAGCAATAGGCAAACACAGAAGCTTTTAATTAAATTCATTTCTCTATTAATTTTCTTATAATATGTTGCATGCACTAGAATCCAAGTTCCTTAAGACTGTTTGGAAAGCTTACTTTTTTTTCCTTTGTGTTTCCTAAATCTTAATAATCTAAACATCAGGCAGACTGTTACTTGACACAAATTTGTTGTCATATTCCAGGTCTGCCTTGAATTTTGGCAAAATTTATTTCATAAAACCTCTTCCTTCTTATTTCTCTTTCTTTTTAAATGGCACCACATCAAATGTTGTCCAAAATCTGACTCACTGATGAAGTAAGTCTTCAAAAAAGACAGATGGAGAAAGCAAATGTTGTTAAAAAATTTGTATGAAGTATTGTAGCTGTGCTAATAGTCACTTTTTAATCATAATTGGTGTGCAGGGTTTGATTTGGTTTACATTTCTTTGTTTTTGGTTTTCATGATTTCTTAGTTGTACAAAGCTATTGTTTTGGCTGTACAAAACCCAGTGTGCTCTCATGCAGTTTCTCAGTTAAGCAATATAAAGTTAGAGATTTTGTCTTTCAAGGGAATAGATTAAATTTCTTCTACCAAAAGATTCTCTACTACAATTTCTCTTTTTTTTTTTTAAACTACAAGCATATATAAGTGTTTACAGAAATTTGTGGGTATCTATATACAGATATAAAAGTTCTTGTGTAAAGCATCTCATTGTTGTACACAGTGCAGTTCCTATTAAATTTACAATACAGTGGGGAAAAATATGATTGAGTTTTTAAGTGTGTGTGAAACTGGTAAGGCTTTTGTTCTTGTTGCAATTTGTTTATTAGTTTTAGTCTGTACATATCAGTCTTCTATTGATTTTTAAGGGAAAGGCAGTAGGGTTTTCCTTTTAACCATTCAGATAGTGTTTTTGATCAGGAATATTTTTCAGCTGTGATGTCCTTTTCAATTATAAAATAGTATTTGCCTTTTATAGCTGAGTATTAAATAAATTTTAAAATAGGTTCAGCATGACTGAAATAAGATCTTTTTGTCAAGATTAATGTGTATGCATACAGAAATACTGCATTTCTGAATATGGGAAATAATACGTCAAATCTGAGCCACAAAACAGAAATGTAGATGGATCTTTGCAGTGTGTATATTTTATTGCTACTTTACCAGTGATTTTTCTTTCATGTAGATTGACATAAAGACAAATATGTACTTTCCTTTAGATATTAAAACCACTATCTCACCTGTGAGGGATTGTAAAATTATATCCCTTTAAAAGAGAATACATCAATCTACAAAAAATTGCATCTTCAAGACAAGATGTTTCTTCTTTCTCTATTCCTAAGTGTATTCAGAAATAAAGAGAGAGCTACAAGATTTAAGTCAATCTGAAGATTGCATCAAATACTGAGAGTCCTCTAATTTTGCTATAGTTATGTAGGATAGTGACTTCTTTTACAGTCCACTTCAGCATAGAGTAAAGAGGCATTTGTTTTGTGAGTACCTGTTCTTTAAAGGACACATATCAAAGAATCTTACTACAAATTTAAAAGGATGTAAAGCTTTCTATAGTATCATAGATAGTATAACAATTTGTTGTAGAAGCAGCTTCTAAAATTGGGTGTTTGGAGTGGGGAGAAGTGTTTAATCTGTGGATGTAGCTGGTAGTTCTTAATGGTAATTAGTAAAAAATATTTTAGGTAGAACATTAATTAAAATAATCTCATTCAAGCCTTGCAATAATAGGCACTGACTTCCGTCTATCCATGTGGGTTTTTTTAATCAGATCTATCGAATCATCATTAACTTTCTGCCTAGCCTGCATTTTCAGTGCAGTTTTACATACTAATACCTGAACTTTCCTGCTTCTGGGTGATTGCCTAAGACTTACCTATCTTCCTGAAGGACTTCAGTGTTTGTCTCACTGGCTCTGAAGGCATAAATACAGAGTATTTTTCCATGTATACCCTCAATTTAGAAACAGCTTTATAACTGAAATGAAAAAAAATGTATTTGAAGGACAGCCATAATTGCCTTGTTAATGGGCTTCCCTCTGTCCAGCACCTCTCCAGTTGTTGTCTTTCTGTCACTCCATTAAGTACTCCTTGGTCATCCATTGAAAAAGTACTGGAGTGAATTCTATCCTGACCTTTTTGTGTCTTCTTTCAGCTAGATGAAGGATGAGAAAAGCTGTTCATTTTCAGAGCTGCTCACAGTGGTGGAGCTCTTACCATTCCCATCCTTTACACAACTTGTGTCAGGGGAGTAGAAGGGGATCCAAGCAGTTGGATGTTGTCCTTAAAATGCGAAAAAGGAAGCCTTCTCTTTTAAGTTGGCATTGGTGAGTGTTAGATGAGCCGTACGTATTTACTGTAGTATGTACATACCTGTTTGGTTGGGAGTTTAGATGATGAAGTAGTGTCAGGGGAGGTTTAGGTTGGATATTAGGAAAAGGTCCTTCCCCCAGCAGGTGGTTGGGCACTGGAAAAAGCTCCCCAGGGAAGTGATCACAGCACCAAACCTGCTGCAGTGCAAGAAGTGTTTGGACAATACTCTGGGGCGCATGGTGTAACTCTTGGGGATGGTCCTGTGCAGGGCCAAGAGTTGGGATGGACTCGGTGGTCCTTGTAGATCCCTTCCAACTCGGCAAATTCTGTGACTGTGATACTCATTCAGGGCTTTGCTGCCCCAGAGTGGGAGAAGCAATAGCTGGTGAGGTGTTGTTCCCCTTGGAGCTTGGGGTTTGATTGAAATCTTGCCTTTGAATAACCCCTGAACTGTGCAGCCCAAACACTGAGCACCAAGCTACATTACTTTCTGAACTGAAAACATTTTCACCAGTGCTATTCAAGCCTTTGGTTTCAGAATAATTTTGGAAAGAGGATACCAGTGGATACTGATTTAGTGAAATCATTACCCCATTTTCATTAACTTTGTGAGAATGATATATTTATTTTATTGATGTCTAGTTCCTTATATTCCAGAAAATGGAGTTAGAAAAGGCCCATTAATGTTCTGGAACTCTGTAGATGGGAACAGCATTGTTTCATGTTAAAATTACCTTAACCTCCAAGAAAGTCGTGTTCCACTGTGACTCCGTTTAATGTGTGTGTCTGCCTACAGGTTTACGTGGACACTACACTAAACAAACTACAATATGACATACAAATTTAACTCAGTGATGCTTATCTTCGTGTTACCTAAGTCTGTTGTAAGTCCATATTAATTTTATCTGTATTAAGTGCTTATTAATTTCCACATTATCAAAGTAGGACAATACATTGCAGTGCACTAGTTTGGTTACCTGTGAGCTGTTGGAAAATGTGATGAGTGTAATTTTGTGCAGAGCAATGAATTTTTGTCACAGTTAAAGTGTCTTCAGAAGAAAACTGGTTTCAAAACGGGGAGAGATTTGAAAAATTTCAGTTTGGTTTGGGGGCTTTTCCCGAATAGTGTTTTTCTTTTCAGTGTTTTTTTTTCTCAGCTGTAAGTTATAACTTGTATGTTCTTGGCAGTCATAGTCAAATCTAAATATTCAAATTTTGTAACTTTTTTCAGTTTTCTGTTTTGACAGACTTTGATTTTTTCCTCTTTCAGTGTGTTCATGTAAAAAATGCTTTCATTCTGGGTTAAAAACTTCCTAAACCACTTTTAGTAATTTAGAAAAGCACAAAGCAAGACACCCTAAAATAACCCTCAGGAGTTTTCACATTCGAATATTAGACATTGAAATCTTCATGTGTATAATTAAAATTTATATTAATTAATTAATTCCTTATATGGAAAAAGTGGTTTTCACATTTCTTTTATTTTGATATGTCATAGACACCGATTTTATTTCCTCCCCCCTCTGTCCTGCACTTTGCTGAGCTCTGAGGATGCTATTGATCTTCGGCCTCACTCCTTTCTTAAACTTTTTTGAAAGCTCCTGCTTTTTGAAATTGGGAATTCTGTTTCAGTTTGCCAACTTCCTTTGACATGGTAGAATGGGGAGAGAGAATGGCAGGGGAGGAGATGCTCTGCCTCCAGCTCGGAAGGCTTCTCTCCATCCGCTGTGCTACCTTCTTTTTCCTTGTCTAAGGCAGGGTGGGCTTTGATGGATCTTTCAATATGAGTATCATCTTCCAACACAGAGCATGGGAATGGCCTAGCCTAGAGGGTATGAGAGTCGCTCTCTAAGATAGTATTCTAAGGAGGATATCACTGACAATTCTGCTTCATAGCTGCTTTTCTTGTGTTTTGCCAGCACTGTTCTGTGTATATATGGGTAACTTTGAAATACTTTTCTACTGTTGGATGTTAAAATAACTAAGGAGTAGATTTCATAGTCTTTGATTCATTGGTCTTCATCTCACACTTTCTGATTTCATACAGCTTGCTTATATGAAGAAGAATTAGGGAGATATTTAAATGAATTCGGGTTTTTGCCTAAGTCAGAGGGAGTTTCTTTCAGTATTTTGGCTTTTATAGTCCTGAAATAGGTTCTTAGTAGTTATCCACCAAAGAAAAGATAAGAGAAAACTGGTTGCATGTGTTCAGTTGAAAGTCATGCTGGAGTATGAAGTTCTCAGGCAAAATAAATTCAAAAGTGAAAAGACACTGGTGGGATAAACCCTGCTGCAAAGATTCACAGATCCACAGAATACTCTGAGTTGGAAGGGACCCACAAGGATCATCGAGTCCAACTCTTAAACAGCACCACTGCCTCCCTGGTGGGAATCGAACCCCCCGTCTCCTGCGTGAGAGGCGGTGACACTCACCGCTGTACTAAAGTGGATTTTTTTAATACAGTTTACTGGGATCTAAAAATAAGAGGTAGGCAGATAGTGATGCAGTAGTGGAATTTTTACGGAAAAAATGGCTTTGTTGATGTTTTTCTTAACAATTCACTGCTGTCCCAAAAAGTATTTATTTTTGGCTAGAGTACAAATTGAACCACTTAAAAATGAATTGTGTTTTATTAAATAACTCTTAATCAAGATTATTTTGGATTGCTTCTCTTGTATGGTAGTTATTTCCTGATCGGGAAGAAATTGTCAGTGACTTTTGAGCTGCGCTAATTAATCAGTACCCTTCACCTAAACAATTATTTTGAATGTAGGCCTAATGATGATCTTCTCTCTTGGTTACTTCAGTTTATTGATGGAGAATATTTAAGAACCTTATGAAGTCTCCCAAGTCTTCTACATAGACACAATGATAGCATTAGCACTGAAAGAGTAAAATGCATGAGAGCAGGAAAAATGCAGTACAAACAGAAGAGGATCCCGGTGCTATAAAATAAATGTGCACAATGAAAATAGAGCACAGAAAGACTGAGAAGAAAAATTCCCTTAAAAACAGTGAAAGGCACTATCTCTCGCACATCCCTGAGTTGTTAGGAGCTGTGAGATGGCTGCCGCTGACTGGGTACAGTGTGAGGGGCACCCGCTCCTCCTCACTTGAGAAGTTGCCTGTAAACTGGCAGAGTCACACAGAATCACAGAATCACAGAATCACAGAATATTATGAGCTGGAAGGGACCCACAAGGATCATCTAGTCCAACTCACCATCTAATACCCGTAGGGAGACCGAGAGCACATCGCAGGGCATAACACCAGCCTAGATCCCTCACAGTCTAGCAGGCCACTCCGAGCCGGAAGGGGCCCAACGTCATCCAGCCCTACACCTCCCTGCTAGACCATGTCACTAAGCTCCTCGTCCAGTCTTCTCTTAAACACCTCCAGGGACGGTGACTCCACCACCTCCCCGGGCAGCCCATTCCAATATGCGATTACTCTCTCTGTGAAGAACCGCTTCCTAATGTTAAGATTGAACCTCCCCTGGCGTAGCTTGAGGCCGTGCCCTCTCGTTCTGGTGTCGTCAGCCTGGAAGAAGAGGTCCACACCCATCTGGCTGCAACC
>WEKX01021613.1:212533-265450 GCA_013390025.1 Pitta sordida
TCCTCTTGGATTACAAGGGGGTTATCCTGCACCCCAGCCCCCTCCATGCCACCGCTGGTCCAGTTGTCCTGCGGACAGTTTGTTTTGCTATTGAAAACAGAGGCAAAGTGTGCGTTAAGTATTTCTGCTTTCTCCTCGTCTTTGGTTACTGTATTGCCCTCCGCATCCAATAGGGAGTGGAGGGTGTTACTGCCTTTCTTTTTACTGTTAATGTACTTATAGAAACTTTTCTTATTGTCCTTGACAGAGACAGCTAGGTTGAGCTCTGTCTGGGCTTTCGCCTCTCTGGTTTTCCTCCTGCACCGCTTCACAGCTTCCTTGAACAGACTCTGACTCACCTCCCATTTTTTCCAGAGGTTGTACATCCTCTTTTTCTCCCCCAGCTCCTTCAGGAGCTCTTTGCTCGTCCCTTAAGCAGCCTGGGTGCCTGCGGTTTTGCGAGCCCTGCAAAAGTGGTGTTCATTATATGGGATGATGGTGAACTTCTTGGCTTGTGTTTATGGATCAAAGCTTGAAAATTGCTAAAGCAGTTCCTCCACCAGCTCCTCAAAGTCTAGACCTTTCCTGTGGAGTGGCGGTATTGTGTGGTTCATGTGTTGCTCTGTCACATTGCACAGGGAGGGGACAGCTTGTGCCTTAAGATAGCATTTGGTCATTTATGCGACTTGGGTTTGGTTTGTTCCCAAAAGGGGATTTCAAAGGATGGTTAATTGCTAGTTGAAAATCAGCCCTGTGCTCTCCTTTTGCATGCTTTCTGCAGTTCTTTTGGGATTTTATTTTGTTTTGTTGTTTTGATAGGTCCAAGCTGTTCAATATAATCTTTTTCGACTGAAAGCACTTTTTTGTTAATATTACTGAAGTGTTTTACCACAGCAGTGGCAGTGATTACAAGACTACTCCGTTTTGGCTAACAAATGCAATAAATGTGATGAAAATCCCTCTGTGTTTTACATTTCACTGCATAACGTGTTTATATAACATGTTAAACACTTCTGTCCGAAGAACAGCTTTCCACCAAGGTAAAATGTATTTTCCATGGTGCTTTTTAAAATTACTGTGGGAAAGAGTAATTCCTGCTCACTTCTCACTCCTCGCATGTCTAAATCTACATTTCCCAGTGTTTTAAAAATACACATTTTCTTATTTTCCCGCCACCCTTAGAATTTTTCAGCTTGTCTTTGAGTTCTATAAGGCAAGAGTCTGGAGGACACATTTTTCCTGACACCAGGAATCTGGCGGAGGCGCTGGGCGGGAGCAGCCAGGTCCCTGCCGGAGTGCACCGTTGCGCGAGCGCTAATTTGGCTTTTTGTATTCTTGTCCTGTCTGTTTGTGGTATTTAATGCTCTAACATCTCTTTGGTTGGGTGAACCCATATGTCATTCAAATGGGAACCTGTGCCTTGCCATTGGCCTGACAGCCGCTCAGCCGTGGAGCACAATGATAAAATTATGAAAACTGTGTCTCTGCTCATTGGACCAGTGGAATTTACAAGCATTTCTCCTCTGTGTGCCTAAATGCTATGTTGCCGTGCCTTGGCTCACACGGCAGATTTTTCTGGATTATAAGCCTAGTCAATAATGTGAAAGCTCACTTGTGCCTTTTTTTCCCCCTACCCTGTTGGGTTTTTTCCCCCCTCTCTTCCTTTTTTTTAGATGTGTACTCCTCACAGACATAATCAAAAGCCAGCTGCTCGCTTTGATGGTTACAAAAACAAATATTTTATTTATATCTTTAAAATAAAAGCAGAGATTTTATGATAAGCAACATTTTGCTGCTGTTTGGTTCTGTCAATGTATTTAACAGTAAATATATAAGGAAGATTATTTATATACAGATTCTGTTTACTTCGGCATTATTTATAAAGCAATACTGTGTGATGGTAGTCATGTGTGTAAAGTCATGTTTTTCTCCATGTCTGCCTGTTTGTGGTATGGTGCACATTACAGATACATAAATGTTATTTGACATAAGGGAATAAAACTATTTTCAGCTCATGAAATAACCCTGTTGGTATAAACTTTAAAAGCTCTCTCTCAAAATCACCACTGTTGAACATATAGCACCTTTCTGCTGTAGTGTCACCTGTCTTTTTTCGCATGTGGTTGAAATGTCATGGTAATAACCAATTTGTCACATGAAAGTTAGTGAAATACTCTTGCTCACACTTGGGAGCGAGACCAAACCCTGCAATCCTAATGTATTAGGAAAGTGTAATTTTGCTGAAACAGTCTTGGCTTCCATTTCTGTGTATCTTACTTGCTTTGTGTACCTTGTAGATCCAAGAGAAACTTCTCAGTAATTAAAGTTGTCAAGGTTATCCTGCACCCTGATATTATGAGAGAATTTACTGCACTTTGGGCACATGAAGGATGAATTTGCTGTTCAAGAAATAGTATTGAATGTCTCGTGCAGCATATACTGAAATAGCAGAGGATGTCATTGCTGGGCTAATTGTTGCTTGTTTCTCTGTTAGTGAATTTGATAGTGCCTCTGTGTGCAATTTTTTTACCTTTTATACTTACTGAATAAACTTAGCAGTAAGGAAAGTGTAAGGAAGGTATAGTTAATGCAGTTGAAACTGTATTTTTTTATAGAAGTGCGTAGAATAGTCTGTTCTTATTTTATTGGAATTCCTTTGCTTTTGGCAAAAGGAGAAAAATATGACTGAGAATGGCAGCAGGAAAATTGGTACTGATTTGTTTACCAATGAATCACAAATTTCTTGCATCTTTTCTTGTATGATACTTTTCCTGATTGTGGTCATCAGACAAAAGATTGTGGAGATCCTTCTAATCTGACACGTTGCAGAGCTTTTTCTAGGCTTTCTGCTTTCCTTTTTGGGCTTGCTGGTAACAAGAAAATTAAAAACCTGAAATCTTTATTTTCTGTTTGCAAGCAAAATTGTGTGCTTTTTTGTGAAATGTGTTGGAAAACGTATTCCTTGCCCCAAGGATATTGCAGTATAAATCCCTCAACTCATACGTTCATGTGTATATCACTGGTTATGTTAGTAGGGTTGGTCTTCTTAAGCTCAGTGGCACTGCACCTACAATTAAAGTTTAAAATTGCAAAGTATTTTGTAGAGTTGGAACCTGAATGACACATTATAGAAATAAATAAAGATGTGGGGAGAAAAAACTTACAGAAAAGGCTACAGGCTTTGCTGAGTTTGTAGGGTTTCTTTGGAAGTGTATGCATTTCAACTGGGACTGACTTCATGGTTTTATTTATAATATAGAATTTAATAAATTATAAGACCTACATAGGAAGTACTTTGAATTTGGGTATTTCATAAATCAAGCCATAATTGTGTTTTGTAGGGCTCTGTAAAGCACTGTACTACATTGTGTGTCTGCCCTGTTCATGTGCAGAATTTCTATCCTACTCCTTTTACATTACTGCACTTGAGAGAATTTTCACTAGTTGGAACACAAGCTGAAAGGGATCTTTAGGAAAGCACAGTCAAGCAGACATAATAAATTTTGAAAGCATAAAAACCTACCTCGCAATTGAGAGAGGTAAAGATTTACAATACATCATAGAAATACTTTTTTTCTGAGAGAGCAAAAATCTACTGACTTGCCAAAGCTTTTCTTACTTCAAGGCAATGGAAAAGCCACTTGCAGTGTAACAAGTTGTTTTCTTTTTGACTTGAAGATGAAATAATATTATTTTCAGATCAGTTATAGGCAACAAAGTAGAAGAGGCAAGACTTTCAAGGATGTGCATGTCTAGGTTTTTGTCTCTGATGCACAGAATGGTTACATTGGATACTAATTATTTGATTACATGCCTTTTCTTCTGGAGCAATATTGAGATACACTGCACTGAAGCAGCTTGTCTTTCCTCAAGGGAGCAGGTCCTCCATGAAATGCTGCATAGAAAGAAGAACAAACACTAGTGAAAGAAACTAACATTTAGGTAAAGATAGCATATATTAGCATATGCCTTTTATGCCTTACAGTGTGAGGGTATAAAATCAGCTTTTTTTATGGGTTCTCAGTTGATAGGTTCCCTTAAATAAAAAAAAGTAAAGCTCCTCAAACCACTTAAACCCCCAAAAAACCTCCTAAACAATCTCAAGTATTAGGCTGAACATGATATATATCTTCTAGTTTAAAGACAGCTTCTTCTTTTAGATTGATAATTTAATGACATTCATCACATATCGGAGCTCTTGAGAATTATAAAGATTTGTAGATCGTTTTTAACAACATAGACTATTAATTTATTTTACCTTTCTAATATTCCTCTTACTTTGAAATGTTTCTTTTTAAAGAGCTGTTATATTTTATCATAAAGCGTTCTTGCTTTCACTGCAAAAAGGTATTTATTACTGCTTCTCTTCTCGTTGAAATGTGATGACATCACCTTTCCCCATCTATTTAAATGTAGTAAAAGGGATGCTCTTGCAAGCACGCTGCTGCATGTGAGGAGAAGAAAACAGGTGGACATTGGGTGTGTTTTATAATGGGGTCTTATCTAGAAGAGACTTGCCTTGCTGTAATTTAGTATAGAAATTTACTGATTTCACCTTGCTAATCCCCAAGTAAGACTTTCAATGCTCTTCCCTGCCTCGGTAATATTTTTTAATAGACCTCTGAAGGTATTTCTGGCTACTTTATTTATGTGGGTTGTTTGGCTGTCCTTACTGTTTTGAATGTTGATCTTAATTTTGAATCACAAATGTTTCACAGCTTCCTTAGTTTACTAAATTTCTACAGACATGATCTTGGTGAGTAAATCGTAGCGCATGCCATAGTTCTTTATCTGTTTTCTGTGAAATAAAAAGTCTTGATAGTTTTAAACTAAGGGGAATTTAATTTTGCCTCTTGACATGAAAGAAAACCTGAGTAGAAGCTGAAGGACTAAATCAAGAGCAGAGATTATTTAATATTTTTATTTATTTATTGTTTGCTTTTAATTGGCAGCACTCCTATTCCTCTCCCTGTCCTCTTTTCTGCTCAACCTCCACCCCTCAGTTTCTGTGCAGAACATTTAAACTAGAGGTCAGTTTGATCCGTATGTTGTTTAAAATACGCTGCAACTGAACTGCTAAAAGGAACAGCAGCATCAGCATAAAATACAGAGACAATGTTAGGGCTGAAATGATGGAAGTACATGTGGGTTATCAATAAATACTCAAATCAAAGTGAGCTGACTCTATAGATTCATTTTTTGATAGTGAACCAGCAGTATTTTTTAGCTCCAGTCTTCTTCTCATCACAGAGTAATAATCCCAGTTTGTGCTGTTTGTGTTTTCTCCTTTTCTTTCTTCTAACTCCCATAGCACAGCTTTTTCAATCCAGCATTCAGTGCACATGTTCTAGTCATGAGGTTACAAAGCTGACATTGCAGTCTCAGCAGAGGTTATCTCTTTAAAATTCCCTAAAATTCCCCTTTGGCACATCCAGTTTGGCAGCTGGGTTTCTGTAGGAAACTGATGGAGCCACCCCCTCCCCTTATGTCCTTTATAAAAATAGAAATCTATTAAACCTCTGGCCAGAAGGGCAGATGGGTAAATAGTCCCTCCAAAGCAGACAGTGCTGCTTCCTAAGCTTTTCTCCCTAGTTTTATACTCTCAAAAAATCAGATTTATATACTTCAGAGCCAATTAAGTAGTGAAAATACCTGCTTTTAAAAATAAAATGCCTCTTCTTCAGGATGTGTGAACTCTGTGCTCTGAAGGTTATATACCAGCCGCTGAGAAATACTGACCTGTTGTTTGAAGTATTTTAAATAGTTATGCAACGGCAAAATCAGAAGCTTAGTTTAATCTTAGGATCTCATGGCTGAACAGTAATGTAGCCAGTAAAGTATAACTGGTACTCAGAGAATTTGCCAAACCAAACGTGAGGCTTAAATATCTACCAACACAGATCATACATAGATCATTGCCTTAATAATATTCAAGAACTAATCTAAATGGGCATTACCTACTTTACTTTCATTCAAAGAATGTCTCTGAAATGCATTAAGTAATTGTTTCTGCTTTCTGCAAGGAAGGAAGGGAAAGAGAATCATTTGTGTGTCCCCGTCCTTGCACCCTACTTTCCTTTGGATGTTATTCTAGGTGAGAGCTGCAGTGATTTTCTACTTAAAGCTGGTTAAATCTTGTGGCAGAATTTAAATGTCTTGAGTTTGAGAAGATCTGAAAAGCCAGTGTTGTCCCTGAAAGTCATGGAGAGAGGCTTCTTTTGTAGCTATACTTTGGGCAGCTTTCTTGTGGCACCTCACTCTTAGAAGAGTATTGCACGTTCTCCCTTCTGGAGAGCTGGAAGTTGTTACTTTACGTATGAGGTGCTCTTTTGGGAAGTGTGAATTGTGGATTTGTATTCACAGGATGAGGGGAGCCCAGGAAACTGAAACCAAAGACTCTGCGGTTCAACAGAAGCCAAAGCAACCCAGCTGCTACCTGCAGTGCCACTTCCTTCTCATCACCTCTGGGGTCTTCTGACCGTGTTGTTTCTGTGTGCTAAGGCAGCAGAAGAATGCCCCTTACCTTTCTGCTGTTTTAGCGTGGTGGAACAGCTAGCTCAGTAGAGGGTCAGGCCAGCTAGGGGGAACTTGGGTGAAGAGAGAAGCTGGTAGTGTGACTTCTGTGGCAGCAGAGATTGGCTTGAAGCTGTCGATCAGCTGTTTTGGTGCTGTAGCCTCTGGAGCATTATGTGAACAACCCTCACTGTGTCTACTTTTATAGTGCCTGCTCTCAGGAGACCTCTTCTTTCTCCAGGTCTTCAGCATGCAGGGGTGGGCGCTGGGCAGTTGTGAGGAAGGAACCCACACAGTGGGTTAGATGAGGAGCTCAGGAGCACTTCTGCATGGACTGTTTCCTCTGGAACAGCTTTGAATGGCTCCTTCCTGAGAACATGTGCTTTTTCTATCACCTTTGGAGGAGCTTAGCACTCCGTTGGCCCCTCTGGAGAACTGCAACAGCAACTGCTGTTTTCACTGCTGCTTGTGATTGCTCTTTGAGGGCTGTGACCCCTAAAACAAACAGTGATTATATGCACCTGACACTTGGTGCTAAATCCTGTGCGAGTTGCACAGAGCATTTCATTTTCTCACTTTAAGTTACCATGTCTTGGTTTTCTTGAGGAAAATTTTGAATTTGAATGCCTCAGCATTCAACTGTCCTAGAGTCAGCCTGAAGCCCTTTTCTTTGTACATTGCTCTTAAATGTAATGAATGTCTTACCTTCTTGTTATGTTTTTTTGTTTTTTACCTCTCCTGATTTCCTCACCTTAATATTTATTAAGAATTTTGTGTGTGTTTGTCATGGAAAGCGGCTTTGTCCTTATCTTTCTGTGTTTGCTGGGATGCCCTCCCTCCCTTCCAAAACAACATCAGATAGTTCTAATATACTATATAATGAACGATACTGAACGTTTATCACCCATCTGCATGAAACAGTGTCACACGTTGTGTGAGCACCTGTAATCCATTTCAGTGCAAAGTCAGATGGGTTAACACAGACTTCCCTTCTCTACCACATGTAGGGGGAAATTTATGTAACAAAAAACTGTTGACAGTCACGTCCTGCGGCCTGATTTTGGAAAAGAATGCTTCTTAAAAGTATCTTGCAAGGAGAAGTGAGAACACAGAGGACTGAGTGTGTGTGAAGAGTTGAAATTTACTTGTGGCTGGAGTGAGGAAGGTGTAGGGTCCCCAGTTGTGTGGTGCAGACATCCTAAATCAGCTTTCTGAACAAGCTGAAGGCTGAGCCACTCTTGTGCTTACCTGGAACACCTTTATTAACACAAAAGCAAAATGAGCTATTCAGTTTCCGGCATGTCTCTTACTTATGGCAAAATGTGCTGCACCACACAGGTCCCACCATTCTTTGCAGTTTGGATGTCTTGTAGTAAAAACCCCCAAAGGCAATTGGTTTCTTTGTTTTTAGCTGAAAGATTTCTCCATAATGAAGCTATTTTTTCAAAAGACGCTCCTCCAGATTTTACAGTTTAGAGGGTATTGAATGTTCCTGATGAATCCTTTAAAGTGTTTTAAAGTGCATAATTGGGGCACTTGAGCGTAAAACTACAATTATACACTTGTGTGTTGATTTTGTGGACAGGTATTACTTCAGTCTGGACCTAAATAGAAGGAAGCATTTTATTGTGAGTGTAAAATTATTTTGTGAATGCTTAAACAAAATAGGTGTTCAGATAATAGCTCGAAACAACCAGACTTGAGGGGAAAGGGGGTTTGAGCTTTCAAGAAAGGGAAAGAGCATGCATGGATGTACTGCAGATGCTTGGGTGCTTTGAAGGAGTGGTAGGTATTACAGAGATTAACTGATGAAGCATGATATTTGAGTTAAGATTAGTTGGAATGTTAATTAAAAAAAGAATTCCAGTACTTTGGCAGAATGAATGAATGAACTTGATGGTTGATTCTTGGTAAGTTTTTAAGAGGGCTATTTTCAATTAAGCAAAACAGATAAGTTTTGGTAAATGATATTATGACTTTTAAGGTTCTTGTTTGTTTTTCTGTTCCATTTTGAGTGTGATGTCACATGAATTGGATTAACTTATATTTAGCAGATGTTTCTAAAAGTTACTTGTTTCTAGAAGTTACTGATATGAGGAAAAATTTACAATAATCATCTTATTTTGAGTGTAGTAAAACTGTAATTATTTAAGAAAATGCCATGTGCTATATGATATAAAGCTGTGAATTTATAAGGTTGATGTCTTTGATGTTTCTGTCAGGGTTCTTTTGATGTCTTCCAGTGCTAAGTAATAGATCAAATTAAATAATAGAAATGGAATAAATCAAATATGTAAACTCTCTGACTAAAAGGAGTGGTTTGAAAGTTTTCTTTTAAAAATACTTGCAGCAATATTTTAAATCGTAGCTATTATATAAGTACGTACTCTTATTTAGCTGCCTTTTTATCTCTTCCCAATAGAAAAGAAGGAAAAGATGGCACAGAAAAGATTTACATCTTCACACCACGCCCCCCCCCCNGTTGGTTTTGGTTTTGTTGGTGATGCTCTTTGGTCAAATTAATCTAAAGAAGGTGTGTTGGTAGGAGTTGTTTTGCATTTCTTGTTTTTCTAGGCCAGCATAAGTACCTCAGGAGTGTTGAACTGTGCCACAGGAATGGGATCCTAATATTAGGCAGTTAATTCTGTGCTGCAAGATGATAAATTATGCTGGGCGGGTAGAGAGTAATCAAATTTTCTTACCCAGTTGGTTCATACAGTCGTTCTGTCTGCCTCACGGTTCATTGCTATGGGGAATTTTTAGTGTCCAGATGAAAAGTATGATTTTGATCCTGCTGTAGTAGAAGAAACCAGCAGAATTTGGACTGCACAAATGAGTAGATTTGTCACAGAAATTGCTGAACCTAAGTGATAGCTGTGGGAGGTCATGCTTTTTCTTTGTGTGTTGACCTCCTATGCCTCAGACACTATTTGTGATTTGAGATCCATAGTGGGAACACAAAGAGCTGTAAATGTCTTCTCTCATTGCATGTTCCTGGCAAGTTTTTCTTGATTAGAAATGGGATATCACTTTAAAAAGTGAGGGACTGGAACTGAAGATGACTTACTGTGTGTAACAGCAACCCCCTGGTCTGCTGTTTGAGTCAGGCCCAGGAGGCAGAGCTGTGGAGGTAACTTGAAAGTGGTGACCTCATCAGAGGTGTCTGGGACAAAACTGGAGGCCTTCTCTGCTAAAGACCAGAAATGGGGTGTTACCCCTTGGCTGTTAGCTTTGTGCTAAGACCCTAGTAAACTGAATTGTAGAATCATAGAACAGTTTGTGTCCGAGGAATCCTTAAAGATAATCTAATTCCAAACCCCCTGATACGAGCCGGGACACCTTCCACTAGAAAGTGTCCCATCCAACCTGGCCTTGAAAACTTCCAGGGATAAGGCACCCACAACTTCTCTGGGCAGCCTCTTACAGTGTCTCACCACCCTTAGAGTGAAGAATTTCTTCCAAATATCTAATCTGGACTTGCCCTTTCAGTTTAAAGCCATTCCTGCCTGTCCTATCACTCCATGTCCTTGTGAAAAACCTTTTCCAGCTCTCTTTTAGACTCCTTTTACCTACTGGAAGGCTGCTATAAGGTCTCCTGAGAACTTTCTCTTCTCCAAACTGAACAGTCCAGGCTCTCTCAGCCTTTCATCATAGGAAAGATGCACTACCCCCTTATTTATCTTTGTGGTCCTTTGTTGAGCTCTCTCCAATATGAGTCTTGTACTGCGGAGCCCAGAATTGGACACAGTCCTCCAGGTGTAGCCTCACTAGAGTTGAGCAGAAGCACCTCCCTGGATCTGCTGGCAATATTTTATCTAATGCAGCCCAGGATACCGTTGGTTTCCTTTGTAGGAAGGACACATTGCTGGCTAATGTTTGACTTTGTGCCCACCAGGACCTCCAGGTCGTTTTCTCTCAAGCTGCTTTCCACCATATATTGGTGCCTGGAGTTGTCTCTCCCCAGGTGCAGGATAGGAATAAAGAAAGGAGAAGAAAAACAGCTGTCAGGGAAAGTGGATGTGTACTGTAAAGGTGCATGTAGTCTTGTGGAACTGGACAAGCTTATGTGGAAAGGAGAGAAGGGCGCAGCTTTCTCAAAAGTGCATGGCATCACTCCCTGTGGAAGATTTTCTATATTCTTTGCTTGCTATTTTTAAGAGTTACAGTGAAGAGCTCTGAACGATCTCAAATGATTCAGCTCTGCAAGCCATTGAGTTTTGGAATGGTAAAGACAGAATTCTTCAAGATTGAAGCCTTTGGAGGAGAACATGAGTGAATTAAAAAGCACCCTTTTCTCTCAAAAGCGACTGGAGGAAAGAAGGAAGACTCAAGGATGTGCAAGATATTGGGGAAGCAACGATAAGCAGCGTGTGTGTGAGTGTGAGTGTGTGTGTGTGCAGTCTGCCTTTTCTCACTACTGTGATTAAAGAATAAAGTTTGCAATTGTTCCAGGTAACAAGACTGTGTGCCAGAAGAGATGTAGAGTGAAAGCAATTTTAAGGAGGGATTTTTTGGTCTCCAGTACTTAAGTGTTGGGAGTCTCTCTGTATATAAAGTACGAAAATGGAGGATTACTCATTCAATTGGATTACCTGCTCTTCAGACTCAACCCATACTCCTCATTTGTGTTCTCTCCTGTAGGAGGTTTGAATGGCACTGCAAAATTTTCCAGAAGGAACGTGTTTCTCTGTATTTTTTATTATATTTTAACCACCATTTCAGAAAAGTAATGGACAAAATGGTTACAAATTTCCTGGAAAATAAATGGAAAATAGGGGATTTGGGGATCAAAGAATGTTGTGTAATCCATTAATGGATGCACAAGAAGTGCCTTGTAATAAATTATTTGTTTTATGATTAAAATCAGGTTAAATGTAGGCTTTTGCATTTTTCTGTAATGGCTGGCATTTCATAGGTGAGTTTCATGCTGGTAGTGCAGCGAGATGTGAGGCTTCCTACATGATTTTTACTGAAGGATAAACTGTTGGAGACACCACAGAGATCAGATTGTGGCAGTTCTGATGTGCTTTTTCTAACTTGGTTTGTGAAGTGGAAATCTATTATTTGAGGAGATTACATGTGCCTTTTTAAATTGTTTTGATCACTTCAAAAAAAAAAAAGTAAGGAAGGCAGAGTATAAGAATAGATATGTGACTCATCACTTAAGTATGTGTGTATGTGTATATATAGAGACTGTGATTTCTCAGTGTTTGTAATACAATATATCAAAATAGCTCTTCTGAAAACCATTCCATTGTAAATTTTTAGTCTTCTTTATAGTGTTGTTCTTAGGAGATGGATATAGTAATGTGGAAATCTCTTACTAGAGATGGTGGTATTTTCATCTCTTAATTTGCAGAAAAGACCAAATGTTGCATTAGTTTGAACTGTAATGCACTGTGTGAATCAACGATATCGGGCTCATGTGCAGGAAAAAATCCACTTTTGTTTCTAGACTCAGCTCTTTACCTCTCCCTTGAAACTAATTTTAGCTCATCTAAAACATGCAGATTTTGTTTGTTTGTTGTTTGTAGGGGAAGGTGGGAGTGGGAGGTGGTTGTGTATTGGCATAGATTTAGCATTTACAACTAGGTAGTCTTCATCAATTTCTGACAAGGGAATCAAAGTGGGGGTTTTTTGGAAGGGGAGATATTGCTTTTCCGTATAAATGATTGACTATTTTGTGGTAGTAGTCTTTATTTATTTGGCTCTCATCATGAAGAATAGCAAACTTATTCAAAATCTCAGTACATCAAAAATATGTCAATACATAAAACATAAGTACTATTCCTCACTACAGTCTATGCAAAAAACTATGTTAATAAGATGTGAAGGTTGCACAGCTAAGAAGCCAGAAAACATAAATGATAAGTTTCTAGCAGCCACATTAACTGAGCCACATTTCACATCCTCTATATTTTATGAAATGCCTTTGACAACATAAATCAGAAAGAGAATGTGCTATATATGTGCAACATGGCTCAGTTAATGTTGCTTTTGGAACTTTAACGTCTGTATTTTCTGGGTGTAGAGTTTTTTAATCATGTAATCTTAGTAGGTTTTTTTGTTGGTTTTTTTTTTTTCCTGTAGTCCTGTATTTTAAAAGAGAGGAAAATTGCCTGATACTGGTTTGTTCTGGTAACTGGTTGGTTCACGTTACTTTGATTTAAGCTACAGTAAGAGGCAGTATATAGAGAGCACCTCATGACAGGTACATATGTGATGCCGTATATATTGCACTGACAAGTGGTATAACTGCGCTGCTTTGCAGTTTTTGAGGAAAAGGGGAACACAGGCATGTTTGAAGTCCTGTCCTTTCTGTCCTGCACATTAACAGTAGCTCTGAGCATGACTGCATTGCAGACTGCAGCGTCTGGTAAAGATACTTGTGCTACCTTTTAAAATGAACTGGCTTGTGTACAAGAAGCAGCCTGGCTACAAGAGTGTGGATCTCCCTTTGACCTAATTCACCCTTCTGTAGAGCATGGCAAATTAGCCGAGCACAGCTTTCGATGTGGGCTCCTGCCAGTATCTGAGCCAGTTTGCAGATCTGTGCACTGCACTGCAGTCTTCACCATAGACACACATTTAATGACTCTGCAAAATCCACTACCTTGCAAGTTCTGGAATGGGAATTATTGTCCTGTGACACAGAAACATGCTTTTTATCCTTTTCCTTCATTGCTCTTGGTCACTGGGTGGACCAGTATCAAGCCCAGTGTTAATATTTTAAAGGCTCTTAATAAGATTTTAATGTTCATACTTCAGTGTGAATGCAAGCAGTCTAGGAAAGTCAGTAACATGGGTGAGTGTTGTGGTCAAAAGGTCAAAGCTAAGTGATAAAAAGTAATAGAATTTATAGAATGTATAAATAAAATGCCTTAGCATCAGGATTTCTGATTTACCTCTGATTAATAACTTTGATGCTAACAGCCAGCTTTTACTTGGTTTCCTTTATGATATATTTTTGTGTGTGTATTTTTCAGTGAGAACGACTTGTCGCCTTCATTAAGGCTGTGTGTACATGAGAACCCTGGGGTTCCACTGAACATGTGCCAGGCGATTTCCCTATGCCATATAAGCATATTATATTTTTCTTCTTTGTATGATTCAGCTAAACATAAAGACTTGGGCTTACATGAATTCAGAAGTTATAGATATGAACCAGATTTTTTAAGTATGAGAAAATCAGAGGGTTAGCTTTCCATTATAGATTTCTGTTTGGAAGTACAGAGAGGTGCATAGTCTGAATGTTTGGGAGAAAATACTTAGGGTTTTGCATTGGTCTGGCTCTGGGTCTCTTAAGACTGGAGCAATAGATGTTTCAGAAAGCTACAAGAGTTTTATTAGAAGGTTCGATGGGAGCTGTGTGACAGCTTTCTTTATAGTTACTACTGAGTTGACCTCTGTAAGATTAAAATAATTAGAATTAAATTTCACTACAACCTTTTGTTAACAGAAAGAATGTGCTGTTTTACTCCTAGTGTAAAGTACCAGGTGGTAGGGGCTTTCTTCTCAGAATCCTACTCACTATACATTTTTTTATTCTAATTTCTATGTAATTACAGTGTTATAGGTGCTAAGAAAGTGGAATGCTACTGGTGATTACACTCCCGAGGATGGTACTTGTTTCACAATGTTCTGGCTCACGTTTCTCAGCAAAGTAGGCCACTGTACACAGGTAGAGCCGCCCGTTCTTCTGAGTGCCGCCCCTGGCCCCAGAGTTCAGTTTTCCTTCTCTCTGTAAGCAGGGCTTAATGCTGATCAGGCCAGACATGCCTGTTTGCCCCAGAGTTTTATATCATGACACTGTGGTCCACAGTTTCCGAATTGTGCTGTTACTTTCTACCGGTGTTATCCGGGGTCTGCCTCAATTGTTGGGCACCAAATAGATTGCAGGGAGAAGCAATGGCTGATGTGGCCAGCACTCTTTCCATGTACTGAGGATGTAATGAGATCTGGTGTGTTTAGGTGAGTCCCAGAGTGACTTGGCAGAGCTTTTTGTGACAGGGGACATGTAAAGCTTCTTCCATTATTGACTTCATCTCGCCATCAGGATGGTTTGAAAGTGCAGTAACTGCATATTGCGGGTACATATTATTAGTGTGCCTATGCTAGCACACTAAATAATTCTGTTACAATTTAATTTAAAAAATTATTATAATAACTTTAATGCTATCTAATGATCCATCTCCTTTGAGATCAGTCATAGATTTCACATGCAAAAGTTGCTTAAAACTTCCATTACTATCAAGGTATTACCTGGACAAAGAACGTCTGCCACCAGACCCCTTACTCAAGCAAGAATTAAAGATAACGCGTTGAGTTACAGATTTAATTGTATTTCCCTTATCTCTTCATTTTGGCTGCCAATTTTGTTCTTTTGTTTTCATTCTTCCTTTGTGTTCAGAGTGGTTTAATCACTGATGGTCAGTCATACTTCTCCCAAAATAATGCTGTTTGTATTGTGCAAGTCAGATAGGAGTCCTGGTAATTATTATAGTTTCTGTATTTGCCTGGAAATAGATTGAAACTCATATCTGTTTTCTCTTGAACCGTCCCAAGAATGTGTACACTGCCACAGGCATGATGAAGATTCCCAAATTCTCATCTCCTGCATTGTGTGGCCACAAGGGATGTGGGTGTAAGGGAGACGGGAGGGAGCGTTTACTTTATGAAGAAGGAGGATGCTTGGGTCATTCACTCCAAGCATTGTAAGTAATTGGCTTCAGATTTGTTTTGTTCTGGGGAGATTTTAATTAAGCTTTTTTTTTTTTTTTAACATGCTGTTTAATAAACATTTGTCCATAAGCAGTATCTTGTGATCCCCATCAGTAAAGCAAGAGGATTAATTTGCATGTTATTGTTTGTTATTTATTTAAATAGCCACAGAAATTATATTGAGTGTCTGCTAAGGCATCGGTGACGGGTCTCTGCACTGGAAATTACAGCGTCTAAACATACTTGTATGTTAGTGGTTGGGGGTTTTTTTAACCAATTCAGATTGGGAGGATGTGGAGGAAAGTTCTAACATAAGTCCCTGATGTGTAAGATCAGAAGAAGACCCCTTTATAAACCAGCGTCTGGAAGCAGATTACTAAGGATAATACCTAAGAAAATGGAGCAGTCTCCTAGCTTCTGGCAATCAAGGAGTTACTGCACTTCAGGTTGCTTTTGTTTGTCACCTTGCACCTTGCAGACCAAGTGTTCATGGCTTTCTCATGGGACTCGAATTACCTATGGCACAGAGGTTAGAACACAGGCATGGCCCTAGGAGGTCAGACCAAGGGTTCATGTAGCCCTGTATTCGGGCTCCAGTGGGGGCTTTAATGGATGCCTAGAGAAGAATCAGAATAAAGCAAGCATGTAATACTTCCCCCAATACTCTGAGCCCACAGCTATTTTCAGTTCAGGGATCTCCTGAGCCAGATGTGGCTCTATATATTTGGTAACCCTCAGAGGATGTCTCTTTTGTGAACTTGTCCAGTCTTTGCTTGAGCCCACGTAAACCTTCAGCTTTCAAAACATCAATCTGGCAAGGAGTTTCAAACATCTGCTGCCTCTGTGGCTGGAGAACCTGTCTTTCTCTTGTTTTGAAGTTTGCCTGTACCATTAAATGCATCCTAATTATTGTGCTGGACAAGATGCTTTTGTAGCTTTCCATCATATTCCTAATTCCTGGTGTCTTTTCTATACTCAAAGGGCTGTAGCTTCTGTGTATGGAAAGTGACCCATACCTTTGATTCTTGTTGCATTTCCCGGAGCCTTTTTGTCTGACCCTTCCTAGTAAGTCCAAGAAGTCTATAGAGAGGAATTTTCTTTTGCAGAGGCTGCATTGATGTTGCCCAATTCTGATTTTCACCCTTATCTGTCCTTTAGTACAGTGGTGAGTGTCCCCACCTCTCACGCAGGAGACCGGGGGTTCGATTCCCGTCAGGGAGGCAGTGGTGCTGTTTAAGTGTTGGACTCGATGATCCTTGTGGGTCCCTTCCAACTCAGAATATTCTGTAACTGATTTATCCAGAACAGTCAACAGTCTTTCGCTGTCTTAAATTAATCAGATGTCTTGACTTTTTTTTTAAGCTGTTTTCCAATTCTCACCTACCAAGGCATTTCCAATTTAGAGACTTTGTATGGTCACTAGTAATTCAGCTTTTTGAATTTGATTAGTGCTCTGGAGTGATACTGTATGGTCCCAAGCTACTTCCTACCATTCATTTGTCACTTTGTTCCATGAAAAGTCCCATCAGATTCAGACACATTCATCAAGCCTCACAAAGGAGGACTCCAGCATGGGAGGCCCTCAAGATTTTTCTACAGTGCACAGTAGAGCAAAAAAAAATTTGTGATGCTTCTCTGTATCTCCCTTTACACCTTCAACATCGTTTGTCACTTCAGGCTCTCTGGCAGACCTCCTACTTCTGATGTGTTTGAAAAAATGAATCATTACTCATTTGGTCCCCTTTCCTAGCTGTTTCACCAGTTCTTTCTGGCCTGCCTTGTTACATTTGAAGTGCCAGAGTTTACAGTCTTTTCTGTTTTCCTCATTCAGACCTGGCACTGGCTTATTGAAGGGGCTGCCTTTTTGCTTCTAGAAAGCTGCATTGAGCCATGCTGGTGTCCCTTTGCTCTTACCAAGTTTTTCTGAATAGGTGGTGAATATTATTTCTGTGCTTTCCATGTGGTTGTTGTTAAGTGACTTTGATGCTGCCAGTCAGATTTCATTTTTCATAACTGTCTGTTATAGTTTCCTTTTAGCAAGCTTTCTCTTTTTTATGTAGCTACACTTTTTGAAATTAAGCACAACAGTAGTAGAGTCCTTGGATTTCATTGTTCCTGTGGGGATGCTCAATTTAACTGTATTATGGCCACTGATGCATAGTGGTTCTGCAGCTGTAGGATGTAAAAGTAGATGATTCGTGCTGCTCTGGACTGAGCTCCTCATGCAGGTTCTCTAACCAGCGGCCCCATGAACAACCTTTGACAGTTACCTGATACTTTGGTCTCTGCTTTGTAGTCTGCTTACTCAGTCTCCATGGGGCGAGTTGAAATCTCCCTCCAATCAATCTTGCAGCATGCCTTTACTGATTTGTTTAGTGTGCTGCTGTCAGGATTGCTATAGTCTGGCCATGCCTGGTGGTTCCAATACTCACTCTTCCTGATCTGACCAAGCTCCAGATATCTGCTGGTTGTTGAGGTGGAGTTCTATTTTCACAATATTCACAGTATATAGATAAGGCTGGAAAGGACCTGTAAGATCATCTAGTCCAGCCTATAGTCCAACTGAACCTAGCATTTGCATCTAGAACATCTAGATCATTATTTTGATTTGTTTCTAAATGCTGTGTAGCATATAATGTTACTTCATCGTCATCTGTCTTCCCTATGAATTTGTATCCTAGGATGATACAAACTGGTGACCCACTAATTGTTTCCTTTCTACCGTATTTCTGATATGACTGCTGCTGGTGCTTTTGTTTGCAGTTTGATGTTCCAGTTTCCTCTCTTTGTGTAGAAGTCATGTATTGTTGGAATTTCTTCTTGACGCTCTGTTTACTTTGCA
This sequence comes from Pitta sordida, assembly GCA_013390025.1. Taxonomy (NCBI): domain Eukaryota; kingdom Metazoa; phylum Chordata; class Aves; order Passeriformes; family Pittidae; genus Pitta; species Pitta sordida. The sequence goes on from WEKX01021613.1 coordinate 230,589, forward strand.
GTCACTGTTTGTCTCTTTTTGTTCTTTGATTATTCTCACTATCTTCAGTTGAATCTCTGTGTCTTCATTGGACATAGCAAAGCTATGCTTTTGAACCATGTGTTCTTCTAATCTCCTCTCTTAATTTTAAAACTTCACTTTCTTGGCCTTTGGTACCAGCAACCTGGCTCCTATGTTCAAGTGCACTCCGGCCATTCTGCACAAATATCTTCATTCTAGAAATCCTCCAGTTCCCCGTGAATCTGATCTGTTGCTTTGTCACCATCCTGTCAACTGGGCATTCAAGTTCTCTTTTCCTTCTTTTTCCCAGAAGCTCATATTTTGCTCTCAGGATATTTTTCTCTTTCTTCCTAGTGTCAGTGGGACCCAGATGGACCATAACATAGGTTTCTCCTCAGCATTTCTTAGGAACCAGGCCAGGATCTGTGACCTTTGCAGCTGACGGGCAAATCACCATGTGGTCCTCTGTCAGATCCCAGACTACAGCTGTCTGTTTGCCTGATGATATTCCAACACACCCTTTTTAGTTTGCATTATAAAGGCCTCATTTATGCGTCAGCAGGGAGAGGGTATTTGTCAGAAAGGATTGCTTTGGTCACAGAAACATCTAACTGCCTGTGAAATGATGGTGAAGGAAATGGAAGTGCAAGCAAAGAGAGCAAGTGCAGGAGTGGGATTACAGCATTGACCTTAGGAGTTGGCACAGCCAGCTTCTGGTAGAAGTAATAGGAACAGATCGTGTTGTGATGGTAAAACCAGAAATTTGACTTTGTATTATTACTATTATCGCATAACAAATGTTACTGTATTGTTGAATGGATGTACGTATTAAGTTCAGCTTAGGTAGGATGTGTTTACATGTTGAGTAAACAGATTTTTCACTGTATTGGAAACTTAGTGGGAGCAGTTCAAAGATAAAAGCATTTCAGATGTGCTCAGGTTATCTAAGAGTCTTGCTTAGGGCAGGGATGTGCAGGACCAACAGGAGGCCTGTTCTAGAAGGTAGACGTCCTGTGCTACATCCATCATTTGTTTGAAATGATACTAAATTCCAGAGTTTGGGCAAAAGTAGGGGTACCTGAAATCAGCGCAACATAGACACAGTAATCAAGAGTGTGCCGAAAGTGTGCTCTTTCAAATATCTCAAGGAAATGTCATTGTGTATTGATAGAAGGCTTACAGACTAAACTGATGCAGAAAATTCCTCTGACATTGTAAGTGACTTGCTTTTGTTTCTGAATTCTCAGTGTGGAGGGTTCTCAGTATGTGATACATGTGTGGATTGTTAACAGGTTATTTTGTGTTGCACTGGTGTTTCATTGTTGTTTTTTAAAGAGATGTATCTTAGTAGAGGGGAAGAGACTGAGACTGAAGTTGACAAAACCCAAATCCTGCAAAACCCCAAGGCTTTTGTTTAAGGCTTAAACACACAAACGCTAAAAATCTAAGGGTTGCTGGCCAAACTTTTAATAAATTTTAGTACTTGATTGCTCAAAAAGAAGAGACAAAAGGCATCTCTCTGTTTTAGAGTTGTGCCTTTTTTCCCACAATTCTGCTTTTGGCTCATTGTATCAGAATGATACCTGTGTCAACTTGCGTCAGTAGTGTGCCTGTGGAGAGCAAACATTTAAAATACATAACTGTTCCTGTATTTTAAGGCTGAGCATTACAAGATTGTGATGTTCAGAAGCATAGCATGCTCCTTAGGAGCTCTTCCTGAAAAGAGTAACTACACAGAGCGCTTGTGCTTACTCCTCCTGCTCAGGGCTCGTGTTAACTGCTGAGTATAAGAGTTGGGAGCACTGGGTCAGGTGTACAGCTCAGGATGTCACTGCTGACCACGTTGCTGTACAGATGTGACAGCTTGATTTCACGTCCTTCTGTTTCAGCTCATGCTTTTGCTTTGCTTGGCTCTTCCCACAGATCCCACCTCAGTATGGTCAGCAAGGTGTAAGTGGCTACTGCCAGCAGGGCCAGCAGCCGTACTACAACCAGCAGCCTCAGCATCTGCCACCCCAGGCACAGTATCTGTCACAGGCCCAGCAGAGGTACCAGGCTCAGCAGGTAAGTACCGTCCCCTGCTACTGATAAGTTGCTCTAGAGCTGGAAGTGTAAAAATTATCTGTGTGAAATGAACAAAATGCACCCCTTACTTTTTTGAGGGAAGAGTGTTAATTAAATGGCAATAATTAAATAATAATTTGAGCAAAATTAAATAAACAGGGAATCAGACCACATCCCGCTGAAGAGTCTTTAGGGATATCCGCACAAATACATCTGGACATACTTGAGGCTTTATTTGATATCACCCTTTTTAAATAAAGCCAGTGTATATACCCTGGGAACTATTAATTCTGCTTTTATAAGGAACTGTGAGTTTCTTGATGTCAGAGGAGGCTGGATGGTTTTTTTGCTTTTGTTTTGTTTTCCCCTCACAAGTCAGCTGTTGTTGAGAGCTCCTGCATCTAATGTGGTCGCTCCTGTTTTGAGGTTTTTGTTAATTCATTTGAGCGCAGATGAGTTTAAGGCATTTTGGAGCTGCTTTGTCAAGGGAGTTTCTTAAAATTTATTTCAAATGGATATTGCAGCTATTAATTTGAATGTTGTCAGTTTGCACACATAGTGAAACTGCATAATTCGATATCCATTGCTGGGTTTTGCTTTGTATATTAACCATTAAAAATAATTTAAAGTGAATCTGTTTTTAACTAAGATCAGAAGTGATAGTGTATGATTCTGGTTCCCAGATCATGAGAAACACTCATATTTTAGATATTGAACAAAATGGATGTGCATGGTTGATGCAGCTGAATGTGTAGGCTCCATTCTAGCTGCAGAGTCAGGTCTGTTAATCACAGAGAGATAATCTGGAAATGGAAGGATGAAACTAAAGCATACTCACCATCCTGGGAAATCTAACAAAAGTGAGTTGCTCAAGACTGGATATTAGTGGAAGCATCAGCACTTGCTGCAGATCACTGGGGAATTCTGTCAGGCATGGTTGATTAACATTTTGGGATAATGCTAGTGCAGTGTAGAAATCTTAGCTTGAAATAAAAATAGTGTGTAAAATAAACTAACAAATGATGCTGTAAGTGGCAATGATACTGGAGGCTCTCCTCCTTTGACTTTAAAATAAAGCTATGATAATTTCACTGTGTAATTACATGTTAATTTTTCTTCATCTACATTTTAAGATTCCATTGAGAATTAACTTTTTTCATTAAAATGCTGGATGGTTTATGAAATAGAATTTTTAATTGTATCTGTGATATTCTTGTAAATGTCACCACATTCCATCTTTTGGATTATATGTAACTGCAACTTTAAGATTGCAGTTGTATATTTAAATTTCGTTTTCTTTCTTTTTATGTTGCCCTTAAAGCTTGATTTCCCTATGACATGGAAATACTGTTCATAGGCATCTTGTTAAAGTCATAGCAGATAAAGTCCTAGGAGAACAGCATACGAGATAGAAGAAACACAGCTGCTCCAATGTTTACATATCACAGTTTGTGAAATTGAAATGGGATTTTTCGCTGCCTTGGACATTCACAGTATCACAGTATAGATAAGGCTGGAAAGGACCTCAAAGATCATCTAGTCCAGCCTATAATCCAACTAACCTATCCTCTACATCTAGATCATATCACTCAGCACCTCGTCCAGCCTCCCCTTAAACACCTCCAGGGTTGGCGACTCAACCACCGCTGTGGGCAACCCATTCCAAATCCGGATCACTCTTTCAGTGAAAAACCTTTTCCTAATATCGAGTCTGAACTTTCCCTGCTGAAGCTTAAGACTATGACCTCTCGTCCTGTCCCCGGAGACCAAAGAGAAAAGACCAACCCCTGCCTGGCTACAACCTCCTTTTAGATAGTTATACACAGCAATAAGGTCACCCCTGAGCCTACTCATAGTTTTAAATACTGTCAATTGAACTGATTGAGTGTTTTGGTTTAAAAAATACAGAAAACATATTAACTATATAGGATTTAAGAATAACAGGGTATTGATTTATCTGTTGAGAGGTGTTCCAATTACTTCATTGGCTATCATAGCGGGTAAAGTGAAGGTTTGCAGAATGAAGTGAGATGTATCACATAAGGATAAAGGCAAAAGCAGAGTAAAGTTTTTGGTATATTTTGGACTTCAGAGAGCTGGGATGAAGAGAAAGGCAGAGACAGATTCACAGGTAGAAGGTACCAGACTCAGTGTAGCCAGATGATCCTGAGATGAGCTCATCTGGTTAGAGCATGGCACTAAGTAATGCCAAGGTTATGGGTTTGATCCCCATACAGGGCATTCACTTACGAGTTGGAGTCAATCCTTGTGACTCTTGTCCAACTCAGAATATTCTGTGATTCTGAAATTTCTTTTCTGAGGATTTGGGGGGAACATTGAGGGAGCATCGAAATCCAGTCTCCAAGAGTATTACAGGCATCCAAAGGTCAGTAGGCATTTTCTCCTGAATCTGCAAGTTGAGATCATGCATTCGATCCTCACTAATACAGCCTTGCTGTTGGTAATCCTTAGTGCGAGAATTTCACCTGCATTCTTGATGATTCGTGAATGACTGTTCTTCAGTAGTGGTTAGCCGCTTAAGTTTGAACTCTGATCCCAGGTTCTCAATTATCCAGGCTTTTTCCTGGAATGTTTGTGTGTAGATGGGACTATTTCATATAAATAGTAAGTAGTCCTAAACACCTTGGGGCTTGCTTCTTTCCCTGTGTCCAGATCAGTTCCATCACTGTTCTTCCCCGTCACAAGCACAGTTATAAGGTGAACACTTCCTCTCTAGTGTTTCCCTCTAGAACCTCACCACTGTGTGCTTTCCCATTCTTTGTGAACTGCTAATCTAGAAAACAATTCCTAACACGAGAAATTGAAGTCTCTACTTCTGACACTTCAGCAACATCATTCTTTCTCTGCCAGTAGTACATAGCAGAATTACTATCAAGTGGTAACCAGTGTACAAAACAAAAATTAATACCAGGGTGACAAAAAAGTTGGGATCATATGTCAAATTCTGTTGCTGTCAAAAAAGAAGTAATTAAAACCTGTGCTTATGTAAGCATACATGACTCTGCTTGCATCAAACTGACTATCTTTCAGAAATAGTTAAAAAATTAGAATTCCTTTGATTAAAATCTTAGCAAGAGAAATAGGAGCAGGTGCTATCCAGCGGGGGAATGGGGGTGAGAACAGAGCCAAACTTAAGAGACCCAGTGTAAGGACGAGGCAGTGCAAAGAAACTGGGAAAAGGGAATTTGCAACTTGGTACAAGAGAAAAAACAACCCCAAACCAAAAAATAACAAGTCCCACAAAATTCTAGAGAGACTGGAATCTCCATGCTTGGAGAAATTCAACTAGACTAGGCCCTCAAGCACACTGTTCTTGCTGGACTTGCTTTGAACTGGAGGTTTGACTATATGACCTCTATCTCTGAAGGTCTCTTCAAACATGTCTGATTGTGTTGCTATGACTTAATACTGGTTTTACATATTCTAAATACAGTTTAAAAATAAACTACAGAATCATATACCATTACCTGTTGCACCAGTTGGTGTATCTTTCTTATTTCTGCTCTGAAAAATATCAGTACATCCTGTTTATATAATCCTGTCAGTTAGAAAGCCGAGGTAGTCTCAGTCATACAATCTGTCATCCTTTCTGTCTGTCATCCTTAGTTTTGCTCTTTCTTTCCAGCTTGCAAATGAATTTCCTTCATGTTTTCTCCATTCTATATTAACCCTTTTTTTGTCTTTCTATGCCAATTTTGTGATGTGAGTGAGATGGAACTTGTTTTACTTCAGGATTGAGAAGAGAGATGCCAGACTGGAGAAAGAGGGCTTCCCTAAGGTGCCTTCTTTTCCTTACTGTATTTTACTCATTTTCCTCGTAGAGCTATGTCAGTCTACTTGTTTAGGAGATTATAAAGCTGAAAGTAGTGTTTATTTTGGCTGAATGATGGACTTCTTCTTGCCACCACTTTCCTTTTATGTAAAAACCCTGTGGTGTGATGTTCTGGGTACCTTTTACAGGGAGAAAACGAATGCAAAATTTCTTACAGATAATGTTTTGCTTTTGCTCTTTTAGGCTGAATGTGGGTGAGCTCTTGCAGTCAGGTGTAACTCTGTGTTATGCCTCAGAAGTGGTACTTGTCTTCATTTCTCACATATTGTGGAAGTGTAAAGCCATTGCTGCTTTTCCTTGACTCACTTGAATTCAATATGCAATCTTGTCTAATAAAAGTAAACAGATAAAACAATTTCTGGGACTGTTCCAGTGACTTGTGACTTTCATTCTTCTAATAGTGTAGAGGAGAAGGAGAAGAATGGGATTTATTTGAATGTTTGAGCTGTTAAGTTGTTTAGATCTTTGTTAAATTGATTGCATGGCGGGCAGAAAAGGGAGTTTCATAAGAGGTGATTTGATAGTAATACTGGCACAGTTTACTATAGAGCCATATTGTAAGCCAGCATCAGTCTTCCCCTCTTCATAGCAGGAGCCTGCTGTGTAAAGAACATTAAAGGAAGAGCTTTGTTTTAAGCAAATTTATTGCAGTAGCAGATTCATTGATCATTAGATATTGTAGATATTGCCAGTAGATGTAGATACTGCCTTGTTTTGGGGGGGTTTAACTTCCTTCTACCTTTACTGCTCTAAACAAAAGAAAAAAGAGAAACAAAGATGTGCTGCACTACTATGGTGTTGCCTTTGGCAGGGTTTTTCATCTTGAAATGGCATATAAATGAATAAATGGATTGGTTGTTTTTGCAGTTTTAAATCTCTTTCCGTAAGTAGAAGTGATATTTAGTTCAAGAATGTCATGTAATTGCAAACTTAAACTGTCATCATTAAACATTATTTTGTTAAGATAGTGTGATGTATATTTTTGGTTATAATGCTTTTGAAGTGGCTTGTAAACAGCCATGTTTATATATTTTCTTGTTTTATGTAGCATGTGTTCATATGTATTGAGATAGGATCGTGCCTTTGAGCTTTATTGTGTTATTTTATGGGTTGAGACCATATCACTTTTTCACAGATGAAATGGATCTGAGAAATAGTTATGGTCTCACTCTTAGTTAAAGACACAAAATCACAAAACTAGTGATTTTATTCTACACCTGCGGCTGTTACTCTGAATGAAGCCATTCTTTGTTTTGCACATTCCTAGAAGCTTTCTGCTTACAAATTTCCAGCATAAAGTGGGATTATACTTGCTGATCCCTTTTCTCATGTGCACAGTGAGATTAAAAGGGGGAAAAGTGTGGCAGGTCCTTAAGGTGGGGCATCTATATGCCCTTTTCTGGGGCATTGGTTCTTCTGGTTAACTGTGTTCACAAAGTGTTTGTGTGTGTTTTTACGTTATTTTCTTGTGGTTACTGTGGCTTTTTTTAAAATGCCTTAAAGGAAGAGTCAGGTGGTTCAGGCTCAGTCTTTAGTCTGCATTTATCTAAAAAGGAGAAAATGTTTTATAAAAAAGCAAACAAGATTCCCTTGCTGTCAGGTTTTATTTTAATGTCCTGAAAATTGGCCAAAACCTTGTTTGCCCCCCAGTATAATACCTTACCTACTGATCTTGGTGAGAGGTTTTTTCCCAGTGCAAACTGTACAGGACAAATAAAGTAGACTAACCAGTGGCTTCATTTTCTGCGAGTGGGCCAGGGGAATGAATGCAGTTTGAGCCAGTAAGAATTCTGTGAATCATTTTAGTAGTCTCAGGTAGAAAGGCATCCAAGGCAGGAAGGCAGAGTATTTGAGAAGCGGGGGAAGCATCTCTGGTCACACCTGCCAGTCTCTCCAAGCAGAGGGTTGGGAACCACTGATGCTTACACAAGGGACGGTGACTTCTTTCCATTTCCCTGAGCTGGGATCCATGGTTGGAAGTAGGCTCAGTTGCAAGCCTGAGATGATGATGAGAATGTTCTTTCACAGACATCTGTTTTGAGTGTTGAGTCAGTGCAAGGTAGAACAGATAAAACATTTCCCGATTTGAAACAGTCTTTGAAAATGTGAACAAAATGTGAAACTAATTAATCTGTTTTCATGTCCAAGCTGTATGACTGTCATGAAAACAGAACAAATTGTATTGTGGCAAAATGTATCAAATTATTAACGTGATTTTGGTACAATAAGGAGGATGTATTGTTTTTGAATTCAATGTGAGCTGCTGAAGTTTTTTTAACACTATAATAAGCAGCATGTTAATTAACATTATCAAGCTGTTTTGGGGTGTAACACTGTACAAAAATGCTATTGTAAGTTGGGAATAACTGGGTTACATGCAAATACCAAATTCACTAGTAATACAGACAGTCGTCAGTGAGTCCAAATTCAAGTTCTATACCTCAACACAATTATTTTTTAAAATAAAATCTTCACTCTTAAGCTACTAGAAATTGGCACAGAATTAGCAGTTGACTGTACTGTAGTTCAGTGCCAAATCCTGCAGGATTTAATTTAAAGTTGGTTTAAGGAGTAACACACAACTGCCTTTGTCTTGAAGTTGTAATAAAAATCATTTCTCCTTCTGTCCTTTTAACTTTTGTGTCTGTGATCGTCTACCACTAGATGAGTAGTTGCACTTAATATTTGTTGTATTATGAACCACAGATAATCTAGGAAAGAACAAGCTTGTATGTTAATCTGACATTTGCTGCTAGGCATATAGGAAAGCATTCTTTATGGAAGTTGGTTATTACAGTTATATGAGAACTCATAATCAAATTTAATGTTCAGAAGAGGTTGTTGCCCGCTGTCAGCAGCAATGGATGACACCACTACTTGTCGTGTACCATAAATCCTTCATGGCTTTTGTCATCTGAGGAACAGAGATGCCCAGTGCTCAGTAATACTCATGCTGTCCTGAAATGCTGGTTGTGGGGGTTTTTTTTTAGTTTAGGAGATACTATATTTTTCCCCGAATGATGAGGTACAAGTGAGAACTGATTCCTTTAAAACATTCAATCCCAGATTTATAACGCTAGGAATTCATGCAGATATGTGTACTTCTGCCAGCTTTCGGGAGGACTTGAAATTAGAGACAAGGAACACCAACAGTATAACTTTGTATGAAGGCATCCATTTTGGTAGGCTGCACCTTCTGTTGCCACCCTTCTTCAGAGAGGCCATAAAGATGCCAAAAGGCAGAGTGCAATCTTGACTTCTTGCATCTGTGGTTAAAGCTTGCCTGAACTCGGGACGAGCAGGGAAGGGGAGCAGGCTTTCAGCAACTGTCTTCCAAACGCTCACACCACAACTTAAGTCCTGGCTTCTACACAAGCCACCAGTGACCAGCACCTGCTGAACACTGAAGTGATTTAAAAACTATTGAAATACTTAGGAATGATACTGATCTTGTGCATAAAATTGATTTATCCTTTTTGAGCCTTTCCTAAGCATGTGATATTTTCATGAAGGGCAAGTGAGGTTGGAACCTGTGTAGGTTCCATGAGTACTGATTTAAATCTTTGCCAGTTAGATTTCTGCTTTTATCAAGTCTTATTTTGTAATCATGATGCTGCTAGGATAGCAAATAAGTGTTAAACATAAGGCTGTTTATCTGTGAGGTGGAGGTTACTTACTCAGCTCTGGAGTTCAGTGTAGCTGTGACTCCTGTTGTGCTACATCTTTTCCCAGTAGTGGGCATGGCTGGTTATTGTCCGTCTGGGGAACTGCTCTGTTTGCTCAGCACTGCTTATATCCTTCCAGGAAATGTGTCAAACCTCTCTCTTTTTTCCTCAGTGATTTCTCTCTGTATTTTTAAGATTATAATAGGTGCTACCTTGTCAGACATGGGAAACAATCTTCCGGAGCCAAGTGGCTAGCAGGAATATAGTCAGGCAGAAAAAGCAGATATAATTGTCTGTAAACTCACACCTGAGCACAAACACAAAATTGAGGGCGTAGCACAGAGCAGCACTCACAGCAGCACAAGCTTATTTTTGCTGAAAGCTTGTTGACCAACCCCAAAAATCTGCATTCAGATTTAGAGAAGACTTTCTTGGCCCTGTTAATTTAAAGAGAGTGTTTATAGGCATGGTGATCAATTTTTGCAAATAAAAATCCAACTCCAGTCTGTTAAGTCTGAAGCTGTTAAAGTTAGTATGTATAATTACCCCTTACACATATCTGTCGTTGTAGTAACGCGGATTTGTTAAGTGATATTACTGGGAAAGGAGAAGTACTTTATCTTGCAAAGTGGTACTACTGTTCATGTATCAAATGTAGCAAGCCTGTTTATGCTTCTGTTTTATAATCTTCCAAGGGACTGTCAGTGAAAGTATTTGTTTGCCTCGGAGTTGTCTCAGCAACTGTATGGCACCTTAAGTTTAAACTTCCCTCATTGTAGTTAAAGATTTTCCCAGTATGTGTGTTCTTTTGCTGTGTTCATCTTTTAATGCTTTTCTGCCGAAAGCACGCTTTTCCATTTGAAGGAGGAATTTTGAAGGTCGTCTTCCTTCTCCTGAGAAACTCGAAAGTGCACCTCTTGAGGCATCTGCTGCTGATGGGGGTTTGATGATATCTGGCTGGATAGTCAGAGGAGATAGGTCAGAGCGCGCTGCAAACCTGTTTGGCAGGAATGTTCGTGACCACCTGTACCCTGCTGATTTTTAATTTTTATTCCCTTGTTTTTGTATCTTTCTGAACCTGTCAGACATATTGCAGCTCTTATGCTTGTAAGATGTGCAATGCTGAAAGGCTTGAGTCCTGATGATTTTTTTTTTTAATAAACTAAAATGAAGTTAGCACACAGTATAACAAAATCTCTGGCAGGTAAACTGGAAAGAGAGAAAACTTAGTCTGGGAGGAAAAGGGAAGTACCCTTTTGCTCCTTTATTTTTAAGTAGTTGGTTACTTAGATGCACGCAGTTTGTAGATTTAGCAGACAATGTCTTGTGTCTGTAACCAAAACATCCTCAAAGCGTCCTAGTGCAAAGGGTGGTGATGCTGAATCATTTACTCAAATGATAAGCTTGAGTATTTGTAAGTAAATAATAATGAAACATTTTTCAGCTCAACTACAAAAACTATGTAAAATCTATCGTGGTTTTAATATGCTGTGCTTAGAGGAAGGTCTTGTAAATGAGTTTAGAAATACAGTAAGATACACATGTTCAAATGTATTTCTCAAAGTTCTCAAATCAGTGGTTTGGCTTTGATCCACAAAGTATTATTGTTGTTGTTGTTGTTATGACGGTGGTATTATTTAAATTTTCCAAGTTCTGATTTCTCTCAGTATTTAAATCACAGAAGGTTAATTAAAGGAGTTCTTAATTTTGCAATTGCTTGGGAATATTAACCTCACAAAGCCTGTGTTAAATCAGTGAAGTGACAGAATTGCATTTGCCTTATAAAATAATTCTACAAGAGCAAAGACAAAGCCACTTATAGTTCAGTGCCATTAATTGCTTGGCATTTAGATATTGGTATAGGAGTCAATTAATTAACTTGATAGTAAAACTGTTGGAATGCAGGCTGATAAAAACTGTTTTGTTTTAGGAGATCAATGATCATAACTATTGTTGCTCCCCTTACCACTCTCCTTATTACTCAATGACAGTTTTCTTTTAGTGTGATTTTGAGAGCTAAATTAATACACCAGAAAATTTTTTATCTGTACCTCTGAAATTTAGCAGTAAGTTAAACAGACTAGTGAGTTTATCAAAAGATACCTGATCATGTAATAGTAATTTATTTATAATTCATTCATGTGACAGCTGTTCATAGACCAAGTGGTCTACACAAATGTTTTACAATGTAAAAGCACAAATCCCATTATAAGAAAAATTCTAAAATGATCATACTGTAAAATCTGAAAAGTACTAATAAATCTGTGTGGTAAGAGATTGTTGGTGGGTTTTTTGGTGGGTTTTGTTTTGGGATTTTTTTTTTTTTTAGTTCCGTATGAGCAGTATATATTCCAAATTGTAGTGGTCTTGAATTACACCTCATGGCCAGTTGCCATAGAGCAGTATTCTCTTAAGGCCTATAAATTAATACACATTCTTTTCCTCAGAGGTAGGGAAAATAAGTTTGTTAATATTTTCTGGCGTTGAATTTACCACTGCCTTTTTTTGGCTGCCTATGTTTTCTTTAATAATTGAAGATGCTCAATGTAGATGTATTTAGCTTTATTTTCTGTATTTTGCACTGGGATTTTGTTGTTGAGACAATGTATTACCTAAATATAGACCAGTGTATATTTTATATGTATTTATTATCCTTTCCAGTGTTTCCCTTTTATTGCTGCCTTTTTCTACTGTAGTAGAATTTTGAGTAGATTTTGGAGTGTGCAGCTGAATTGTTACGAGGTGTTTTAGTTGTTGCAATCAGATATGTACAACAAAGAATGAAGTAGCAAATTGAAATAAATAAGATACCACTTAAAACAAAGCCATTCTGTCAACATGTAAAGGTAAACTTGATTTTTATATTGTGGCAGATAGGAGAACACTGTTGGTCTTGGTGAGATGTCCCTCAATAAATCAAGCTCTGTAAGATTACAGCTTCTCTCTTCGTGTCTTCTTGTGCTTATCCCTGACTGCCATGAATATGTCTTGGGCATCTTCCACATGCATGTTTTTAGGTGGAAGGCTAAATAAGCAGCTGTATGTGTTCATGAAAATTGTCCTCCTTCACCCTCACAAAAAAGGAGAGGATTATTGTTGTTTTATTACCTAGCAAATCCTTTACCACCTTTTAACGAAAGTCAGTGTTTTTCCATTGCTGTATTAAAGAGTATTCAGTGGTCTGGTCTCACAGTTCTAAATTTTCATCACTCCTTTCACTCATTTACCACCCTCTTACTCCCTTCTCCTGCCGCTCCAAGGACCAACCCAGTTGGGATTTTTTTTTAAAGAAAATTGTGGTTGCAGTGATGGTAGCGAAGACTTTTCTACTCAAGAGATTGAAGAAATAGTTTGCTGCTGTTGGTTCATACTGTTTTATTCTGCAGTACATTGAATTGCTTTTGGTGGTGGGTGCTTACTTTGGGAAATTCTTGTTCTCTTTCCAATCCTTGGGCCAAGATACATTCTAGCTAGCGGACTGGACTTGAAGGCTTTTTGCCCAGATACTTTGTGTCTTCAGAGACTGCAGAGAAAGAAGAGGATGGTATTGTAGCTAATTCTCTACTTCCAGTAGCCCCAAATGTAACATACTAACCCTTTCACATACCAAAGGGTTGTGAAAAATTAAGTTAACCAGAACAGTAGAGACCAGGTAAGAATGCCTTCTTTACCACGTTTATTACAAACTTCTTTGTATCTGAACTTCAATTCCTCCTCCTATGACTGTACTGTTGATAAAATATGTAGTCAGCAAATCTCTTCTACTTGAAGAGACCCTAGTGGTGGAGTATCAGAGAGTGAGTTAGCAAGTGTCACTAGACTGTGATATAAATGTTGTCTATAACATAATACAGCTTTATATTTGAGAGGTGATGGGTAGGAAACAAACCTCTCCGTTCTGGTTTGGGGGTGGGAGGGAGGGGCATTAAATGCAACCTCAGTGCTGTATTGCAGCCCTTTCTCACTGACTGGCGGGTTTTCATGAGATTTTAGATGAAGTCATGACTCTTACCATGAAGCAGAGATACAGACGTGCCCCTAAGAAAATGTTGAATGTTTCCCGGTCTCGAGTGAGGAAGTCTCATCCTTGAGTACCTAGTCTGATCAGCCTAGAGGTAGCAGCTGCTCCCGGTGCAGCTTTTCTCTTTATTCTGTAAGCTGGCTTCAGGCTTTCAGCTCTGCTGTAAGCTGCGGGCAGTGCTCTGACCTCATTTCTGCCAGTGAGCCGTATGCTTGGGAGAACTCCCTCGGCGGCAGCAGGCAGTCTGGGGCAGGCTGCTGCCCTCTGGGGCACGGAACCCCCCAGGTCTCTGCTTCTCCTGCAGCCCAGTTGAAAGAAACGGCAGGTTTTAAGTCCTGCCCCTCTCCCACCTTTGTTGGGCATAGCTGTTTCTTTGGGGCACAAGAGCTGTTTCTCAGTCTAGCTTTGCATCTCAGGTCTGCTGAAGTGATGCATTTCTCCTGGAGTTTTAGGAAGGACTAGTGTGGCAGGGCAGGATGCTGAATGGCACAAAATCTGGTTTGTTTTAGGTAGGTATAGCTTTGTCAGTGAAAGGATGGGCAGGGAGAGGAAGGTGGGGTAGAAGAGGAAAGCGTGGTTGGACTGTCGAGCCTTGTTTAGTTTTTTTAGGAAGGTCCAAAAAACTCTGTAAACATAGGAAAATGCATGGAAATAAAATGCTTGTTTTACCCCCTATTCCCAAGTTATATTTCTAAGATTACTTCTTTGGACTCTCATCTCTTTATTTACCCGGGAACTTTACAGCCATAGCACAAAACCCCTTCCTTTTTTGCCTGTAAATGAAGAGCTGACAGCTGTTTATCAAGCTGTGCAGTGTGCAACTGTCACATTTTAATACGAACATTGAACTTGCCTATTTTTCATGTGGCATGTTACAAGTATGAGAGAAGAAAACTAGAAGGAATGTCTTGTTTCTGATTAAATCCACTATTGATATGCTCTGTGATCCGTGGAATGCAATAGAGGCGAAAGAGAATAGCAAGATAAGAGTTGCTGAGAATGAGTTATTCTTGGAGCTCTCCCTGCATCACTTGCTTAATGTTGCTCCTAGAGGCCATATAGTTGAGACAAATGTGAAAATGGATTGGGAGCATTTAGAAAGAGACCCTTCTGTCCTGTTAGGTGGCTCAGATTACCCAATATGTGACTAGAAGCTATGTTGTCCAAACAAAAAAAAATCTTCCTGTAAAGAAGTGGGAAGCTTTTTTTGACCCATCTATTTTTAAAATGCTTTCAGTGTATTCTGCAGAGAAAAACCTTCCATAATTAGAGAGTCTGATTTTCTAATAACTTCTGGAAAATTTTGATGGACTAACCCTCAATAATCTAGTTGCTTACCTAAGTTAACTGTCTCTTGCATCAACTGCTGCCTGCTATGCAAAGTATATTTTTTTCTTCCTTCTCCAGTGTCTTATGGCTTAACTTAGATATTATTGCATGATAACTGGGATCCTAAAGGGAGAACATGATGTTCCCATTTTATTTTTTTTTTATTAGCTTAACAAAGGGCATCTAAGAAATAGTAAGTTTTAGAAAGAAACTGCAGATACCTTGGAAGGGAAGATACTAATAACACAGAGGAAGACCATGGGGTGCCTTACTGACAGTGACTGGTCCACACTTGAGGCATCCAAACTGGCAGGCTTTCCAAATATATGTGGTAGGATACTTCTTTGAGGAGTTCAGTATGATTTCTGGAAGAATTTGTCCTTTCTGAAAAAGAAGAGGGTTTTTTGTTTTGGCACTTTTCTGAAGTTCTCGGCTCCCTCTAGTAACTGTAATGAAGATGAAGGCCAAAATTAACTTGGTGAGGCAAAGTATCATCTTTTTTTCTGAGGACATGTTTCTGCCCTGGCTTGACAGATAGCAAATGATATCGACCTGAAAGAGGAGCAGTCGCTGCTTGTCAGTCCCACTGAAGCAACAGTCAGCAAATAGCATCAGCATGTTGAGGTAGATGCCAGCCTGTACTTCTGGACAGCTGCTTTCCTTGTCTCCATTCAGGTTTCTGTGGTGGTGGTAGAGGCTTGGCTTGAAATGATTTATGTATTCTGGTTCTGAACAGGGATTATTCAGTTCATCACGTAAACACAGACTAGAGTGTTTAAGAGGATTACCAGACTGCGCTCGTAATCCACCTCCGGTGGTTAGCACTCTCTTCTTTTTGTTGGGTGTAATAGGTGCTGGGACTACAAAACAGGTTTTTTCCTGAAATCACCTGTTTCATCTGTGCAGCAAGAGATGTGCTTGCTGGTTTGTGCACAGTGCTCTCCAGCTGGAAGATACCAATTTTTTTCAAGGCTTTAGGTTTTTTTGTTTTGTTTTGTTTTTTCCGTTTCTGATTCATAAAATTCAAGGCACATATACATGTACGTATATGCATTTCTTCTTGAAGCCAGGATCTTCTGCAAGAGTCCATCTACATCCTGCAGGACTTCTGCAGACCATCTGTCCAGGATTCAGGCAAACCTCTCTGCTCTTTTGTCCTTAGTGGATTGTCCCCCACAGGGCTGCTTGCATGAGACTCAGTGTTGCCTGTGCCTGTGGGCATAACATTTTTTCTGAGTGCAGCCTTACCTACAATATTGCTCTAACAATATTGTTAGCCAACAATAAGGTTGGCTGTCCTTTTGCTGTCAGACTTGTTCTTCCATAGGGCATACAGCTTGGGAGGTGACATGTTAGGTATTAGGTTTGGGCTAGAAGTTGGCTGTTTAGGGATATGTCACTACTCTGGTAAGTAATTTTTTCTTTATTGTAGCCTTTTAGCGCCGAAGGTGGAAATAGTGGAGATGTATTGACATGTATTTATCTACACAGAACAAACAGATACTTGGTTAAGTGATACCAAGGAATGTCTTTCTGTAGTCCCTAACATCACTTGGCTTCTTTCTGTTCAGTAGTATTCCTTCAGAGATGAGTAAAATAATATCGTATTGTAGGGCTGTGCACTCCCCTCGGCTGCTGTACTGGGTCCTGACTTCTGTTCTCAAGTGGTCTGAGGGGAAAGAACCCTCAAAACATTTGCTTTCAATTTTGCTCTTGTCACGTAGTTGTAGAATTTGCTGCTCACACACTTGAAGTCTTCTAAGGATCAACCCACTGAATCAAGAACATAAGCTAAAATAGTATTTAATGAGTTTTTCAGATTGAAGTCTAGGACATTATTTTAAATAAATTATCTTCTTTCTATTTAGCCATCATGGTACTTATCTTCCTGGGTGGTCATGTTATCCCTCTGAAACTCCCTGCAGAAGAAGTGGATGAAGCCTGAATGATATTTCTCATGCAGCCCTTCTTTAAATGTGGTTTTCCCTCAAACATTAGTATTTCCACTATGCTTTCATTTTCTATGAAAAATAATTTAAACTCTGTATTTGATAATTAGATCTAATCTTTGGCAGAACTTATAACAAATGTGCATTTAATCTATATAGTTTCTAACATTATTAGTGCTGTATTCATTGAGATTTGCAAAGAGCACGTCAGTGCAGACAGGCTGGCTTGTTTTAGGGTAGGACCAGCTAGAGAATGAAAGCATTGCACATGAAAAAGGGAAAAGACTGTCTGCCAGTGGCATGCTTCAAAGTGATCACAATGTAATCAACTGCTGCAAGTGTGAAGCCAGGCTCTTGGCTGGCTGCTGCCGAAGGAGGGAAGTTTCCTTTCTCTCTTGCCCATCCAGCCTTTCCTAAGGGGGGAAAGGAATTACTGGCAAGTTTTAAGTAGCACCATTTAACAAAGTGGTCTGATAAGGACCAGTAATACAAGCTAAGGGATGTGTGTCCAACTGGAAGAATTGTGGGAGGCAGGAACAAGGAGCCTTTGACTTTATTGCAGACCAGTACATAGGCTCACTCAGTTGCCATAAACCTCTGTGGTAGTGAAATCCCACACCAGAACAAGAGTCTTTGAAAGTCTGTAAGATGAATACAGAGACAGAGAATAAGAGGGAAGAAAATACCCCATTTCCTTCCTTACTCCTCAGACTACACATATTTTGATCTTCATATATGTACCACAATTTGCGGAACAAGCTAAAGGTGTACATGAACAGGAGGTGAATAACTAGTCCTGGCCCTGTGGATGATAAGCAATTGGTTGTTGCTATTATTATTACTACCCAGATATAATAATCAATAATGGATTGATTTCTGAACAGCTTATCCAATACATGGGATAATCCCTTTTTTTTTGGTCTACCTGTTTCACAGTATAAATGTGTTTCAAGAAGTGGGAAAAAGTCTAAACATCTGCTATTTTGAGTATATGTTTATGACTTGCTGATCATTTGTCTTTGTGCTTTTCTAAGATCTGATGGGGAAAACCCTGATTTTAGTTATTTTACCACTTTGTTGACAGTTTGTGCTGTAACAGCTATGATATGATTGGGTTTGTGCCAAGTGGGGTAGTTCTGAATGGAAACTTGTAGCCTTCTGTTTATAAAAGGCTGGATTTCTCTCTTACATACATGCTCATCTATGGGAGGGAGCATTTTCTGTGATTCATAAAAAATCATAAGCTTTTCTTTGAAAGCCAGTGTCAGTGATGAATGAAATCCTGGGAGTCAAACAAAAGAAAAATCAGGAATCCCAGAAGATTGAGCCCCAGTATCAGTGGGGAACTCCTCAGCCATGACTGTAGGACAACATGTTCCTCTTCCCCTTATGTTCCCTCTGTTCAATCCCCAATAAATCCATTCCTAAATGCTAGAAAGAAAAATGACCTTTCAAAGCTGTAAGTGAGAATTGCCAATTGCACGCATTTCTTCCATGACAGACAATTTACCCTAATACTTCTGTCCTTATTTCTTATTTATCTCTCAAAATCTGTTGTATCTATTCTGTAATATGCTGTAGGTTAACAGAATTTCCAAATGCAGAAGTGAAGAAAGGCAGTAGGGATTTTCTCTATTCTGTTTTTCAGTGAAAATGATATGAAGCACTGTTTTGGTTATGAAGCCAACCTTTTAGTGAAATATGCCATTATTTAATCATTATGTTTAGTATATAAATGGACTGTTTTTATTGGGCAATGCATATGTATAAACACATAAAATTATACACATAGTCCCATGCATATTTCATCTGGGAGATTCCCATCCCTGCAGCTTACTGAGAGCAAACTGATTCTTTACTTCTCAAGAGCTGCTTTCCGAGTTTCCAGCAATCCAAGTATCTACATAACTTAATGGAGAATGCAAGAATGAGTTTGTGATCTCAGTCCCATTTGGAGTGCACAGGTGCCCACATCATTAAAACCTGCAAATTTCTGCGTTTCCAAACCTCACCCAGAATAGATCAAATGGATTTGATTTTTCCTTCAGTCAGAAGGGAAAGCACTATAAAAACAGTGCATTTTAAAAGACAAAAGGTGTCATATTCGAGGGGGTTTTATGTGCTCTTTAGTGTGAAGAAAGACATTTCATACATAGTCTTCAAATACCCAGGTAAAAATAAATACTACCATTCAACCTGCAGTGCTGTTTCTCATGAGAAAGCATCCTGTCTCTTCCCTCTGCTGCTCTGGTGTCCCTGGAAATTTCAGGAGGAAGCAAGGTTAAAATCTTGTGAACTTGTGGGAGAAACCCATGCTTGGTACTTTGTAAGGAAGTGATGGCTCTTGATTTTTCAAAATATAAAACGTTTTGCTTCCCAACAAAATCCTGTAGTGTCTGTTTGGAAAAAGGAACAATTGTGTTTCTACAATGATGTCCTCTAAATTGAATATTCCATTTATCCTTTTTCACCACTCTTGGTGTTTCTGTTTGGTTTTGTTGTTGTTGTTGTTGTTTTGACAAGTGTTTTTAATTTGGTGTATATTTTTAAGAATTAGGAAGAACAGCATCGAATGCTGAACTGGAAGTTGAAATCTGGGGTTGCTGTGTTTATTGTGAATGCCTGCACAGTGACGGTCCCCAGCTTGTGTGAGCATGTTGTGCATGTGTGTGTGTGTATGTGTGTGTGCGCGCCTGTGTGCATGAGCATTTTTAAATAAAAAGGAAAGCAGAGGTTTGCTCATTTGTTTGCCTATTGTGAAGCTGTCCTGCACCTTTCTACCGCTTTGTACTGGGGTGAAGGCTGCTGAATGGAGGCCTTGTGCCGTTTGTTGATTTTAAACCTCACTGTTAATCCACAGGAACCTGCTGGTGTGCGCAGCAGGAGAGCTGTGTGACAAGTGGAAATCTGGGCGGGCGGGAGTGCGGGGGGTCACAGGGGATAATAATCATTCAGCCATCAGCCTTTGTCACCCTTAAGCCTAATTGTTACCCTCTGCTGGTAACCACATTGAAGTGCTGGCCTTTTAAGTGTTTCTTGATTTTACTTGGCACAGGCTTAGGGATAGATCATTTATTGCTGGGTTTATATCGTGTCAGGTTTGCTGGAGTTTGTTTTACTAGCCTCACTGAATTTTTCTGCATCCCTTAAAATAATTCGGGAGAATCCAAATAGGTGGAAGGGGCTGAATGGAAACAGTACAGTTGTTAACAAATTTCTCTCTGTCAGAAGCTGGGCTTGAAGCAGAGACAGAAGGCTTTCCTGCTCCGCCAGCCAGCTGCCTCCTGGAGTCTGTGCGTGAGCCTCAGCTGTGGCTGTGGGCACTGGGCTGCCTGAGCAGCCCCGCACAGGCAGCAGCAAGGTGATGGTGGGGTGGGGCAGAGAACAGCTTTCCCTGCCCCTTTTGCCTGCAGCATCCGCCTGCTTCAGGTATGCCTCAAACCCAAAGGTCTGAGGGTGGCTGAAGCAAACTGATCTGGTAGTAAACTCGGGAAGAGCAGAGGAGAATTAAAAGAGAAAACCAACTTAAAAACAGAAGAATAGGTGAGTTACCTTTTCTAGCAGTCAGGAACTGGTTCTTCAACTTTCCCTGCCAGTAACACACACTGAAGTCAGTATTGAGCTTTCTGTTGTTTTCCTTGAAGAAGTTAGTGTAGAAGCTGCTGTAGTAGCTAAATTGGAGCTTGAGTCTAAGTCTTTGGAATGGGCAAGTATCTCTCCGTGCGAAGTAAGCTTGTGCTAGGGGATGGGGGATGGGGGAGCTTGTTTTGTTGCTTCCCCCACCTGTTTGTGGCGGATGTTGCATTAGGCCATTACCTAAGAGTGCTTGGGTTTGTGTAGGGAGGAAGATCTCCAGGTTTGTGGTACAGGCTTTGGAGCTATTCTTGATCTTGCCTTCTAACCCTTAGATGCCACATGCCTCCAGCAGATGCAGTGACTGCGTTGTGTGCTATGACTTGATAGCCAGTGTTTGAAAGTTGCGCCAGTAGTGGTGACGGTAAATCCCAGTTGTTACAGGAGTCTGATTACACAGCATGATTGCAATCTTATTTTCAAGCCTAGTCTTCTGCGTGGCTCAGTACTTTATCAAAAAGCTTGAGAATACATCTCAGAATAGGATGAATGTTTATGCTTGCTACTTATATCTTTTACAGTAAAAGAGGGTTGTTTATTTAAGAGGTTTGGTTATGTGTGTTTCCCCATGTTCCAGGGGTATGATTCCCGGCTGTTTGTTGGCATACATCTCAGCTCCCTGGATTTCTTTATGAACAGCATATGTCATAGTGGTACTTGTGCAGGCTTGATACGTCTCTCAAAAGGTTTAACTAGTACAAACATCTGATCAAAAACCCCATCATCACTCAGCTGTTGTATTTTCACCCTCTGTGATGTAGATTTAATAGTAATTACTGAGTCATGTTAATAATTCTTCTACGACTGTTGTTGCAGGACATGTCTCAGGAAGGCTATGGAACCAGATCTCAACCCTCCATGGCCCCAGGAAAGCCTAACCATGAAGACTTGAATCTAATCCAGCAAGAAAGACCGTCGAGTTTACCAGTAAGAGAATAATGCTTGTTTTTCAGTATTTTAAAGTGAAAGCACTGTACACAGCATTTCATTGCATCTAGGATGAGCAGATGAGAAATACTACTGATGGAAGAAGTGCTAAACTAGGTTGACGAAAAATTGTCTTTAAAAATGTGAAAACAGGCAGCTTGTGTATGAGCGGACTTTCTGGGTTGTTCTGATTCAAAACAGCACTCCTTATGCACTTGCATGTTTTGTGCTTGTGTACATGTGTATTTGCATAGAGGAAATGGATTGATTTTTTTAGCTTTAGGAATTCCATACTTGCACAAACCAATCTGGAGAGGAGGAGGCTTTTCTCTGTGCCCTTTTCAATTGTTTTTAGTAGATTCTGGATTAGAGTACTGTCACCAGGAGTTATTTGCTCTAAACCCAGGGCATCAGTAATGAGATTGGCACATTAATTCTGCTCCTGTCTATTACTCCAGAAGTGTAGAAGCAGGAATGACAGTGATACTTGCGCTAGGTTGATAGTTTGGTTAAGAGATTACTTTGGACTAGTATTTCTTAGTTTTTCTGAGCTCTACACATTCTGCTATGGGGGAAACAGCACAAATGAATATACTTTGTCAAGACATTGCAGCTACTTGCATTTTTGAAGGTGTTATTTCACTATGATAGACAAAGTACTCAGCCTTGTCTTTATGCGTCCCTTGTGGCTTGCGGATTTTCTTGTTTGTTGGTAGTAAACCAGTATGAATTTAAACAAACTAGAATATGTTCAGCTTAAATGATGAAACTATATAAACTTTATAAACTATGTGCACTGACTTGGAATACTATATCTCATAAATACGCAGGATATTTCCTGCAGTTCAGCGGATATGTATTCATTTACGGTTGGCCGAGGGATCTCTCTCAAGAGTTTATCATATCAAGATACCAAATGTATTTGTGAAATCTAGCAGTATGTTGTAGATTTCACCTCTGGCACACGGCACAATTGTACATCCCTAAAATTAGGGTAATAAATATCTGCATAACATTTTAAAGTTACATCTTTGGCACCTAAGAGAGTGTATGTGCCACAAATTCTTTACATGACATTTGAGACATGCATGTCTTGTGAGAAGCTATGGAAACTGTGTGAGAAGAGATAGCCATTTGCTTTGAGCCCAGTGCTAATTTGACAGTTTTTCAGGAAACCCTTTTTTAAACAGTCTAATTTCTCCAAATACCTCTCAAAAACGAAGGCTGCCAGTTTCCTTAAAAATAGTAGCTACTGTGGACATTGAACTGTTTTGGCAGTACCTAACTAGTTTAAAAAGCAGAGATATTAAAAGGGACTTTTTACCTCCCAGTTTTTCATGAACTGTGTTTATTAGGGTAGAGAGAAGTAAAGTTATTTATCAACCAATGTTCTTCTAATTTGCCTGTGTTTTTTCTTAAACAATTGTTCTATTCCATGCAGTTCTACCCCCAGCATCATGATATCTAAGCAGAGTATTGGGTATTATCTGTGTCCCTGAGTGTTTGGTGTATTTAGTAGCTCATACTTACTCCAGATATGAGTAAGCTAGGTAGTATTAACAGTGAATGTTAACCATTTTGGCCACATAGCTTAAACTCTTAAGTTGATCTCAAATGCTTTTAGTGAGACACTTCATATACTCAAAAAGCCTGCTGTTTTCATATGAAGGGGAATGGAGGATATTATAATTTTGTATTTTGTTTTGGTTTTGATGCAGGGGTTTTTTCTTGTTTTGTTTTTCAAATTTAAAAACAACTTCAATGCTTTGTATGTAGTGACAAATGTATTTTTGATCAAGTCAGCTCCCAGTCTTCTTTCATTCAAGGAAGATGTCTTAAAAATCAGGAATAATCCATTAACTCAAAATATGGTGAACATGCAAAAAGTATAATATTTTAGGTGGTGGCTTGACCATATGAACATGGTAGTTTTTCCCTGAAGCAGGAGACTTCTGTACTCTGTTTTGGACTGCTTATGCAAACTCTTGATCACTATGCCTTGTTTAACATTCCTAGCTGGCTTCATTTTGGTTTGGTAAATATGGCTTCTTAAGCTTGTTGTCAAAGTAATGCAGTTCTTCAAGGTAATACTTTGTACACTGAAGCTTGAAATGATAGCAAAGGTGTTAGGCTTTTAATAAAATTTAGTTACGTTTTGTTTCATGCTATTCTGGTATTTACACAATCTGCCCGTTATCTTTTTATTTCTTGAGGGCATTGTGTAAAATCACAGTAGCTACATAACAAGCTTATACAAGTGTCGAAAAACAACAAAAGAGATGTAATACTAAATGGTGAGTGGTTTTCTCTGATGTGGCTTTGAAAAAAGAGTTTCCCTTTGATGGATTCAAATTGGAGCTGGCCACTTTCTGCAGCACTGAATGCTGGCTTGTGTCACTCTCCTTGGGGGAGTTTTTTTCAGCAGGTTTGTGTCACAGTAAGCAGAGCTAAACAGCTCAATAGTTGTTCCGTTTCCTTCACACATTGTATATAAAAGTCCTGGCATGAATGTTCCCATAAAGTTCAAAGCAGACAAATTTGTAATGTGGGTTGGTAACAAATGGCTACAAACAAAATATGGCTTTATTAGCTACTTCTAATGGCCTGTCAGACTCTATGCAATGCTTGCTTTCCTTCTCCAAACTGCTCTGATATCTGGAGGATTTGACCTGTGGGTCTCCGACCATGTGGAGTCACTGAGAGCCCAAATGAAAAGTTACAAAAAATAGTGCTTTGAGCACTTTTGTTGGGATCGCAATTAGAAGGAAATCTCAAGCCTCTGAAAAAACATGGGAGTTAGGTACTCTGTGCAGGAAAGGAAGTCATAAACAGAAACTGTTCCCTATTAGAGTGGAGGTATAAAGGGGGAGAGGCTTGAATGCAGTTGTCTGGAGAACAGCTACTACAGAACGTATTTATCGAGACTTAAGGGATAATAGCAAAATACACATTGTGAGAAAGCTGGAGCAGACTTACAGGAAAAAGCTTCCAAACGATCTGGAGATTTGTTGTTGCTGTGAAGGAGCTTGTGTCAACAGTAGGTTGTGTGTGTCTGTGAAGACTAAACTTTAATTTTGTCTTTAATGAGTATGTTTGTAAATGTTCATATTGGATTGTATTGATAGAATTAGGAGCAGAAAACATAATTTTTTTTTTTTAATTGGCATGAGTATCAAAGTCATTTCAGATAGGTGTTGGTGGTGTTGCTATACTTTGTTTTAATAAGGCCCCCATTTTTTTTTTGGCCCAGTGTGCTTGTTTGAGGTATGAGGTCAAATGGCTTTCCCAAGGTTGCCATGCTTTTGAAAGACAGGTTTCTGCTAATGTTTTTTTGTTGCAACCTAGAGGAGAAGTTTTGTGGCTGCTTGAGCCATTGTAAGCCAAGGCAGCTGCAGTCCTGCTGTGTGCCCCAGTGTGCCGATTTCTTAGGCTACACCAGGGGAGGTTTAGACCCGATGTTAGGAAGAGGTTTTTCACAGAGAAGCCTCCCATTGTCTAGACCATGTCACTGAGTTCCTCATCCAGTCTTTTCTTAAACACCTCCAGGGGTGGTGACTCCACCACCTCCTTGGGCAGACGATTCCACTGAGAGATCACTCTCTCTGTGAAAAACCTCTTCCTAACATCGGGTCTAAACCTGCCCTGGCGTAACCTATGGCCATGTCCTCTTGTTCAGCTTAGGTTTATCTTGTACTTATTGGAGGTCATGCAGTGTTGAAGGGGGAAGGTTGTACCTGGAGTTGAGGGAATCACTATTCTACTAGATCATTCATTCAGAACTCTTGAGTTTATGGATTAATTCCATGACATCAATAATTCATTGGGTCTTTCCATGGAGGCAGAGCATTTTCATGTGCCTCTGAAAGATGTTTAGATGCTGGACAATTTTTCCTCTGGTTGACACACCTTTTTTGTTGTAGAAGGAGGGTACTGAATTAGATTTCAGAGGCCCTCTGCTGAGAACTAGTAGTGAATTAAATCCAAGATTAGATATATTTGGCTTATGAAACAACATCATTTCAGATGTATCTCTAAAGGTGTAGGCTATGAGGAAAATACATAGGATGGTTTCGGAATCCAGATTGTGTCTCAGTTCTAGAATATGAAGTAGCTTGAAAGTCATCTCAAGCAGCAGCACTCCCCGAACAAATGTCTTTAATGATTGAAGCCTTAATAGACAGGAGAACATTTTCCAGCATTACTTGAACAACTGTGGTCTCTCTTTTCTCAGAGATTAAACTACCAGGATGAGGGACTCTGGTGACATTTATACATAGCTTAGTCCAGTAAGCCCTGATCATGATCAAGGTTGTGGGCACTACCATAACGTAAATATTGATTACCACTGTAGCCCTTCCGGTAAGGACAAACCAGTACTAAAAGAGAATGTAGTGCAGTGACCCTCATTTTTTTGTAATCTTTGTTGAATTCTGTGCAGGTAAGCAAATTAGAAAGCTTCATCTAAATGTAGGTGCTATTTTAAAAATACAGAGTACTGATGGTGATTTGAGAAAGAGGACAAAAATATTCTCTAAATAGATTCTTTGCAATTCTTGGAAGGCAAATGCTGTGGCCAGTTGATAGATGTGTGTAGTAGATGATAACAAATATGTCCTCTAGTTATTTGCATCTCTGTCTTAAAGTATCTGTTTGGGAACATGTTAAATCATGAACAAAAAATAAATGTGATTATGCAATACTTGTGAATTAAATTTTAAATTGTTTTTACATTGTAGCATAAAGCTGGTATGCCTCTTTCCCACTTTCCTTTCTGTTTTCTGCAATATTGTAAAATAACTGAATGATCTTGTTTTCCTTTGTTTGGGTCAAGAAATTTTAGCTGAAAATTGTTACTCTGTGAAAGAAGATTATTGACTCAACAAGCCTTCAATTTTCAGTGAATAACACTCCCACCCTCTAGCTTCAGGAACATGTGGTGCATGCATTCTATTTTAAAGTACAGACTGTAATTTAAGACTGAGGCAGTTTGATGCCCCACTGAACTTTGTTTAAGCCAGGAATAAAAAGAGAAAAGCTTCAAGTTGCAAAGAAGTGACTAAGCTATCTCAAAGGCTTTTCTTAGCCATTGTGCACAGAGCTGGAAGAACTTGCTATTTTTTTCCAAATTTTAATTCTGGATGAAGTGCAGTTACTAGGGTGTTTTTTCTTCTTGACGTTTTTTGTAATAAACCTGTAACTAGACCCAGTTTCATACAACACATACGTATAGAGGTATCAAGTATGTGTTTCCATGTGTTTCAGAGGTGTCAAACATGCCGTATAGTTGCTGTGGGCACACATGCATATTGTGTATGTGGCCTCCTGTTTGTGTCCTGATGCCAGTCAGAACAGTGAGTCAAATCTGGTGCGAGCCACTGCAGCACCACTGACATTGGTGATGTTACTGGGGGTGTGAACTTTGAGTATGTCACTAAAAATCCTACCCCACTCAATGTTCATGTGCATTTTACGTTCCACTGTGTTTAAACCAGACTGATACATTGTCCTAGAGTCAACTTGTACATTAAGTCCCATTTTTGGGGAAGAGTAGAATTAAAGTAGTGCAGAGCAGCCGTGAGCATATGTTGTCCATGTAAGGTTAAACTGAAACATTGAAACCAAAATTGTAGATGCTTGAATTAAGTATTCTTACTATTAATTTTAATATTGTTAGTGGGAGGAGAAGGTCCTGTTGTTACTAATTTGTGTTTTGTGCTTTATGAATTGCTTGGTTTTGATTGATAGGTTGATCGTATTTATTTGAAAAAACGGGTTTAGGTTGTTATTGAAGTATAAAAAGTAATTTCACTGAGTACTGTAAAAAAACATGCTTAGCTATTCATCACCTTTTCTGACTTCAAAATACTTCACTTTTACAATGTTTACAATATTCCTGTGATTTTTTTACTCCTGTAATAAATTGCTAATTTATGATCCAAGAAAATTTACAAATGCAAAAGGAAATATTTAGTCTGACCTCTACATGAAACTCAGGTGGGAAACCTCTGGGTAGTGGTTAAGGTTGCAAAAACTTGTATTTAAATAGGCCAATGTTGTCCTAAGTGGAATATTAAAGTATTAGTAGCTTATCTCCTGCAGTGTTTTTTGAAGCCATGCATCATATACCTCCAAAACCCAGAACAGTATTGGTGTCATTTCAGAAATTGAAGAAACTAGCTTTAATTTGGGTGGTTGAAGCATTTGATTTTTTATTTCCTTCCCATCCCTGCCTGAGGTTGACCCCTTCCACAGAGGCTGCTGCCCCCTTAGCCAGGCAACTGAACCATGCCTGTGGTAGCCCCTGAACCACCAAAGCTTGCAGCTTGAAATGAGAGGAAAGCCAAAAGCCCCCAAGGTTACTTTAATATGCAAGGCCGTAAAATGTTGTAGCACGGGTGCCTCTGCATGCATGGCTCAGATGTACCTGCTGCAGGGGCAGTATCTGTACTGGCTGCCCTTGTGATCTGCCTGAATTTCCAAGTCAGTGCCTTTAGGTTCTGCATTTGGGAATCTCTAAAAGGGTAGGGATTTATTTTTTTTTTACTTGGGGATTAATTTTTATTGTTTGAATATTTTATATAATGCGTGTACGTACATATATACTGTATAAAAGCATGCATGTCTTATCTGCTTGGTTATTTGTACATTTTGACTTGATAGCATACTATACATTCCAGAGCTTAATATATTCACCGATGCATGTCTTTGTTCATGCCTGTGTGAACATTGGGATTATGATGCAGAAAGTAAGACAAAGGAGTATCACTCACTTGAATACCATTTCAGGAAGTACCTGAGACACTGTAAATGTTTTTTCTTTCTTTTATTTTTACCACAAGTATTACTCTAAGATAGGATGTTTTTCCCCCTAAGTAACTCCTTTACTTGTGCTTACCAAGCATTGTGAAGTATATGACCTCAACTTCATAACCTTGGCTAAACACAGTGACTCACCCTGACTAGCAACATCTGAAGCCTAGCAGTAGATGCCTTTTCTTCTTCTTCCTCCATCCATTCCTGTTTGCTGGGAACATGTTGGTTTCTGGTGCTATTGTTGGCAGCTTTCATGTTAAAAAAAGTTACCAGTCTTTGATGTGAAGCTCACTTCTGAGTGATGCTGGTCAGCTGCTGTTTCTGTGTGAGCAGATGTTTGAGCAGTCACGGTCAATAGTGTTAATATTAGGCTGAGTTTCACAGTGCTTTGTCTGATCGTTTATGGTGTGTCCATAATTGCTGGGGATTTTAGGTGCCATCACAGTGCAAATCGGAAGTGTTTGTTTGTTTCATAGGACTTAGTGTTTGTTTCATAGGACTATGATTACAATGATAAAGTCAGTCCTGTGGTGTGTGAGACTATTGACATGTTTTAGTGGTGGTGGGGAGGTTCATTTGGGGTTTATTTGGTTGAGGTTGGTGGTTTTGGGGGTTTTTTTTGGTTGGAAGGTGGAGGAGGGGGTCGATTTTTTTTAACCTAATGTCTTGTACTTCTTAAGCCTATGAAACCTTCCTTCCTTTGCTGGAGCTATATATCTCAGGTTCACTATGAAGTCTTCTCTTGAAGACAATGATACGTGGTGATTTTTTATAGAATCTGTGCTATGTGAGAAGTGCTTCTGAAGTGTGTTTCATATAGATAGGTTTCCATTATCAATGTACCTTAAGAATATATATATATATATATATGTATGTATGTATATATCCACAAACACACAAAATAAGGGGGCTTCTGCCTTTGGAAGGCACTTTTATTTAACCCATTGCATCAATTCTTTAACACCATGCAGATTATTCTGTGCCATTTCCCACACAATTCCAAACACAGTTCTGCTTCCACAGGACTTTATAAAGATGGTCCTGTTTGAATTGGCAACATAATTCTGGAAGATGAAGCATCATAGTGTGCTGAAATTAAGGTAGAAAAGCTGATAACACCAGGAAAAGGACACTTTCAGTTCCCAGTGTTTAGGCTTTTGATCTCTTTCATTCTGTGCAGACAATTGCAGATGACCCTTTTAATTATCTTAACCTGTGAAATGAGACTTATTGTGTTAAATTAGAAGTAGGACCTGAATGTTGATGCAGATTTGAATAATTGAATTAGTGTAGGAAAACATGGCATCCCAAATCATTTGTTAAATGGCATGAATTTATAACAATGTGTGCTGTGCGTTTGGTAGGTTTGGTTTGGCTTTTTTTCCCTTCAAGGTGGAGATTCACTTAATAGTTTAGCTTCCAGCTTCCTGTTGAAGTTATCATTTTGGGAAGTAATATAAAGACAAGGATACATGAGCATTTGTATGTATGTTTGCATGTACTGTCAACCTTCTCTACTTTGTGCTTCCTCTCTACTTTGCGCTTCCCCTCTTGCAGCTTCACTTCATGGGCTGATTTTCCCACAACTGAGGAGGTCCGTTTCACGGAGCATTTGCAACTGTACCTGCACAAACTGATATGAATGAATATTCAAAGTAGACACTCATGAATATTCAAATTGGCCACACCCACCACGCCACACGGAGTGCCAGCACACTGCTCTGCCTGCGCCAACTGCCCCACTCCACTCGGAGCAGAGAGCCAGCAGTCTGCCCTCACCGCCTGCCCTGCTCCACTCAGAGCGAAAAGGCTGTGCTCTGCCAGTCCGCACGTGGCAGCGCTGGCAAAGCTGTTGCTGTTGAGGCTTCTTGCGGCACTAGGAGAACTCTGTTCTGGTATCAGCGATGCATAGGGACAAGCCGCTTTTTCCCCACCCCAGGCTGTGCTCAACAGCCAGCAGGGAACTCAAGGTGCACTTCTCAGCAGGAAGCCAGCACTGTGCTAGGGAACGGTTGCATTGACCTGTTTCACTTGGAGGAGCCTGGCACAGCTGTGATCAGTGGCTGTGTCTTTTCTCCCCCCCAGTCCCATTGGGAATTCTGGCAGTGGGGCAGCTGGGCTGGTGTCCTCGGCGGCAGCTCCAACATTGCATTGTTTTCATGGAAACAGGCAGTGAATGGGTGCCAGAGGCTGCCCAGGTACTGTCACTGCTCATCCCCATGCTTCCCCACTTGTAAGTGAAACGAGGTGAGGCGGTCTCGCAGGCACAGTGCTGGCTTCCTGCCGGGAAGTTAGGTTTGAGTTCCCTGCTGGCTGTTGAGCCGGGCATCAGGCTCATTTTAGGTGGGACCCTCAGGGCACCTGCTTGGCCTGTGACTGTGCCAGCCCCATTCCCTTAGTGATGGGCTGTTGCAAGGACCTGGGCAGGCACAGATGGCTGCTCACCCTCTTCCACCTGAGCAGGGGGCCCGGCCAGCAGCAAGGACCCGAAGAGCAGCAAGAGCTGTGTTTAAACATGTGCTCGTGGGGTCCCGGAGGCACGCAAGCCTGTGGACAGAGAGCTTTGTGAGGGGGAGACCAGACTTGCGGTACCGCGATAGAAGAGGGTCGACTGCAGTAATACAGTATGCATCAGTAAGTTTTAGTAAGATTTGCTGAATACACAGCAATGGACTTTGTTTAGAGAACAAGTCTTGTTTCATGATGTGGAATAAGGTATAGATTCACATGTACATTTACAGTATCATAGATAATGAAATCTCCCAATGCATTTTGCACAAAAGGTAATGAAGGAGATCTAAAATATTATTATTATTATTATTGTTTCCTATTATACAAAATATAGAATAGCCAGTTCTTGCTTTCGAAAGGTATGGAAATAAAGGAACTGAAAATAATCAGAAATTTTTAGACTCACTTCTTAAAATCAAATAACTTAGTAAGATTAAATAGGTAGATAAAATGGTGTATGGATTAAGTGCAGACATTGACTCCAGGGAACTAATTCATTATGGCATGGGATAAAACTTAATGCAAACTATTATCTTTTGGGTTTAGACTTTCATAGTGAACTGAAAGCTTTACTAGTTTTTCTTATGATGCTCCACTGCAGAGTGGACATGGAAGAAAAACTCCCGCTAAACTTTCCTTTATTTAATTTACAGTTCATGTCAAGATTTTAATAATAGGGCTTAATGAAAGGTTCTAAATCTAAGTTTTTCCCCCCTGTTTGTTATATCATTATTATCATGGCTACATGGAAGTGGGGATGCACTTTTCAATGCATTTTTCAAGTATAGCTCTTTAGAATTTTTTGAAATAAGGCTGTAAAATCTTAAAATCTGTGGATTTTGTTGTTGTTTTGGGGGATTTTTTTTAAAATAAGTACCATCTCATAGTTCCAGCTTCATTTGGATTTTCTCATAGTCTTTTTTTATCTCAGTTTGCATTCTTTCTTTGTTTTGCTTGTGCCATTAAAGAAGACTCAGGAAGACTTCATGTACACGCCAGTGGTGTTTTTAAATGACTGTTGATTCTTCCTGCACGGCTTGTTAGACATTTTGTCCCATTAGAAATCACAGTAATAGAGTTTTGTTCTTATTCTGAGGTATGATGATATACAAGGGGGTTTTTAACTCTGGAAGTCTTTCGTTGCTTCTGGCCAGAGGGTTATTCCAGTGCTGAGACCACACCTCGGTTATGAGAGAGACCATGCAGGCTACCTAGAGAGTTGTCTTTCTCCTCTGCAAGGAACCAGAGGTTACATATCAGATCCTATGAAATGCTGAGAAATGCNTTTAAAATAAGTACCATCTTATAGTTCCAGCTTCATTTGGATTTTCTCATAGTCTTTTTTTCCTCTCAGTTTGCATTCTTTATTTGTTTTGCTTGTGCCATTAAAGAAGACTCAGGAAGACTTCATGTACACACCAGTGGTGTTTTTAAATGACTGTTGATTATTCCTGCGTGGCTTGTTAGACATTTTGCCCCATTAGAAATCACAGTAATAGATTTTTGTTCTTATTCTGAGGTATGATGGGGTTTTTTAACTCTGGAAGTCTTTCGTTGCTTCTGGCCAGAGGGTTATTCCAGTGCTGAGACCACACCTCGGTTATGAGAGAGACCATGCAGGCTACCTAGAGAGTTGTCTTTCTCCTCTGCAAGGAACCAGAGGTTACATATCAGATCCTATGAAATGCTGAGAAATGCACCCATGCATGTACTTGCGTATACCTACAAACATTTTCGCTCTTTAATTTTTGCTGGTTAGAACCGGTGATGTCCAGTGCTTGCTTTTTAGTGCCTATATTCACAGTAGTACAGGTCAGATTGAAGTCAATACTGTAAATTCTCCACCTTATTTTTGCCAGGAAATCAAACTTTCCCCCAGTGTAATAGTTTTGACTTCCATTTCCATGGAAATGTGGTCAGAGGGCTATAGTCAGCTAGCCGCATGGCCAAAGGACTATCTCCACTTACAGTGTGCAGTGGAACTCAACAGAGTTGAAGCGTAATTAAAGGAGTTACAGTCTGACATGTATTTCTCCAGCCACCTACATCCATTCCAAGATGAAATTTGGAAAAAAACCACGTGATCAGCTATGCAAAGGGTTTTTTAAAAAAAAAACCCTTCTTATTCAAAAGAAGATAAAAACAACAAAAACTCCAATCTCCTTTATTCTTTTTTTAAAAAAATATTACTTTTCTAACAATCTAAAACATTCTCTATACACTTCTGTCTATTTGAATTTCCCTCAGACTCTCAGTTGCTGGGTGCTTACTTTGAATAACATAGACTAAATTTTATCTAAAACTGAATTCTGTATCCCACAGAACTCACAAATTCATGATTATGCTTTTCCAAGTTCACTCTGTAGTTATTCGTTCAGGGTCACGCATGGGATCCAGCTTGAGCTTGTAAGCGGTATGTACCTCCCAAGCTCACAAGGGTGAGTGACAAAACCTAAGAGCAAGTGCTGGCCTATGCTGTTCCTTGGACCTGTCGACCAGGACAATGTGGTTCAGGTTCGAGGTGTGGTGACGTGCTGGTGCTCACCAAGCAGCGCCAAGCCCACTCAGCTCAAGGGCTGACATGCCGTCGTAGACTGAAGCGTGTGCATGGGTGGCGTGTTTGCTGGCTAGTTAGCAGGTATTCTTGCTGCTGCTGCATTCGGGGTTTGGTATTAGAAGTGTCTCTGGACACTTTCAAGTGTCTTGAAATTACAGCAAAGCAGGTTCCAAGTTGAAAAGCTGAAACTGTTTTCTGTATTTTGACCCTTTGTGTTGCCCAAAAGTGCTCTGAA
Organism: Pitta sordida; assembly: GCA_013390025.1. Taxonomy (NCBI): domain Eukaryota; kingdom Metazoa; phylum Chordata; class Aves; order Passeriformes; family Pittidae; genus Pitta; species Pitta sordida. Next base: position 264,146 of record WEKX01021613.1, read on the forward strand.
GCACTTGAAGATTTAACTCATAATGGAGAAATATTGTCCAGTTTCTATTTGTTTCTGTCAAGCACTTGGTCTATGAGATTCTGGCTGGTGCACATGGTAAAAGCTAACTCATCTACAGATCAGGTTTGCAGGGGACTGTATTTCAAAGATATTTTTTCCTGAGATGCTAAAAATTATTTAAAAATTAATATGGGAAGAGAAGTTAAACACTATCTTTCTTGTACAAAAACTCACTTTCTTAACTGGGAGAGAGGGAAGCAAAGGGTCTGTTTCTGCAGAACAGGGTTGGGTTTCCTTGAGACTAGGTAATAACCAGGTTACAGTTGTAAATCCATTTAGATTATATATATGATTCTGTATGGGTTAACATAAAAAAAACAACTTCAAGGTATATCGGGTTGTTTAAGGATCTGTCTTTTCCCCATCTTCTCCATTTCCTCTCTAGGGGGTTTGCAAAGTAACCCAAGTTTAGTAAACCGAAAGGGAATACAGTTTTATCTTGGTTTTTCCACATGGCTGAGAGGCAGTGGGGAACATGGCGCATAGGAGAAGAACTGCACTCCCTCCTGGAGACTTGGTAGAGCAGATTTTTAAAGTGCATCCGAGCTCAAATCTGTGGCTTCCCAGGCAGCACACTGAACTATAGCTGGCTCCACAGATTGATTTCCAAGTGGATATTTTTGTCACGCTTAATAAGAGCGCGCTGATAAGACAACAGTGTGTAAGCTGAGTAAATGTCTGTTATTTCTGCACTACCATTACTCGTTATTGCCAGTATCCACACAGTGGCAAAACTTAAAAATGAGCTTCCTCCTTCCCATGGAGGGTTTTCTCCACTCGACTGATGATCTCACAAATATCCCCACTCTTTTCATGTAGGATGAAAGAGTGAAAACGACTTTTGCTGTTGTGGTGGTTGGAATGACACTTTCTGGCCGCCTCGGCCCCGTCCTGGGCATTTCTGTAATGGCTGGTGAGGTAGCAGGGATCTTTCCCCGCTCCCTCTGGCTGCTGCGAGGCTGAAATTACAGCTTTGTCTTTGAAGCCGGGCGCTCTGTTAGCGTCGCCATGGCGACGGGCGGGTAATGGCCTCCTCCGAGCCCTGCCGGGTGTTCAGCGCCGAGCGCGGCCCCGCGCAAGGCCCCGCTCGCCGGAGCGGTTACCGGGCTGGCCCCTCTTAGAAAATGGTTAAAAACTGCGCGTTTACATGGCCGTACCAGATTAATAGCCATGGTTTATTTCGTTTTAACTGCGGGGATAAAAGCATTATTCCATTAAATGGGTAGCTTCCCCCCCCCCCCCCCC